>CM056836.1:795000-905000 GCA_029853015.1 Chelidonichthys spinosus | reverse complement strand
CCCCGTCGGCCTCCCAGCTTGCCGCCGTCCTCTCCGCTCTGTGCCACGGCGTCTCACCGCCGTCCCGCCGTCACATGACCTCGGACCCGGACGTCGGCGCGTGGATCCGGCAGCGGGAGCAGCGGCTGTCGGACAGAAAGTGGTGCTGGAAGACGGACAAGATGGCGGAGTGGGTTTTGAGCCAGAGGGAGCAGCAGCTGAGGGTGAGCGAGGCCGCCCTGCTGCAGACGGCGAGGGCGAGTCTGGGTGAGGGGGCGGCGCTGGCCGACTGCTACGGCTGGACAGTGGACTTCATGCTGACGCACGAGCTCGGTCTGCAGCACCAACGAGGAAGACTGCCGCGCGGCGCCCGGGACAAGACCCGCGCCTTCATGCACTCGCTCCGCTCACAGGTGAGTCCTGGACCGCGGTCCTGGTCTCCGCTACCAGTCTTTTTTTTTTTTTTTTTTTCATTCAAATTTTTCGTGAAATCAAAATTGGAGTACATCGTAGAGCACATGTATATTCTTTTTCTTACATAAATAATAATGACGTATATTTTGCCCTTTTAATGTAAAAATAAACCTGCTGTTGAAAATAATAATGATAATAATAATAATAATGTTGATAATAATAATGATAATAATAATAATAATGTTGATAATAATAATGATAATAATAATAATAATGTTGATAATAATAATGATAATAATAATGATAATAATAATGATAATGATAATAATAATGATAATAATAATAATGATAATGATAATAATGATAATAATAATAATAATGTTGATAATAATGATAATAATGATAATAGAGGTCTGAGAGAGTCTGATTGTGATGGGTCGGTCTCCAGGTCCAGAGCCGGGGGGTCCCTCCTCACTGTGTGGGCTCCATGGACGAGTTCTCCATCTTCATAGACCCAGTCCTCTTCTCAGACCAGAACCCCTCAGCCCTCCAGCTGTGCGGCTCGCCTGAGGCCCGGCCGGTGTTTGACGTGGTCCTCTCCGCTCTGTCCGATGGGACCTTCCTGCCCCCCCTGCTGTTCTTCAGAGGAACCCAGTCACGCGTCCCCGAAGGGTTCCCCGACAACGTTCTGCTGGAGGCTCGACGGGACGGATTCACAGACCGGGACCGCCTCCAGATTTGGACCGACCAGGTCTGGAGGAAACGCACGTGACCTCGCTCTTATTGTGAAATGCATCCTGTTCCTGTTGGTGTGACGTGGTGTTGTCTGCAGGTGTGGCGCCCCCGCATGGCCTCTCACAGCGAGTGCGTGTTGATGGTGGACGTCCATCGTGGTCACCTGACGGAGGAGTTTCGGGCCGGTCTGCGGTCGCTGTCCACCAGCGGCGTCTTCATCCCGTCGGGATGCTGTTGCCGTCTGCAGCCGCTGGACGTCTGCGTGACGCCGGTGCTCAGGGACTTCCTGCAGGTACCTGTCTCACCCGCTCACCTGTCTCACCCGTCTGTACTGACCTGCTGATGTACTGATCCTCTTCCTCCTCCTGCAGACCCGGTGGACTCAGCTGGTGTCTGAAGGGGGTCTGGAAGGTCTGGGTCTGGACCAGCTGGCTCTGACTCTGGCCTGTTGGCTCAGTGAACTTTCCTCCACGCTGAACTCCCAGACGCACATCCTCCGCAGGTGCCGCCGCCGCGCTTCCTTTTAATACGTTTAACATGTGAAGCCGTCTTCTTCTGTTGTTAACGCCGTGTCTGTGTCGCCATGGCAACCTCTCAGGTCGTTTGCCTCGGTGTGTAACCTGCAACAGGTGGAGGTGGATCGGGGCGAGGCGGCGAGGATGATCGCAGCCCTGACCGAGGCTCTGGTCCACACTCCGGTGACCTTCGAGGCCCCAACGGACCTGGACCCAGAACCAGAACCACAGATGGAACTGATGCTGGTGATGAAGGAGGAGGTGGAGCAGGACCCTGAGGAGGAGGAGGTGGTGGAGCAGGACCCTGAGGAGCAGGAGGTGGAGCAGGACCCTGAGGAGGAGGAGGTGGTGGGGCAGGACCCTGAGGAGCAGGAGGTGGAGCAGGACCCTGAGGAGCAGGAGGTGGTGGAGCAGGACCCTGAGGAGCAGGAGGTGGTGGAGCAGGACCCTGAGGAGGAGGAGGTGGTGGGGCAGGACCCTGAGGAGGAGGAGGTGGTGGAGCAGGACCCTGAGGAGGAGGAGGTGGAGCAGGGGGAGGTGGAGCAGGACCGGGACTTGCTGATAAAACCTGCTCTGCATCGGGTGTTTGAAAGCAATCCGGACTGATCAGCTTCTTCTTCTGCTGATGTTGAAAGTTCAGCTACAGAAAGGAAACAGCTGAAACCAGGTACAGGTCTGGATCTCGAGGACTCGTTTCCACCTGGTCTTCAGGTCCTCTGGGAACGAGGATGAAGTCAACAGATGAAGAAGAACCTCTGAAGTTAAATTGAACATTTTTGACTCCAAATCTGATGAAATGTCACTTCAGATTGTTTCTTTCATGTAGTTTAAGGTGTAAAAGACCTGAATGGATGAACTCTGACCTTTTGTTTGGTTTGTGTTTTTTTTATACTGTAATAATGAATTTTACAGAAGAATAAAGAAATAAATGTTGAGACTGAGTGAAACGTGTTTTTCTGTAGTTTAAAGATGTCAGAAACCAGGGGCTAACCGGGAAAGCCCATTTATTTATTTTTTAACCTCTTCTCGGGTTTGAGACAGGAAGTTAGGTTCCCTCAACAAAAAATCCAAATGGTATTTTTTTTGTTATTGTAGAATCATGATAAAATATATTTACATGTTTTGTTCAGCAAGATATTTACAGAAGGGACGTTTTAATGAAACTACAGGTCCTAAAAACAAGGAGGCATGATGACGCTTCAAAACAACAAACAAGGAAAAGCTTAAGAACTTCGCCACAGTGCGTTTACTGACGTATTTAATCATAAAGCACAGCAATAAAAATCTGTTCAGCTTGTGTTAAACGGTGATTTAAACAAAATCAAGTTGGCTTCAAGATGAGGGAAGCCTTAAAGCTGCATCCTCTCTGCTGGCCACCAGGGGGCGACTCCTCTGCTTGTATAGATGTCTATGAGAAAATGGTTCTATGGTCCTTACAGCTAGCTCCTTGCTAACCGCTTTCACTGCGCGTGCGTGTGTAACATGACGTGTATTTTTGTTGGTGATATTTCAACATTCAACTTTGTTTTTCCCTTAAATGCGTCACTATCACGCATCTACCAACGTCACTAACGCAACCACTAAACATCGGGCTCGGAGCTCGAAATAGAAACGAAATGAATAGAAACGAGTATTTAAACTGTTTCAGGTCCGAATCATCGATGAGTCACCCGATGACTTAGAACCGACATCAGCTGATCAATATGCAGCAATCAATACATGTGACGTCAGGACACACTCCGAGTGTGAAGTCTGAAGAGACACGTGAGAATCCACACAGGAGAGAAACCCTATGGTTGCTACGTGTGCGATAAAAGATTTTTGAGCAAGGGAGATTTGAACAGACACACAGTAACTCACAGACCCTTCCGTTGCCCAGTTTGTAGTAAACAAAAACAACTGCTCGCCACCTTGTGGTTGACATGGGGGAGAGCTCGCCACCTTGTGGTTGACATGGGGGAGAGCTCGCCACCTTGTGGTTGACATGGGGGAGAGCTCGCCACCTTGTGGTTGACATGGGGGAGAGCTCGCCACCTTGTGGTTGACATGGGGGAGAGTTCGGTTGCAGCGGATGTCTATCCAGAATCACCAGCTGATCTCAGAGATCATCTCTCTCTCCCTCTCTCTGGACTGCTAACGTAACGGATGTCGATGATGTCACAGTAAATAACTAATCATGTGACTTTGGTAAATGTACGAAGAATGTTGTTTGGTTTATTCAGTCCCATGCTGTAATCCCTGAATGATCTGATTCAAACCTCACATTTCTCCGACAGAAATCTGTGTTTCTGTCAAAGGATTTCACAAAGGTCGCCTTTGTGTTTGTGTCTTATTTATTATTTTTAGTATTTGTTCTTGGGAGATTCATGTTATTTGTAACATGTGAACAGTAACCATGGCCAAAACACTGAGAACGCCGGAGTAGATCTCTATAAACTGGATAATGAATGTTTTTCAGATTTATTGTTACTGTTGAAGACAAAGTTGAGGAGAAGATATTCCGTTCATACTGTGGCCAGGATAAAAATCTAATCTTCCCTTGAATGGTAAAATAGTTTAGTTTGCTTCTAACGGATGAATGTTCCTTTCATTCAAATCAGACCAGATGTTTGCATGTAAGCCTCCTGATTCATTGAGGTTTATTATTTTAGGCATTAACAACTTTGTTTCACTTTTAAATGAGTAATGTGTAATTAGTCATTACAGAGATACCATGTGATACCAACGCCGTTATTCTATTGGCTCACAAGCCTTGCTAGAAGCCAGCCGCTTCACATCTACACAGAGGTAAACAAAGCATTAATTACAGATGACAACATTTTTTAAATGATTAATTCACAATCAAAAAATGCTTTTCAGGAGAAGTGATACTTTGATTGTGCACATTTCTTACAGATCTGTGGATGTATTTTTTTAATATTCGTTTAAATAAAAATGTTATCAATCTAACCTTTAAAAAAAAGTAATTTCACTAACATGAAGCCAAAGAGAACAATACAAGAGTCTGTATGGCTTTCTCATTTTCAGACTGACTGATTATGTTGATGTATTGTTTGATTCCTTTTTGAGACGGTGAGTACAAGGTATTTGACTTGTGAATTTGCAGTTATGGATATGAGCTTTGGTAAAAAGTAATATTAAATTAATTATATAATATTCGTCTTATTGGGAAGACAGGACTGGAAAGAAACCAAACAATACATTTTGATAGTCCAAAACAATTTTTTTGTCAATGTGTTGACGGATGAAAATAGTTACACGTGAGTAGAAACAGCTTTTATTTTGTAAGTTAACCTCCCAGTTCCATAGGACCCGGATGTGTTTGTCATTTAGCAACATGGCGCCCGGCGTTATTAGAACCAGCAGCGCGTCTTCTTGGTGTTGAGAAAGTGTCTGTTAGCTTCACCAGTACTGGTCCATCAGAGTCTCTGTGTGTCTGGATAAACCCGTCTGGATGGACTTTGTACTCTTCACCTTTTATTCTGAAGGTTTGACCTCTGACTCATCTCCCGGTAGCATACGAAGCTAGTTAGCTTAGCATGCTAGCTGGAGACGGTTGTTAACGGAGTTTGTGGATAAAATGAGTAAAGTCCAAATGCTGAGAGCGTTGGTGGAGCAGCGACTAGCTGCGGCTGCTGAAGAGATATTTGGGCTGTTTGAAGGAACGATAGCAGAGTACGAGGAGGAACTTTCTCGTTCTAAAGAGGAGAACGAGCGACAGCGGAGACTCTTAGACGCTGTTTTCCTCCCGGAAGTCCGGATTCACAGAGCAGGTTCGTTCATCAACACATCCGGGTTTCTCAGCGTCTACATGACGTCAAGTGTTTCTACACGATATCACATACAGAGTATTCGTGTTCTTCACTTGAACAGTGTCGGCATACCGCTTGAAGTCAAATCGACGTCCATTGTGTTCGACTAACCGGCCTAATCCGACTAACATGCTACAGCTGACAACAACTGGCTTTGTTTCACTTCAACAATGCATTGTGGGAGTCCACTATATATTTTCATTCTTAATAAATACAATAACTTCTATGAAACTCCATGTTCTGACATCCTAGATTTCTACCATGGTATCGTTTCCATGAGTGTATCGAGACATTTAGGCAGAGTATCATATGAAAGTCACAGTTTTGGTATCGTGACATCACTAGAGGGAACCAGATTGGTTTCATCCTCCGTGGATCTGTTGCTGGGTGTTCAGACTGACTGGTATGCAGTTTCTATGAATATTGTCATGTGACTACAGATGACGTCATAGCAGCTGGTTCATTGTATTTTTACAGTTTGTGTCCGTCTGTCGTTCTTCCTGTTTGGTAACTGTGCACAGGGACTGTAACACTGAATGATGGCAGGAAAACCAGAGTATGTACAGTTGACTGATTGTTGAGCTGTTTTACTGAAACGTCTCTGTGTGTGTTTTCCTGCAGACGTCCAGCAGCTGTTGGTGAGCAAAGAAGAGGTTCCCATTGAGCAGCAGGAGTGGAGCTCCAGTCTGGACCAGGAGGACCCTGAACCCCCACACATTAAAGAGGAACTGGAGGAAGTCCGGACCAGTCAGGAGGGAGAGCAGCTTCAAGGGCTGGAGGAGGCTGATATCAAGTTCCCATTGACTCTTGTCCCTGTAAAGAGTGAAGAAGATGAAGAGAAGCCTCAGTCCTCAGGGCTGCCTTCACCTGCAGCCTGCAGCTCAACTGAACACATGGAAACAGAAGCTGAAGAAGAGGACTGTGGAGGACCAGAACCAGCCAGGAACTTATATTTACAACCAGATTCTGAAGACAAGACTGGAGACTCTTCTGATCCTGAGACTGATGACAGTGCTGATTGGCAGGAGACCAGAGAAACTCAGTCAGCTCTAAAGGCTTTGAAGAACGATGAAGTCCCTGACAGTGTGATGAGGTGTAGTCCTGGTGAGAAACCATTTAGATGCTCTGAGTGTAGGAAATCATTTACAACCTATAAACATCGGAAGAGACACATGAAAATGCACACAGGAGACAAACCTTTCAGCTGCTCAGTTTGTAAGAAATATTTTATAGAGAATCACATTTTAAAGACACACATGAGAACTCATACAGGAGAAAAACCTTTTAGTTGCTCAGTTTGTAAGAAATCGTTTGCACGGAGTGGAACTTTAAAGATACACATGAGAACTCATACAGGAGAAAAACCTTTCAGCTGCTCAGTTTGTAAGAAATCTTTTCTAGCTAGTGAAAGCTTACAGAGACACATTAAAATTCATACAGGAGACAAACCTTTCAGCTGCCCAGTTTGTAAGAAATCTTTTATACTCCATCAAGGTTTAAAGAAACACATGGTTACTCATACAGGAGACAAACCTTTCAGCTGCCTAGTTTGTAAGAAATCTTTTGCATTTGATCAAGGTTTAAAGAAACACATGAGAACTCATACAGGAGAAAAACCTTTCAGCTGTCCAGTTTGTAATAAATCTTTTGCAGAGAGTGCACATTTACAGACACACATGAGAACTCATACAGGAGAGAAACCTTTCAGCTGTTCAGTTTGTAACAAATCTTTTACACGGAATGGAACTTTACAGACTCACATGAGAACTCATACAGGAGAGAAACCCTTCATCTGCCCAGTTTGTAATAAATCTTTTGCTCAGCGTTCAAATTTACAGACACACATGAAGAACTCACACAGGAGACAAACCTTTTCAATTAAAACACTGACGGTAAAACAACTAGAGCAGTGAAGCCAAGTTAGCTCTAGGCTGACTGGACTCTGCAGGAGAACAAGACTGAAGTGACCAGTTTCACTCAATCTGCACCATCGGACCGCAGAACAGAAAAGACTGCATTTAACACTCTGAGCCACAACTTCTCCGTGCTGCTTCATCCACCACAATCATGGAGCTAAGTAAAGGCGGGTCCACACCGCACCGACTGCCCGACTCGTGGAGTCGGGCTACTTAACATGGCAGACTCGAACAACGACTTGGGCGGTTCACACCTACGGAACTACAGCCGACATCATACGTTCCGCGCTTGCGCGAGATGTAATGTCTCCAAAACAACAGGCGGCGCTAATCTGTATTGTGCGCCAAAAAACACGAAAACCGGAAGTAGGCGGTCCTCTCTAGACCACCTTCTTCGATTCTACTGGTTATCTGGTATGTTTACCATCGTCACTTCCGGGCTTCACTGATTCGCTAGTCAAGCTGCTAGCCTCCACCAATCAGAATGGTGAAAGAGTGACCGACTCGCATGGCGGATTACACATTTGAATCGGCTGAAATGAACGCCGACGTGGGCCGATTCGAGCGACCACACCAAGCAGACTCGTGTCACGGACGCCGACTCTCTCAAAGACGCTGATTTTCGGTCCGGTGTGGACTCGCCTTAAGACTTCTTCTTCGTGAGCGTTAACCAAACGGTAACGGGACCTTAGCGGAGTATAACAGGACAGAGCAGAGCACAGGACTGTTAACCTTTGCCATTGTACATGTATTCATTTGATTCACGTTTCTACTGAGCTTTATTTTGGGGATTTTGTTGTAGTCACGCTATTTGAGTATTTGGCTTTAGGCTTGTGCTGATAGATGAGGATCTATTGGATCGACAATGATCGGAGCGAACGCTAATATCAGATGCCTTTGTCAATGTCAAGATATTTGGCCCTTTCTTCCATTGATGTATAACATTGTTATTATTGTAACAATTGGTTAATTTGTGCAAAGAAGTAAAAAACAGAGCCAGTGGTTCCCCAAATTGAAAGGACTTGTTCAAAGCTTTATTGACAGACTTTCACTCTCCTCTTATACATAACTTCCTCAATTTGATTGTCCATCCAGAAGTTTATATCTTTTGATGCAACTTTCCTTTGCATTCTTTTTATTTTAAGTTCTTTTTCTCCCATTCTATAAGTATCAACACACATTCTGGTTTGTTGCGCGGCTCAACCAAACTATATTACTAAAAACATCATTAAGCCATTCTAGTTTTTCTACATATTTTATACTTGATAGTTTTATCATATATTTTGGATGGTTTATGTGATTTCTTTAAAAATATATTTGACTTCTGATGTGTAATAATTGTTGTCTCTGTTTAGTCAGTCAGACTTGTGCATTGTTTTACCTTTTCAACCACGTGTCCCTGTTTTTCCTCTTGTATGTTGTATTTCATGTTTTAAGGAGATCAGTCAATAAATTGAAAGTTGGATGTTTTCCTGTAAATATTGTTGAGCTGAGCGCCTCTTGAACTGTGAAATAAATGTGTCTTTTATGAAAGAACAAGGATGAAATCACACAGTGTAGTTTGCATTGCTGAGTGAGAGAGGTGCAGAAAAAGACCAGAATGAAATTAAGTGGCTATATTTAGTTTCCTGCAGGAGCATAAATGCTGAAAACAATCCCTCGAGTCCTCGATTTCCATGTCCTACCCACGTCTGGTACACCGGGAAAAGACGGACAGTAACTGAAAATATTTCTTGTTCTATTGGTCAATTTAAGGACTTTTATTTTGTAAGTTCACATCCCAGAATGTAGAAGAGGAGGAACGGGAGAAGTAAAGTCCAGCAGATGGCGGTAAATGCAACATTAAGGATGCCAACTGCCATTAAACACCGAAGAAGAAGAAGAAGAAGAAGGTTAACCTCCTAGTTCCAGAGGACCCGGGGGTGCAGTCGAATAGTCAAAAAATAAGGTCCTATCTCCTATTCCTTGACCTCTGGGGAAAACGTCACGGGGTTAAGGAAAGGCGATAGGAGAACTCAAAAGGACTTAGGAATAGTCGACCGCGGTGCTCAGAGAATCCGACCGGACTTTCACTAAGCTACGTCATTATAACGCGGCCACTGATGATTGACAGCTGATGATCGGCACCGGTGATTGACGTGCGTCTGCGCTGGAGAAACTACAATAATGGACTACAAAAAATGCGTCGCCACTTCTCCACATGTTGGTTTTATAAACAGCTGGTTCACTGACCGGCTTCAGGTCCAGCAGCTCCTGTTTGACCGGTTGCTTTATTTACGTTTCATTTGTGGTTTTAGTTTCGTTTTTGTCAAGTTTGGAACATGATTGAAATAAATAAAATAAAATAAAACATTCGATTATTATCACTGTCCACACACATTTATCAACACTATTCCAATTACTATATGTCTGCATGAAAGTTAATGTTAAATATGTAAATGCACATATCGTTTGTTTTCATGAACGGCCGAGGTGTGTGGCACTTTAAATGTTGCTCTCGCAAAGAATTGTGGGTCGGCGTAATCTCCTTTCCTATCGCATAGGAAGGTCCGTTGCATCCTATGCTAAAGGAGCTCTGAAAGGAAGCATTGGAGCTCCTTTCCTTTGCATTTAGAGAATCCGAACGGCTCTTATCATGGCGGCCACTTGTTTACTTCCGGGTCCCTTCTTCAGTTAGGAACCTTCCTAAGCAAAAAAGACTATTTGACTGCACCCCGGATGTATTTGTCTTTAAGCAACATGGCGCCCGGCGTTATTAGAACCAGCAGCGCGTCTTCGTGGTGTTGAGAAAGTGTCTGTTAGCTTCACCAGTACTGATCCATCAGAGTCTCTGTGTGTCTGGATAAACCCGTCTGGATGGACTTTGTACTCTTCACCTTTTATTCTGAAGGTTTGACCTCTGACTCATCTCCCGGTAGCATACGGAGCTAGTTAGCTTAGCATGCTAGCTGGAGACGGTTTTAACGGAGTTTGTGGAGAAAATGAGTAAAGTTCAAATGCTGAGAGCGTTGGTGGAGCAGCGACTAGCTGCGGCTGCTGAAGAGATATTTGGGCTGTTTGAAGGAACGATAGCAGAGTACGAGGAGGAACTTTCTCGTTCTAAAGAGGAGAACGAGCGACAGCGGAGACTCTTAGACGCTGTTTTCCTCCCGGAAGTCCGGATTCACAGAGCAGGTTCGTTCATCAACACATCCGGGTTTCTCAGCGTCTACATGACGTCAAGTGTTTCTACATGATATCACATACAGAGTATTCGTGTTCTTCACTTGAACAGTGTCGGCATACCGCTTGAAGTCAAATCGACGTCCATTGTGTTCGACTAACCGGCCTAATCCGACTAACATGCTACAGCTGACAACAACTGGCTTTGTTTTACTTCAACAATGCATTGTGGGAGTCCACTATTTTTTTCATTCTTAATAAATACAATAACTTATATGAAACTCCATGTTCTGACATCCTAGATTTCTACCATGGCATCGTTTCCATGAGTGTATCGAGACATTTAGAGTATCATATGAAAGTCCCAGTTTTGGTATCGTGACATCACTAGAGGGAACCAGATGTGGATGAATTTGTTTTTGTCAACAGGAAACATTTTCATTCAATAAATGTTCAAATAATATGTGATGCGCAAATGCAGCTCACCAACATCGTGGCAAGGTGGCCTGGTTCAACGCATGACTCGTTCATTCTTACTAATAGCATGGTTGGTAACAGGCTGGAGGCTGGCACGGTGCGCGATGGGTGGCTTCTCGGTGAGTAAATGTATCCGTTTAATTGCGCCCCGAATGTAAACCAGCACAATGCCCATTTGGGCACGTGCATTCAAATATGTGCATTTGTTTTTCCCTGGTGACAATAGAGCGGCAGAGCTATCTAACAAGCCCTTTATTGTCTCCTTGTGTTCAGTATTTGTGTCGATAAACGCGTGCGTAAAGTTGGAAATGTCACACTGCAGTAGCCACGGCGCACTTCTGCAGTCGTTAATATATATAATAATATAATATAGAATATATTAATATCCTCCTGTCCCCCCGCCCGTTGCAGTCACGCTTCGGCGGTGGGCCGAAATCCTCCTCTTCACCTCCACCTTCCCGTCGGACCATTTCTTTTTTATTTCAGGTAGTGTGCGCTGCTCCGACCCCACAGTGTTCACTGCCTCACACACACGCTCCCACTCACATTTCTTTTTTTTGTGTTAATGCCTGATGAGAGGCTACCAAATAATACTGGTCTTCGAGTCTCGACTTTGTTTAAGAGCGTTTCGAGATCAGACTCGGTGAAGTTGAGCTTCTTCCCTTTACTCATTTTCTAGATCTGATGGTGCAGAGAGGGGAATCCCCGGTGCAGGCCCTATTTAAAATCATTTGCATATTTAAATGGGGGCGTGGACAGGGAGGAGTTTAGCACTTCTACATGTGCGCTCAATTCCACGTTGATTGGGATGTACAAAGGAAAAGTGCTTGGATCCATGCGTACGCACACTTTGATACATCTGATTTTTTTTGTGCGTACGACAGTTACTGGATTCTAGCGTACGCCATGTTTCAGTAGGAAATCCACGCAATTCTTAGTACATGAGGCCCCTGATAACCAGTGGAATCGAAGAAGGTGGTCTAGAGAGGACCGCCTACTTCCGGTTTGTGTTTTTTGGCCCACAATACAGATTAGCGCCGCCTGTTGTTTTGGAGACATTACATCTCGCGCAAGCGCGGAACGTATGGCGTCGGCTGTAGTTCCGTAGGTGTGAATCGCCCATGTCTTTGTTCGAATCGGCCATGTTAAGTAGCCTGAGTTCATTTACCGACGCGAATCGGGCAGTCGGTCCGGTGTGGACCCGCCTTAAGACTGTGCCTGAGAGCCCCACCCAGTTTTCCAACCTGTCCAAGAGTATTGAGTGGTCGACAGTGTCAAATGCAGCACTGAGGTCTAATAGCATTAATATTAGGGATGCACGATATTGATTTTTTGAAGCCGATACCGATATCGATAACTTTCTGCTCCTCGGGACCGATACCGATAACCGATAACATTGTTATTCGTTTTTGAATGTATATTCAGATCAAATTCAGGTCAAAAACACTAATGACTAAGCTTAGGTAGATTTAGCATAGCTTTGCCTTTTACCAAACACCATACCAGATGTATCACAGTGACATGATAATTAATACTATGAACAAAAGAAAGCCAAGAACAGTTTTGACTCTTCAATAAAATGACAATATATATATATATATATATATATATATATATATATACCGTTGAAATACACATTTGTTTATCTACTCTTCACATTTATTAAATGTATTGTCTCTTCCTGTTTTCCAGTGCGAGTTTGGATACACAAATATGATCGCGTTTGTCAATCGCGGTATTTTATTTTGAAAATTGCTTTTATTTTGAAAATTGACCGGATTGTCTCGTGTTTTTCTGTGTGATTTCCTGCCAGAATCGACGCGTTCACTCGCGGCACGCGCAAAAAATAGAGCAGACGCCGAAACGATCGCTTCACGGCGCGGGAGGGCCGCGTGTATTCGCGGCGCTCCGCGTCCAGTGTGAACGACACCATGGCTTAACAGGGGCGCCGAATGGAAGCGGGCTCCGCTACGCGTCTATTCGCGGCGCTTCCGCGTCCAGTGTGAACCAGGCGTGAGAAGGGAGCGCTCGATTTGTGGATTAACTCCCTCCTCCGAAACCTGTGATACCACAGTAACCACATCACATGCTAAACGGGAGGCGCCTAGAAAAAAACTAACGTCCCTCATCCCAATCCACCCGCAGCACTGTTTTAACACACACATCCTATCGTCGGATTATCGGAGGTATTAATAATTGTATCGGATTTATCTGGTTGACGTCATAATTCCTATTATCGGGCCGATAATTATCGGTCCGATAATTATCGTGCATCCCTAATTAATATTGAAGTTTTGCCAGAGTCTGTGTTAAGGCGGATGTCATTTACAACTTTAATAAGGGCCGTCTCGGTGCTATGAAAAGGTTGAAATCCTGACTGGAAGTTGTTGTGGCAGCCAGTTGAAGCCAGGAAGTGATTTAGTTGTTGGAGGATAACTTTCTCAATTATTTTACTTATGAAGGGTAGATTTGAAATTGGTCTGTAGTTGTTGATAATAGAGGCATCTAGGCTCCGCTTTTTTAGAAGAGGTTTAATGACTGCAGTTTTGAAGGCCTTTGGGAAATTGCCTGATTGAATGGAGTTATTAACTATTTGCAATACGTCTATTGATAGGCAGTCAAAAACATTCTTAAAAAAGTTGGTAGGTAAAGCATCAAGGCAGCAGGTGGATGATTTTAGATTTGTCACCGTTTCCACTAGAGTTTTAGAGTCTATGGCATTAAAGCTTGCCATCATTGCTGTGTTACTTTTGCCTGAACAGGTTGGTGATCCAACTTTTTTGTTTGAGATATTGATGGCGCGTCTGATGCCTTCAATTTTATTAGTATAAAAGAATGCAAACTCATTGCATTTCTGTGTGGAATGGAGTTTAGCTGGTATTTGTGTTGGGGGGTTGGTCAGTCTGTCAACAGTTGCAAATAGGGTTTTCGCCTTATTAGTGTTGTTGTTTATGATATTGGAGAAGTATGTTTCTCTCGCACTTTTTAAGACTAAATTGTAGGCCCGGAGGCTCTCTTTGTAGATGTCATGGTGAATATGAAGTTTAGTACTCCGCCAGATTCGTTCAGCCTTCCTGCACTCTCTTCTCTGGGCTGTCACAACAGCAGCTTTTCTCCAGGGTGCCTTTTGCTTACCAGAAATTGTTTTAACCGTAGCAGGTGCAATGACATCTATGACATTCAGAATTTTGGAATTAAAGATGTTTACAAGATCATCAGCATGACATGGGTTTAGAGGTGGTAACGAGGAGATGGCATTTTTAAAGAGTACATTGGCATGTTCATTGATGTACCGCTTTTTCACCTTATTTGATTCTGTTTGTGTGTCAGGATTAGGGCTGCACGTGTATGTGTGATCTCATTTCTACACACAGCGATTCTGAAGCATTTTATATCTCGAGCTGCATCACAAAGCGCCACATTTTTTAAGCACCCCCAAATGCAGCACTGCCGCTGCCTCCTCCCTCAACCTATGGTAAAGCGTCTTTACAACACGTGATTCAGTGGAGGAAGCCGCCTGCAGTTGAGTGTTTGGAGAGTGAAGGTACATGTCCACAGGCAGCGGTGTTTCCCCGCGTCCCATTCATTGCGCCGGGCTCAACTCGCTGCCTCGGGAACGCTCGCGAAAATCTTCTAAACTGAATGTTGTCGATCTAAAATAAAGACAGATTCAGCAACGGCATAGCTTATTTCTCGCTGAAAATGTTTTCAGAAACGCCTTTCGTGAACTATTTTCGTAAAATAAGAGAAAGTTTCCAAACAAGCCGCCATGTTGGTCTGCGTGAACTCCGGAGCAGACAGAACAGCTGTGAAAGCGATCGTCCAATCAGGTGCAGCCATGAAGTGTACCAAGATTGTTTGAAGGAGAGCGCCTGTCAATCATCCACAGTGGCAGCCCAGCAAGCGTGCAATACTGGGAAGCGGCGCGTCCACTCGCGTTTAAAATCGCCTCTTTGGACACGTATTAGGTACGTGTCAACAGAGAATGATAGAACTACTACTATGCCTCTGCCAAAGCAACAAACGTTTTTTTGTTTTGTTAAAGTTCATCAGTGCAATAAACATTTTGTGGAAAAAAATTGTGCAAGAGAATCGTGATCTCAATTCTAAGCAAAAAAATCATGATTCACATTTTTTCCAGAATCGTGCAGCCCTAGTCAGGAATGAAAGAAATATCAAAGAAAACACAGAAGTGATCAGACAATGAAGGATCAGTCACAAAAACATCAGAAACATGGAGACCTTTTGTGATAATCAGGTCCAGGGTGTGTCCCTTACAATGAGTAGCCTCTTTCACATGTTGAGAAAGGTCAAATGTGTAGAACTCTGGGAGAGCATTTCAACACAGCACAAAGATATTCGAATGATGGAAAAACACCAAGGGACATCTGTTTCCCCTGAAATGTATTTTTAAATATAGCAGCAACCCCTCCCCCTCTTTTCCCAGATCTACAAACATCTATAAAATTATAGTTGGGGGGTGCTGTCTCGATCAGAATGCTTGCACTGTTATTTTGTTCTAGCCATGTTTCAGTTAAAAACATAAAATCAAGTTTAGAAGTAGTAATAAAATCATTGACTAAAAATGATTTGTTATTAAGAGACCTAACATTTAGCAGACCCATCCTGATGGTGTTATTGACAGGCTTTGAGGTTGACTTTGATTTTGAGAGAACAGGAATGAGATTGTTTAGGTTAGCAGTGTGTTCAAGTTTCCCAATGTTTACTCTCTTAGTAGTCACAACAGGAATGCAGAAGGTGCCATGTTTTGATGTAGGCGACCTTGGGTCCAGCTGATAATGCGGTCTACTGCTGAACCCTTTTCTGTCTCAGTAATATTCAGGGCTGCTGTCAGGGTGGGGAGAGGGATGCCATAAGGGGGGGGAGTGAGCAGCGTCACAGCTGGGATGAACTGCTGGAGGTGGATGTTGATGCTGAGGGGGAGATCGCCTGGGTTTTGGTGACTTAGTTGCAGTCTTGGGTAGGGATGGGTAAAAATATCGATTCAGCAATGCATTGCGATTCTTTTCCCCGCAATTCAATATCGATTCAGCAATCTTCTGAATCGATTCAAGCCCCTGGCCAGTGGGGGCGCTGTGACCGACACCCTCGTGTGATTCGCGCTGTACGGACGGGGGCAGCACTAGACCAAACCATTACAATATGGCGACCGGAGTGAGTACACACCGGCCGTGGAAGCGCCGCGAATAGGCGCGTAGCGGAGCCCGCTTCCTTTCGGCCGTCCCGCGCCGTGAAGCGTTCGTTTCGGCGTCTGCTCTATTTTTTGCGCGTCCCGCAAGCAAACGCGTCAGTTCTGGCAGTAAATCACACAGTAGCTGTGTCCCAATTCAGGGTCTGCAGCCACAGCTAAAGAAACACGAGACAATCCGGCCAAATTTCAAAATAAAAGCAATTTTCAAAATAAAATACCGCGATTGACAAATGCGATCATAGTTGTGTATCTCAACTCGCACTGGGAAACAGGAAGAGAAAATACATTTAATAAATGTGAAGAGTAGATAAACAAATATGTGCATTTCAACGGTATATCTGCACCACTACTGTCTACTACCATAGCTTCCGTGGCCGGTGTGAACCCGTTACATGCACTGTAGTTCAGTGTTTAAGCAGTGTCCTGTTTTATCATGCTATGAGTTATACCACGGCTGTTCATAAGGCATGAAACTAAATAAATTATTTGAAAAAATGATTTGGTACTCTTACTTGTGTATTTCTACTTGATACTGAATCGATATCGAAGCATTTCAATCAATATCGAATCGAATCGATATTGAATCGAATCGTGACCCAACGAATCGAAATCGACTCGTGAGATTCTAAACAATACCCAGCCCTATTGAGAGAGGGGGGTCCTGGGTTTTGGTGACTTAGTTGCAGTCTTGGGAGAGGGGGTCTGAGTAGGGCGGGGGGTAGGTGGGGGTAGCTCCTGGAATTCCAAGGGGGGGAGGAGGGGAGAGAGAGGTTTATTGGAGGGAGGGAGAATGACGAAGACCTGGATGGAGATTTGGGGGGGGGGGGGGATCCACATTCAGTCCCTCTTCGACGTTTCTGATAATCTGTGTTTTGTCTTCCCTCTTTGTTGGTTCCTCTAGTCTCTTGTCTGTGTTTTGTCTTATTTATTTGTTTATTTCAGGCATGTCCGTTAAATCATCATCATCACACATCTTTGTTCACATAGTAAAATACACTTGGCCGAAAGGGAAGCAGGAGAAGCCAAGGCTTATCTAGTCCCGCCCCCATTACCCACAGGATAAAATCGTCATCATAGTCTTTTCTTATCATTGCATTTTTCACTTGACATAACTTTTCCTTTTTCTTGTGACATTTGACAACATGTTACAGCAGCAGGTGGTTCAGAGAGCTGAAGTCCAGTGCATACAGATTACGTGTCTGCACACGTGTCCGTATTAGATCATCAGAATTAATTTTTGTTTCCAGCAGTAAAATCTTTTAGTTAGTGCTGAACGATATATCATTATCGTATCGTTATCTAGATATGAACATTCAAGATATTAATATCAAAAAAGCAACGCTATAAACGATATAGATTTCCCCCGCGCTCGCCCTGCATGTACAGCTCTGGCAGTCACAATAAACTTCATTTTTACGATTGCCCTTGAATGCACCGCCATGGCCAGCCAACCACAAACCTTATTTCATGCTTGCTGTGGATTGACAGCTGAAGCCAACTAATGACGAACATACGAGGGCGGGACTCCTGCCGCGGGAGTGAGGGAGACGAGACGCAGACGCAACATACGCAGCGGGGAAATCCAAAAGAAAGAAAGAAAAGTGAGACGAGTGCGGAAGATAAAGCGGCCGGTGCCGGTGCCGAATCTGATTTGGTGCCAAAACATAGATCATCCTCCATTTTTTGGAGGTATTTTGGATTAAATCACAATGATGTCAACCAGAGCGAGGTGGTGTGCAGGTCGTGTTCGGCGTGTATTGCAATGCGTTCAGTAGCGTTACACCGTATGAGTCGGCGTCCACCAGACATAAAGACATTACAGACGCTATAACATAAGACATGCAAAAGACATGGTACCCGTGTACACAGTCTAATATGTTTGATTTTTTATTTATTGATTGGTGACTTTATGTTAATGTTGATGACTGACAGTGAGTTATCATCAATAAAACTGCAGTTTCCACATTCTTTTGTATTATGATGTTTTTATTTGGTTTTCACCGAACCCGTAGTCATATCGTATCGATATCGAGATATCTGGCATGAATATCAAGATATGAAATTTTGTCCAAATCGTTCAGCCCTAGTAGGAGTTTATGGTAATTTTCTGTAGAGAAGGGAGGCATCTTCTGCTATTTACCTTTAGCAGGCTCAGGCTTATCTTGTTTGGTAGGCCTCCTTGCGTAGCGTTGAGGAAGTTGTAAAAATATTGAAAAATGCCTGTTTTATCTCAAAGAAAATAGAATCCCACTGGTTTTGTAAGTATCCAGGAGCTGCTGCTCTTTGTTTCTTATTGAGGAGAAGCAGATAGCAAAAAATACCAGAAAATCGCAGGCAGGGGTGAGAGCAAAGAGGAAAAGTGTCTGCACTGTAGGAAAGCCGGAAGTCAACGCTGTAACACTGAATGATGGCAGGAAAACCAGAGTATGTACAGTTGACTGATTGTTGAGCTGTTTTACTGAAACGTCTCTGTGTGTGTTTTCCTGCAGATGTTCAGCAGCTGTTGGTGAGCAAAGAAGAGGTTCCCATTGAGCAGCAGGGCTGGAGCTCCAGTCTGGACCAGGAGGACCCTGAACCCCCACACATTAAAGAGGAACTTGAGGAAGTCCAGACCAGTCAGGAGGGAGAGCAGCTTCAAGGGCTGGAGGAGGCTGATATCAAGTTCCCATTGCCTCTTGTCCCTGTAAAGAGTGAAGAAGATGAAGAGAAGCCTCAGTCCTCAGGGCTGCCTTCACCTGCAGCCTGCAGCTCAACTGAACACATGGAAACAGAAGCTGAAGAAGTGGACTGTGGAGGACCAGAACCAGCCAAGGACTCATATTTACAACCAGATTCTGAAGACAAGACTGGAGACTCTTCTGAACCTGAGACGGATGACAGTGCTGATTGGCAGGAGACCAGAGAAACTGAGTCAGCTCTAAAGGCTTTGAAGAACGATGAAGTCCCTGACAGTGTGATGAGGTGTAGTCCTGGTGAGAAACCATTTAGATGCTCTAAGTGCAGGAAATCATTTCGTCTTAGTGGCGAGCTGAAGAGACACATGAGAACTCATACAGGAAAAAAAACTTACAGCTGTTCAGTTTGTAAAAAATGTTTTCGTCGGAATGACCATTTACAGTTACACATGAGAGTTCACACAGGAGAAAAACCTTTCAGTTGCTCAGTTTGTAAAAAATGTTTTCGTCGGAAGGACCATTTACAGTTACACATGAGAACTCACACAGGAGAAAAACCTTTCAGTTGCTCAGTTTGTAAGAAATGTTTCAGTGGCCATGGCTATCTGAAGAGACACTTGAGAACTCATACGGGAAAAAAAACTTTCAGCTGCTCAGTTTGTAATGAATCTTTTGCACAGACGGGAAATTTACAGGCACACATGAGAACTCATAAAGGATACAAACCTTTCAGTTGCTCAGTTTGTAAGAAATCTTTTGCACAGACGGGAAATTTACAGGCACACATGAGAACTCACACAGGAGAAAAACCTTTCAGCTGCCCAGTTTGTCACAAATCTTTTACAATTAATCACAATTTACAGGCACATATGAGAACTCACACTGGAGACAAACCTTTCAGCTGCCCAGTTTGTAAGAAATCTTTTGCACAGACGGGAAATTTACAGGCACACATGAGAACTCATACAGGAGAGAAACCTTTCAGCTGCTCAGTTTGTAAGAAATATTTTGCAATTCGTGGAAATTTAAAGAAACACATGAAAATTCACACAGGAGAAAGATGAAATTATTGACAGCGATTTTAGTTGTAGTCGTGGTGAGAAACAATTCGGATGCTCTGAGTGTGGGAAAACATTTGGCCATAGACGTGAGAAATCAGACAAGAGAGAAGCTTTTCAGCTGCCCAGTTTTGAATAAATCTTTTGCACAGAGGGAAATTTACAGGTACACATTAGAACTCACAGAGGAGAGAAACCCTTCATCTGCCCAGTTTGTAATAAATCTTTTGCACAGCGTTCAAATTTACAGACACACATGAAGAACTCACACAGGAGACAAACCTTTCAATTAAAGCACTGACGGTAAAACAACTAGAGCAGTGAAGCCAAGTTAGCTCTAGGCTGACTGGACTCTGCAGGAGAACAAGACTGAAGTTTTATTTTTTTTATTTATTTAACCTTTATTTAACCAGGAAAACATCTTATTGAGATTAAAAATCTCTTTTTCAAAAGAGTCATGGCCAAGACAGGCAGCAGCACAGATTTGGTAACAGACAATCATTTAAAAACAACAGAGAACATACAAATAGAGCCACAGTTAAAACATCATCAAACAAAGCATGTACAGACAGAAGAGCCAGCTCCAACATCATTAAGTAATGCCTTAAACATGTTCATAGAAACCAGCTCCTTAAGTTTCAGTGCATTTTGCAGCTGGTTCCATGAAAAAGGAGCAGCATAACTAAATGCCCTTTTTCCCAGTTCAGTATGGACTCTAGGCACAGTCAGTAAAAACAAGTCCTCAGAGCGGAGCTGGTACTTTCCTGTGCTTTTCTGAATGACATACTTCTGCAGGTATGTTGGAAGAACACCGAGGATAGTTTTATAAATTAAGATATGCCAATGATGGAGTCTGCGTGTGGACAGGGCAAACCATCCAACTCGAGCATACAATGAGCAGTGGTGCGTGAGGGTTTTAAAATTAGTAACAAATCTCAGTGCTCCGTGGTAGACCGTGTCCAAAGACTGTAGGCATTTTGAAGATGCATTCATATATAAAACATCACCATAATCCAACACAGACAAAAAGGTTGCAGCAACAAGTCTTTTTTTGGCTTCAAAAGAAAAACAAGATTTGTTTCTAAAATAAAAACCTAGTTTTATCTTTAGTTTTTTCAAAAGCTGCTGGATATGAGGTTTAAAAGAGAGAGCATCATCAATTATAATTCCCAGATATTTATTTTGAGACACAGATTCAATGACAGAGCCCTGGAAAGTGGGTCAGAGGGCTTTGATTTAGCTTTTGTGAACAGCATGAGCTTTGTCTTTTCAGCATTTAAAACAAGTTTTAAATCATACAGGTTACGTTGCACAGTGTTCAAAGCAATTTGGAGCTTACAGAGAGCCTGATTTGGGGTAGACGCAGAGCAATATATCACAGTGTCATCGGCATAAAAGTGAAAATTTGTGTTTGGGGCTTTACAATCCAGACAATTGACGTAAATAGTAAATAAAAAGGGTCCTAGAACCGATCCCTGTGGCACACCTTTGGATACATTAAGAGAGCTAGAAGTAATACCTTCTGCTCGCACACACTGAGATCTGTCTGATAGATAGTTTTTAAACCAACCGACAGCTTGATCAGACAAACCGATGCTGCAGAGTCTTTCTAATAATAAGGCATGATCCACTGTATCGAAAGCCTTTGATAGGTCAACAAAAAGGGCTGCACAATGTTGCTTATTATCTTAAAAATTCAATAAAATCATTTACCACTTTTAAAGCAGCTGTTGACGTACTATGTTGTTTCCTAAAACCAGATTGAAATTCAGATAAAATACTGTTTGTTGATAAAAAGTCCTTCAGTTGTTGGCTTACAGGATCTGTCAGTCCTATACACATTAAAGCCGTCAATGTTGATATCCTGTTTAAAACTGCTTTGTTTAGCCAAGTTTCAGATATGACAATAACATCAGCATCAGTTGTATGTGCCCAGATACGAATCATACCCATCTTTGCAATCATACTGCGCACATTTAAATGGATGAAACCAAGTCCAGACCTTGTTTTGAATTCAGCAGGGGTGTTAAAAATAACAGCAGACTCAAGAGTGACCAGTTTCACTCAATCTGCACCATCGGACCGCAGAACAGAAAATACTGCATTTAACACTCTGAGCCACAACTATTCCGTGCTCCTTCATCCTCCACAATCATGGAGCTAAGTAACACTTCTTCTTCATGAGCGTTAACCAAACGGTAACGGGACCTTAGCGGAGTATAACAGGACAGAGCAGAGCACAGGACTGTTAACCTTTGCCATTGTACATGTATTCATTTGATTCACGTTTCTACTGAGCTTTATTTTGGGGATTTTGTTGTAGTCACGCTATTTGAGTATTTGGCTTTAGGCTTGTGCTGATAGATGAGGATCTATTGGATCGACAATGATCGGAGCGAACGCTAATATCAGATGCCTTTGTCAATGTCAAGATATTTGGCCCTTTCTTCCATTGATGTATAACATTGTTATTATTGTAACAATTGGTTAATTTGGGCAAAGAAGTAAAAAACAGCCAGTGGTTCCCCAAATTGAAAGGACTTGTTCAAAGCTTTATTGACAGACTTTCACTCTCCTCTTATACATAACTTCCTCAATTTGATTGTCCATCCAGAAGTTTATATCTTTTGATGCAACTTTCCTTTGTATTCTTTTTATTTTAAGTTCTTTTTTTCCCATTCTATAAGTATCAACACACATTCTGGTTTGTTGCGCGGCTCAACCAAACTATATTACAAAAAACATCATTACGCCATTCTACTTTTTCTACATATTTTTATACTTGATAGTTTCATGATTTATTTTGGATGGTTTATGTGATTTATCTTATATATTTGACTTCTGATGTGTAATAATTGTTGTCTCTGTTTAGTCAGTCAGGCTTATGCATCGTTTTACCTTTTCAATCACGTGTCCCTGCATTTCCTTTTGTATGTTGTATTTCATGGTTTTAAGGAGATCAGTCAATAAATTGAAAGTTGGATGTTTTCCTGTAAATATTGTTGAGCTGAGCGCCTCTTGAACTGTGAAATAAATGTGTCTTTTATTAAAGAACAAGGATGAAATCACACAGTGTAGTTTGCATTGCTGAGTGAGAGAGGTGCAGAAAAAGACCAGAATGAAATTAAGTGGCTATATTTAGTTTCCTGCAGGAGCATAAATGCTGAAAACAATCCCTTGAGTCCTCGATTTCCATGTCCTACCCACATCTGAGGGGTATTCCATCAAACTCGCTAAGCGCAAAGCCGGGCTAATTTCGATAAGCCTCGCTACCTTTAGCGAGAGTTGCGTTCCATCAACGTGACTTGAGGGACTCTCCGCTAAGTAACCATGGAAATTTATCCGACCAAACTAGCAACCATCAAGGGTGCAGTCGAACAGTCTTTTTTGCTTAGGAAGGTTCCTAACTGAAGAAGTGACCCGGAAGTAAACAAGTGGCCGCCATGATAAGAGCCGTTCGGATTCTCTAAATGCAAAGGAAAGGAGCTCCAATGCTTCCTTTCAGAGCTCCTTTAGCATAGGATGCAACGGACCTTCCTATGCGATAGGAAAGGAGATTACGCCGACCCACAATTCTTTGCGAGAGCAACATTTAAAGTGCCACACACCTCGGCCGTTCATGAAAACAAACGATATGTGCATTTGCATATTTAACATTAACTTTCATGCAGACATATAGTAATTGGAATAGTGTTGATAAATGTGTGTGGACAGTGATAATAATCGAATGTTTTATTTTATTTTATTTATTTCAATCATGTTACAAACTTGACAAAAACGAAACTAAAACCACAAATGAAACGTAAATAAAGCAACCGGTCAAACAGGAGCTGCTGGACCTGAAGCCGGTCAGTGAACCAGCTGTTTATAAAACCAACATGTGGAGAAGTGGACGACGCACTTTTTGTAGTCCATTATTGTAGTTTCTCCAGCGCAGACGCACGTCAATCGCCGGTGCCGATCATCAGCTGTCAATCATCAGCGGCCGCGTTATAATGACGTAGCTTAGTGAAAGTCCGGTCGGATTCTCTGAGCACCGCGTCGACTATTCCTAAGTCCTTTTGAGTTCTCCTATCGCCTTTCCTTAACCCCGTGACGTTTTCCCCAGAGGTCAAGGAATAGGAGATAGGAATAGGAGTTAGGACCTTATTTTTTGACTATTCGACTGCACCCCTGGCTTACTTTAGCGGGGGTTTCAGAGAAGTCCGTCTGTCAGAAACAACTGTACCAGCAGAAGGTTCCGCCAAACCTAGTCCTCGTGATTTCGTCACGTGAAAGACCAAAAATTACCAGAATTACATATATGAAGTACAAACAGACTATATTTTCATCAAGCGCCAAATAATACATGCTTGCAATTAAAAAAAATATGAATAAATCGTTTATTTACTGGCCATTTGACTGTCTAGAGTCCACAGTTGGGTGAGTGGTGACGTACCTGCCCTTAAATGTGGGCATCGCAGGTTCACATCCCGGCGAGGATATCTCATGTGTGTATTTTTTTTTTCCCCCCTGTATAATTGTCTTTAGATCAGAGAATTAGACCAACATTTTACTTTAACTATGATAAATATGTCATACAATTTCCCCAGAACCCAAATATAACTTGCAAAAACATGATAGACATAAAGTTGTTATTATTAATAGCATGTTATAGATCCCAATGACAAAGGCATTGCTGCATGCAATTTTCAGGCACATAAATTCCTTTCAGGTGAGTTCATTAATAGGTTCATTGAATGTGTTCATTAAATTGTTGAGATAAATGAGTTGGTCAATGTATTGCATTTACTAGGCCTATCTAAAAAAAGAGAGAAAGAGAGAGAGAGAGTTCCGGTCAAAGAAAGAAAAAGAAACGACTATAGCCAGGAATTGAACCGTCGCCTGCCGCGTACAAAGTCGGCACGTTACCTCTACACTATCCTCACGTTACAGAAATCGTAGTCAGTGTTATATTAGAACATGTTACTCTTAACGGTACATCGGTATTTAATCGTTCGGCAATTCTTGCCCAAGCAGCCTCGTGATTTTTATTTATCACTACAGTATTCCCTTTTTCGGTTATGATGGGTTTGTACTCCTCGTACAGTTCCATCAATAATTTTTGCTCTGGTCTTTTCTGCCATTTTCTCGATGATTCGACATTCCTGGTTCTGGTCTGGCTTCATATCCCGTGAACGTGCGTAACACACGACAACGTTAGCCTGGCTTGAATAAGCCTCAACAAGGCGCGGCTGAAATGCGTTAATGGAACGGGTTTAGCTGCAAGTGGAAGTTGGCGTTAGTTCTAACCAGGCTTAACCAGGTAAGCGCCGCTTTAATTAGCGAGTTTGGTGGAATACCCACATCTGGTACACCGGGAAAAGACGGAAAGTAACTGAAAATATTTATTGTTCTATTGGTCAATTTAAGGACTTTTATTTTGTAGGTTCACATCCCAGAATGTAGAAGAGGAGGAACGGGAGAAGTAAAGTCCAGCAGATGGCGGTAAATGCAACATTAAGGATGCCGACGGCCATTAAACACCGAAGAAGAAGAAGAAGAAGAAGAAGAAGAAGAAGAAGAAGAAGAAGAAGAAGAAGAAGAAGAAGAAGAAGAAGAAGAAGAAGAAGAAGAAGAAGAAGAAGAAGAAGAAGAAGAAGAAGAAGAAGAGGAGGTTAACCTCCCAGTTCCAGAGGACCCGGATGTATTTGTCATTTAGCAACATGGCGCCCGGCGTTATTAGAACCAGCAGCGCGTCTTCGTGGTGTTGAGAAAGTGTCTGTTAGCTTCACCAGTACTGATCCATCAGAGTCTCTGTGTGTCTGGATAAACCCGTCTGGATGGACTTTGTACTCTTCACCTTTTATTCTGAAGGTTTGACCTCTGACTCATCTCCCGGTAGCATACGAAGCTAGTTAGCTTAGCATGCTAGCTGGAGACGGTTGTTAACGGAGTTTGTGGAGAAAATGAGTAAAGTCCAAATGCTGAGAGCGTTGGTGGAGCAGCGACTAGCTGCGGCTGCTGAAGAGATATTTGGGCTGTTTGAAGGAACGATAGCAGAGTACGAGGAGGAACTTTCTCGTTCTAAAGAGGAGAACGAGCGACAGCGGAGACTCTTAGACGCTGTTTTCCTCCCGGAAGTCCGGATTCACAGAGCAGGTTCGTTCATCAACACATCCGGGTTTCTCAGCGTCTACATGACGTCAAGTGTTTCAACATGATATAACATACAGAGTATTCGTGTTCTTCACTTGAACAGTGTCGGCATACCGTTTGAAGTCAAATCGACGTCCATTGTGTTCGACTAACCGGCCTAATCCGACCAACATGCTACAGCTGACAACAACTGGCTTTGTTTTACTTCAACAATGCATTGTGGGAGTCCACTATTTTTTTCATTCTTAATTAATACAATAACTTCTATGAAACTCCATGTTCTGACATCCTAGATTTCTACCATGGTATCGTTTCCATGAGTGTATCGAGATATTTAGGCCGAGTATCATATGAAAGTCACAGTTTTGGTATCGTGACATCACTAGAGGGAACCAGATTGGTTTCATCCTCATTGGATCTGTTGCTGGGTGTTCAGACTGACTGGTATGCAGTTTCTATGAATATTGTCATGTGACTACGGATGCCCTCATAGCAGCTGGTTCATTGTATTTTTACAGTTTGTGTCCGTCTGTCGTTCTTCCTGTTTGGTAACTGTGCACAGGGACTGTAACACTGAATGATGGCAGGAAAACCAGAGTATGTACAGTTGACTGATTGTTGAGCTGTTTTACTGAAACGTCTCTGTGTGTGTTTTCCTGCAGACGTCCAGCAGCTGTTGGTGAGCAAAGAAGAGGTTCCCATTGAGCAGCAGGACAGGACCTCCAGTCTGGACCAGGAGGACCCTGAACCCCCACACATTAAAGAGGAACTGGACGAAGTCCGGACCAGTCAGGAGGAAGAGCAGCTTCAAGGATTGGAGGAGGCTGATATCAAGTTCCCATTGACTCTTGTCCCTGTAAAGAGTGAAGAAGATGAAGAGAAGCCTCAGGCCTCAGGGCTGTCTTCACCTGCAGCCTGCAGCTCAACTGAACACATGGAAACAGAAGCTGAAGAAGAGGACTGTGGAGGACCAGAACCAGCCAGGAACTCATATTTACAACCAGATTCTGAAGACAAGACTGGAGACTCTTCTGAACCTGAGACTGATGATAGTGCTGATTGGCAGGAGACCAGAGAAACTCAGTCAGGTCTAAAGGCTTTGAGGAATGATGAAGTCAGTATGTTGAGGTGTAGTCCTGGTGAGAAACCATTTAGATGCTCTGAGTGTAGGAAAACTTTTACAAACTATAAACATCGAAAGAGACACATGAGAATTCATACAGGTGAAAAACCTTTCAGTTGCTCAGTTTGTAAAAAATGTTTTCCACGGAATGAACACTTACAGGCACACATGAGAATTCACACAGGAGAAAAACCTTTCAGTTGCTCAGTTTGTAA
Source organism: Chelidonichthys spinosus (assembly GCA_029853015.1). NCBI lineage: Eukaryota > Metazoa > Chordata > Actinopteri > Perciformes > Triglidae > Chelidonichthys > Chelidonichthys spinosus. The sequence continues at coordinate 877,569 of CM056836.1, read as the reverse complement.
AAAATGTTTTCCACAGAATGAACACTTACAGGCACACATGAGAACTCACACAGGAGAAAAACCTTTCAGTTGCTCAGTTTGTCAGAAATCTTTTGCTCAGAAACCAACTTTACAGACACACATGAGAACTCACACAGGAGAAAAACCTTTTAGCTGCTCAGTTTGTAAGAAATCTTTTGCTCGGGAACCAACTTTACAGAACCACATGAGAACTCACACAGGAGAAAAACCTTTCAGTTGCTCAGTTTGTCAGACATCTTTTGCTCAGAAACCAACTTTAAAGACACACATGAGAACTCACACAGGAGAAAAACCTTTCAGTTGCTCAGTTTGTAAGAAATCTTTTGCTCAGAAACCACATTTACAGACACACTTGAGAACTCATACAGGAGAAAAACCTTTCACCTGCCGAGTTTGTAAGACATCTTTTGCACAGAGGGGACGTTTACGGACACACATGAGAACTCATAAAGGAGAGAATCCTTTCACCTGCCCAGTTTGTAAGACATCTTTTGCACAGAGGGGACATTTACGGGGACACATGAGAACTCATAAAGGATAGAAACCTTTCAGTTGACCAGCTTGTAAGAAAATGCACAGAGTCACCATATACAGAGACACATGATTACTCACACAGGAGAAAAACCTCTTTGCTGCTCAGTTTGTAAGAAATGTTTCAGTGACCACTGGCACTGGCCTTCAAGGCCATCAATGGAACGGCACCCATCCACCTTCAAAGCAGTCAAAACCTATGCTCCGGCACGAGCACTTCATTCCTCTACTTCAGCTGGCCGGCTGGTACCGCCATCGCTGAAATCAAACAAATATTCTCAGCAAAGTCCCGACTCTTCTCTGTTCTGGAGCCTCAGTAGTGGAACAAACTCCCGACCAATGTCAGGACAGCAGAGTCACTGCCATCTTCCATGAAAGACTCAAGACTCATCTGTTAGGACTTCACCTCGACTCTGCATAGCATGACCCACTAAAAACCCCCCACCCACCCAAAAAAAAAACATTTATTTGTTCTTACCTATAGCATTTTGATCATAGCACTGTTGTACTTAAGGTAGCCTTGATGAACATCTACTACTTTACTCAGACGAGGACCGAACACTTGTTCCTATTTTTCCGCTCAGACTTTATTGGCAATGATATGTTGTGGTTTCTTTCTTTTGACAAATGTACTTATTGTAAGAAGCTTTGGACAAAAGCGTCTGTTAATGCCCTAAATGTAAATGTGACCGTGGACATCTGAAGAGACACCTGAGAACTCATAAAGAAGAGAAACCTTTCAGCTGCTACGTACGTGAGACACACGTCTACGTCTGATTCTGAGTCGTTGCACGGTCAGACCCATGCATTGTTTTATCTTTACAACCACCTGTCCCTGTTTTTCCTCTTGTATATTGTATTTCATGGTTGTAAGAATATCCGTGGTCAAATTGAAGGTTAAATGTTTTCTTGTCAAGTTTTGTTGAGCTGAGCACCTCCTGAACTGTCAAATGATTGATTAAAGAACAAGGATGAAATCACACAGTGTAGATTGCATTGCTGAGCGAGAGGTGCAGAGGGAATGGAATGGAAATGGAAAGTAACTGAAAATGTAACTGTTTCATTAATCAATTGAAGGACTTACTTAACTTATTTATTAGGTTAACCTCCCGACCGGGGAACTCTGGAGCGGAACCGGAAGCTTTGGCAGATTTGGAGGGAGAAGTTTTTGAGCGGCGTGGTTGGTGGCTTGAGAACAGTGGTTAGGAGATTTCAGATATGCTGAGTATTGCGATCAGAGTCGTTCCATGCCCACGGGAACGGGATGGGATGGGGGCGGGGAGGGATGGACTAAATTGAGCAAGTGTAGACATAAAAGGAAAGAGAGAGGATATAATTCCCCAGATAGTGATATGGATAATAACCCACAGGCAAAAACAATGAGACGAGAGAAAAAAAGATGATGGGTTTAAAGTGCTAATCAAAGCGAAGGCAAATGATGGGTTTTCTACTGCTAGTCCCCTTAAATTGACAACTGAATTGAAAAAAGATATAGGTAAATGGCCTCATTTATATAGCGCTTTTCTCCAAAGCGCTTTACAGGAATGACTGACATTCACCCATTCACTCACACATTCACACACCGACGGCGGAGTCAACCACGCAGGGCAACACCCAGTTAGTCAGTAGCTATTGGGGTGAGGTGTCTTGCTCAGGGACACCAGGCACTCAGCTCGGAGGAGCTGGGGACCAAACCGGCAATCTTGCGGTTGCCAGCCAACCCGCTCTACCTCCTGAGCTAAACCCCCTAAGGTGATGTAATGCATGCTTCTATTCTGCAAAATGGGATGATTTCTATCATATGCAAGTCTGCACAGCAACTAGACAAGGTGCTCAAGATAAAAAATGTGATGGGTAAGGGAGTGGAAGTGTTCAAGCCGCGGTTAAGTTCAGGGGTTAAAGGAGTTATATAATGTGTCATTGGAAGTGTCTGAGCAAGAGTTGTTAACTTCTCTGAAGAGGGGCAATGTCATAGCTGCAAAGCACATGGGAAGGGGTGAGAATGGAAGAGGAACCACACCTGTCCTTCTTACCTTTAAGGATGATGTGCCTAAGAGAATCATGTTGGGATACATGAGCTACCCAGTGAGAGAGTATGAAAGACCTCCTCTACAATGCTTTAAGTGCCAGAGATATGGCCATGTGGCAGCTGTGTGCAGAGGAAAGCAAAGGTGTAGACGATGTAGCAAGGAGCATGACGGGAAAGATTGTAATGAACCTGTGAAATGTTGTAACTGTGGGGGTGATCATCCAGCTGCCTACAGGGGGTGCCAAAGCTATGTCAAAGCAGAAAATGTTGAAAGAATAAAGAGGGAAAACAAAATATCTTATGCAGAAGCAGCCAGAAGGGTGGAGGATAACAGTGTGGTCACTCAAAGTCGAAGTGTGGCTGTTGCAAGAGAGCAAGCAAATAACAAAGCTATAAATGATGATTCCATTTTGATTAGCAAAAAAGGGCTACTGGCATTCATGGTTGAAACAATGTGGAGGGTTAAAACGGTGGCAAACAAAAAATCGGATGTGGCACGAGAAATGCCACTGCTGCGGAAAGACTCGTAGGTTTCAAGGGAATCAACCCAAAGGAAATATGGGAGTTGACCTCCCCTCAGAACAGTACAGATCAAATATCAAATAGAAGTCAACAACTAGACTTATCTGATAATGACGAAGAAGAAATGAGAAGTACATATGGGGACTATGCATGATGTTTTACTTAATGCAATGGAATGCTAGGAGTCTAATTGCAAATGGACAAGAATTTAAACATATGTTAGATGGGCTTGAAAGAAAACCAGAAATAATTTGCATTGAGGAAACTTGGTTGAAACCGAGACTTGATTTTATTATACCAGGATATAAATGTGAAAGGAAAGAGAGAGAATACAGCAGGAGGGGGGTGTGCAGCTTTCATTAGAAATGGAAGTCAATATAGAAGAATAGAAATGAATACAGTATTAGAATGTGTCATCATAGAAGTATGGACTGACAGAGGGAAAATCACCATTGTTAATTTATATAACCCCTGCATTAATTTAGAAGATAATCATTTTCAGGAAATTGTGGACCAGATTAGCGTACCAGTGGTGTGGGTTGGGGATTTTAATGCTCACAATGAGCTGTGGGGAAGCAAGAAGAGAAATAGAAATGGGAAAATTGTAGAAGACTTCATTGATAAAAACCAGCTAGTTGTGTTAAATGATGGTCGTCCTGTATGGTTCAGAACAAGTCGGGCAGTGTCTTCTTCAATAGATATTACAATTGCATCAGCAGAGTTGGCATCGGTTAGTAGGTGGGAGACAATGGATCGGTATACCGTGGGAAGTGATCATGTCCCAATCATTTTTAAATTTGGCAGATGTTTAATTGAGGAACCAGTCACTCTGTAATTGAGGCTCAATTATAAAAGGGATGATTGGATCAAGTTTGAGGATGATGTGAATAAGGGTTTATCAATAATAGATAGTGAGAAAGGGGTAGATGAGTGGAATAGTTCTTTAACCAAGGTATTATGGTCAGCTGCAGCCCAGAATATCCCGAAGAAAAAAGTTCCTGTAAGAGGAGCAATGGTTCCATGGTGGACCAAAGCATGTAACCTTGCAGTCCGAGCTAGAAATAGAGCCTATATAAGGTTAAGAAAACATCTACTAGAGAGCTATGCTATTGAGTATAAGAGACTCAGAGCTAAGGCTAGACGTGTCATTAAGGAGGCAAAGAAACAACGTTGGAGACATTTTTGTGGTAAATTAAGACCCGATACACCCATAAAAAAGATTTGGAGTGTTGCACATAGAATGACAGGGGTGTTTCAGCAGGCAGCAATCCCTGTCCTTCACTGTGATGGAGCTGTAGCTGTAAATAATAAAGAAAAAGCAAATATGCTAGTTAAACCATTCCATAAAGTACATAGTTCTAACAATGCAAATAGGAGGAGGCGATGTGAAGTATTAGGAAAGCAACTGTATAAACTGCAAAATAATAGTGATCATTCTGACGATCTGTTTTTCTCACTAGGAGAGCTACAAAAAGCCACTAATCAGGGGAAAGATACCTCTCCAGGTAGGGACGGATTGGGGTATCAATTATTTAAACATTCTGGAGAACTGATGGGGGAGGAAGTGCTTGCCCTAATAAATAATGTGTGGGAGAGGGGATGTCTTCCAAAAGAATGGGAGCATGCGGTAATTGTTCCAATTGTGAAACCTGGAAAGCAACCCAACAACCCTAGTTCCTATAGACCAATTGCCCTGACCTCTGTCTTATGCAAAATTATGGAACGTATGATAACAGGTAGGCTTGTGGAAAAGCTGGAGAAAAGTGGTTCTTTTTTGACTCATCAGAGTGGATTTAGGCAGGGATGTTCAACAATGGATGCTGTCTTAAGTTTAGACATGGACATAAAGAAAGCCATTGCATAGAAAAAGCATATGACATGCTTTGGAGGGAAGGGTTATTAATTGCACTTTATGACGTTGGAATCAGAGGGAGAATGTGTAACTGGATCAAAAACTAACCGGTCAATTCAGGTGAGGATTGGAAATGAACTTGAGTTTGAGGTGGAGAATGGAACCCCTCAAGGAAGCGTGATAAGTCCGGTTCTTTTTAATATTATGGTTAACGGCATGTTTAGTAGAGTGGGGAAAGGATTTGGTTTTTCATTATTTGCAGATGATGGGGCTATCTGGAAGCGAGGGAGGAACCTCCCCTACCTGTTTAACCAAATTCAAGGTGCTTTAGAGAAAGTGACTGAGTGGGCTAATGATTGGGGTTTTTAAATTTCTACAGATAAAACTAAATATATGGTGTTTGGAAATAAGAAAAGAATGCTGACACAGCAAATACAACTGTATAATAATAATCTTGAAAAAGTCAAGTATTTTACATTTTTAGGAATGTGGCTGGACGAAAGGATGACAGGGAAAAAACAAGTTGAAATGGTTTTGTTGAAGTGTGGGAAAATAATGAATGTCCTTAGGTGTGTGGCTGGTTCAGACTGGGGGGCTGATAGAGAATTAAAGATGATGATTTACAGAGCAATGATAAGATCAGCTATTGACTATGGAAGTATAGTTTATAGATCAGCAGCTCCGTCAGTGATCAGTAAACTTGACATCGTCCAAGCAGAAGCCCTAAGAGTGTGCTGTGGAGCATTCAGTACAACTCCAATATCAGCATTACTGATAGAAATGGGGGAGATGCCGTTAGAAATCAGGAGACATAAACTTGGTTTGAGATATTTAATGAAGCTCAAAGACAAAAGGAAATGTTACCAACAAAAAACCTTCTAAGTGAACATTGGGAGTTTGTGGGAACATCAAAAAGGACTAAAACAAATTTTGCAGAAAAATTCAAATCTGTGACGCAGGAAATTGGAATTGTGGATATAAGTGTGTGTCCTCCAGTGGTTTGTCCAGCTGTGGCCTCATGGTTGGTTCCAGATCCCATTGTTGACCTAAAGCTTTTGAATAAAAGCAAATCAAGGACGTCAGAGGTTGTAGTAAAGGAGGTAACAGTCTGGCAGCAACTAAAATGGGGAAACCACCTCCAAATTTATACAGATAGGTCAAAAGATCATGAGAGTGGGAAAGTGGCAGTACCTGAAATCGGGTATAAAAAAGGATACAGAATATTAAATCATGTGTCAGTCTTCACAGCAGAAATGGTGGCAGTTCTGTTGGCAGTAAGATGGGTTGAGGACAATAAACAGGGAAATTCAATCATATGCAGTGATTCAGCAGCAACCTTAACTACAATAAAAGAAGCGAAATCCAAGTCCAGACCTGATTTAGTTGTAGAAATTTTACAATGTTTGTTTAGAATCCACAAGGCAGGGTATGAGGTGGGGTTTCTTTGGGTTCCGGCACATATGGGTGTGAAAGGGAATGAGGAGGCAGATGAGATGGCAAAGAAGGCGGTGAAGGAGGAAAGTGTGCAAATTCATTTGCAATATGGGGCACCAGAGTATAGTAAAATAAAAAACAGGTCTCTAAAAGAAAAGTGGCAAAAGTCGTGGGAGAAGGAAAGGAAAGGAAGGGCATATTTTTCAGTGCAGGAAACAGTAAGTAAAGACAAGTGCACTTACAGGTGCAGTAGGAAAGACTAATCTCAAGACTGAGACTTGGACACTGTGGGCTGAGGAGTGGGTTGGCTCTGATTGGTAAACATCCTGATGGCAAATGTGAGTGTGGAGATAGTGAGACATTGAAACATGTACTACTCCAGGGCAAAATATACTCCAGTCAGAGAAGGACTCTCTTCAGGAAACTTGGAGCAGATGGGGAAACGGTTTTTAATATGCGAACGCTTCTAAATCTCTTTCTTAATAACAAACTGTAGGGGCAGCAATACGCCAAAGCTGCGTCTAGTCTGCCTAACTAAAGAAGAAGAAGAAGGTTAACCTCCCAGTTCCAGAGGACCCGGATGTATTTGTCATTTAGCAACATGGCGCCCGGCGTTATTAGAACCAGCAGAGCGTCTTCGTGGTGTTGAGAAAGTGTCTGTTAGCTTCACCAGTACTGATCCATCAGAGTCTCTGTGTGTCTGGATAAACCTGTCTGGATGGACTTTGTACTCTTCACCTTTTATTCTGAAGGTTTGACCTCTGACTCATCTCCCGGTAGAATACGAAGCTAGTTAGCTTAGCATGCTAGCTGGAGACGGTTGTTAACGGAGTTTGTGGAGAAAATGAGTAAAGTCCAAATGCTGAGAGCGTTGGTGGAGCAGCGACTAGCTGCGGCTGCTGAAGAGATATTTGGGCTGTTTGAAGGAACGATAGCAGAGTACGAGGAGGAACTTTCTCGTTCTAAAGAGGAGAACGAGCGACAGCGGAGACTCTTAGACGCTGTTTTCCTCCCGGAAGTCCGGATTCACAGAGCAGGTTCGTTCATCAACACATCCGGGTTTCTCAGCGTCTACATGACGTCAAGTGTTTCAACATTAAATGGTTTGTGACGCATTTAAACGTAGATAAAAAGCTTGAATCCAGAGACGTATTCGTCTTCTTCACCTGAACATGTCGGCATACAGTTTGAACTCAAATCGACGTCCATTGTGTTCGACTAACCGGCCTAATCCGACTAACATGCTACAGCTGACAACAACTGGCTTTGTTTTGCTCTGCAGCAACTTTCCGGGTAAAAGCTGAGTGAGTTGTAGACGTTATCAGCTTTTGCAGCCATTGGTTGTATGCAAGGGTGTAACTTTGAGTTCAACATTGAGGGAGTTGAGATTTCCGCATGTGAAGCAGGTATATATATATATATATATATAGATAGAGGCCGATACGATACGCATCTCAATACACTGTCCCAAATCCGATGCATTTAAGATACATATGCAGCACCTTGCGATGCGATACGATTCACAACTCGATCACGATGCACTGCACAATTCAATGAGTTTTTTGCGTTGTCTGTGACCAGCGCTGGCCTCTTGTCTTCAATCATCCACTCGCGGCAAATGCCCTGTAGTAAAACTGCAAGATTGTTAGCTGTGTGAGCCTCATTTAACACTCTGGTCTGCAGAACGTGGTTTTGTAAAACCCACTCCTCATCAATATAATGCACTGTGGCTGTAACATATGATGCAGTGGCGCAAGATGTCCAGCCATCCATAGTGAGTGCAACTCTTTGCGCTTTGCTCAGTGACTCGGCTATCTCTCGTCTTACTTTTTCATACAGGGCAGGGATTTGCTTCTCGGAGAAAAGCTTCCGATTTGGTATTTGGTACCGTGGGTCCAAGACATGGAGAAGGTGTTTGAAGCCTTTGTTCTCAGTAACACTGTAAGGCTGGATATCTTTACAAATAAAGAAGGCTATAGTGCCATTTATCATCTTTGCACGAGCGGAGCTGTTAGCCAGCGGAGCATGGAAAAAGTTTTCAATGCGTCGCTCACCGCTCTTGGACGTAGTCGCCACATCTGACTCCACGGCGGGGGATGCCGGGTTACTGTCGGAGGCCTCCGCGGTCACACTGTGCCGTCGCTTCAGGTGACTAATGAGGTTTGGGGTACTCCCTGTGTACCGTACAGCAGCACGGCACATTTTGCAAATTGCATCTGACTTGACAAGTTCTCCTTTTTCTTTGTAAAATCCGTAGTATTGCCAAACTTTGGTTTATAGTTGACAGGAGAGTAAATATTCTCCGCCTCCGCCATGTTTGTTTTGAACAGCGCGCGCACATCCATCAAAACGTCCCAGGCGTATAGTATAGTATACATCCGCGGTGCGCGTTAACGTAACATAGATCCTGTTTAGTCAGAGTGAAAATGTCCAAAAATAACATCTTATTTGGTTTGTTACATGTACAAATAAATGCAGAAACCACTCAATGATTAAAATATTGAATTTTACCGATGCAAACTTTTAATTATCGATGCATCTCGATTTTATTTCAAAAATTGCATCGATTTTACAGCTGTTCTACCGATGCACTCGCATCGCGCCTGCGCGTGTCCGTGTATCGATGCAAAATAATAATGTTCTTTATTTATCTGACAAGTCATAAAATGGATACACGTTGGCCAACCAGCAACACACACCTTTAAATAACCACAATAGACCTGAGTAATTAGGTAAAAGCACACGTGAATAGGTAATCGTTAACAGCAGGCTATATTTCATCAAGTCATCAATTCAACACTGCAATAATAAATGTCAATGCCACACTTCTCCAGTAATAAACACTACAAGTTACTTGGAAAACAGGTCACACTTTTTCATGTACACATGTGATAAAAGTCAGACACTAAAAGGAATACAAAAAGCTGTGGTGGCCGTAGCCGAACGGTAGTCCAACAAAACACACACAGGCACGCACACACACAAACCCCCCCGATCCCGTATCAAACAATTAAAAGCGGACTTCCCTGTCCGGGTTCAGTGAGACCCCGCCGTCTGACTTAAAAGCAGGTGCCAATGTCTCTAGGTCAGGTGTGTCATACTGATCCAGTAAAGGGCCGCTGTGGCTGCAGGTTTTCATTCCAACCAAGCAAGAACACACCTGATCCAACCTATCAAGGTGTGAAGGCAAATCAGGTAGGTGAATAAGTCGAGTCAGGTGTCTTCTTGCTTGGTTGGAATGAAAACCTGCAGCCACAGCGGCCCTTTACTGGATCAGTTTGACACACCTGCTCTAGGTCACTTACACATTCTGGGTAGCTCGCTGGCGTTCCCCTACACTGGGTTCCAGCTACGTCCAAAGCCTTTCTCCGGGCCAATAAGCGGTTCCCCGGTATCTTCAGCGCCGGTGGTGCTAACCGACCACGAACGATCCCCACCCTCAGTCCCCGAAGTCCGAGTGAACCCAGCGGCTCTCTCCGGCGTGCTTCCAGTCTCAAGCGACAAAAACTAGCTCGCGAACAACCACCCCCTTCCCCATTTTAAGACCATCAGTTCATTAGGCTCAGGTGTTTGCACGCAGTCATTGTTTCTCATTACTGATCGCCACCAGCTGCGCTATGGGTACTGTCAGTCACTTCCCCAATTTCATATATATATATATATATATATATATATATATATATATATATATATAGGGCCTGAAGTTAAATTCTTTGGCCACCAGCCACTGTGGCAGGTTGGGTTTACCAGCCCAAATAGTATATGTTAGTATATATTTATATATATATATATATATATATATATATATATATACCTGCTTCACAGTTGGAAACCCCCCCAATGTTCAATTCAAATTACGCCCTTGCCTATGGTTGTATGCTACTTCAACAATGCATTGAAAGAGTCTTATACTTGATGAAACTCCATGTTCTGACATCCTAGATTTCTACCATGGTATCGTTTCCATGAGTGTATGGAGACATTTAGGCCGAGTATCATATGAAAGTCACAGTTTTGGTATCGTGACATCACTAGAGGGAACCAGATTGGTTTCATCCTCCGTGGATCTGTTGCTGGGTGTTCAGACTGACTGGTATGCAGTTTTTATGAAAATTGTCATGTGACTACAGATGACCTCATAGCAGCTGGTTCATTGTATTTTTACAGTTTGTGTCCGTCTGTCGTTCTTCCTGTTTGGTAACTGTGCACAGGGACTGTAACACTGAATGATGGCAGGAAAACCAGAGTATGTACAGTTGACTGATTGTTGAGCTGTTTTACTGAAACGTCTCTGTGTGTGTTTTCCTGCAGATGTTCAGCAGCTGTTGGTGAGCAAAGAAGAGGTTCCCATTGAGAAGCAGGACTGGAGCTCCAGTCTGAACCAGGAGGACCCTGAACCCCCACACATTAAAGAGGAACTGGAGGAAGTCCAGACCAGTCAGGAGGGAGAGCAGCTTCGAGGGCTGGAGGAGGCTGATATCAAGTTCCTATTGCCTCTTGTCCCTGTAAAGAGTGAAGAAGATGAAGAGAAGTCTCAGTCCTCAGGGCTGCCTTCACCTGCAGCCTGCAGCTCAACTGAACACATGGAAACAGAAGCTGAAGAAGAGGACTGTGGAGGACCAGAACCAGCCAGGAACTCATATTTACAACCAGCTTCTGAAGACAAGACTGGAGACTCTTCTGAACCTGAGACTGATTACAGTGCTGATTGGCAGGAGACCAGAGAAACTCAGTCAGCTCTAAAGGCTTTGAAGAACGATGAAGTCCCTGACAGTGTGATGAGGTGTAGTCCTGGTGAGAAACCATTTAGATGCTCTGAGTGTAGGAGATCCTTTCGTCTTAGTGGGGAGCTGAAGAGACGCATGAGAACTCATACAGGAAAAAAATCCTTTCAGCTGCTCAGTTTGTAAGAAATCGTTTGCATGAAGGGGAACTTTACAGAAACGCATGAGAACTAATTTAAAACACCGTTCAGTTGCTCAGTTTGTAAGAAATCTTTCACAGAGTGGAACTTTACATAGACACATGATCACTCACAAATGAGAGTTTAATTTAAGACATAGTCTGCCCACTGATGATAAAACAAACAAGCAGTGAAGCCAAGTTAGTCCTGTGCCACTTGGACCCTGCAGAGAACCAGACTGTACTTGTCCTTTCTATAAGTATCAATACACATTCTGGTTAGTTGCCTGGCTGAACCAGCCTGTATTCCGAAAAACATCGTTTGGACAGTATTTTTCACTGTTTTCTATTTTTTCTACCTAGAGTACGAGGAGGAACTTTCTCGTTCTAAAGAGGAGAACGAGCGACAGCGGAGACTCTTAGACGCTGTTTTCCTCCCGGAAGTCCGGATTCACGGAGCAGGTTCGTTCATCAACACATCCGGGTTTCTCAGCGTCTACATGACGTCAAGTGTTTCAACATGATATAACATACAGAGTATTCGTGTTCTTCACTTGAACAGTGTCGGCATACCGTTTGAAGTCAAATCGACGTCCATTGTGTTCGACTAACCGGCCTAATCCGACTAACATGCTACAGCTGACAACAACTGGCTTTGTTTTACTTCAACAATGCATTGTGGGAGTGCACTATATTTTTCATCCTTAATTAATACAATAACTTATATGAAACTCCATGTTCTGACATCCTAGATTTCTACCATGGCATCGTTTCCATGAGTGTATCGAGACATTTAGGCAGAGTATCATATGAAAGTCACAGTTTTGGTATCGTGACATCACTAGAGGGAACCAGATTGGTTTCATCCTCCGTGGATCTGTTGCTGGGTGTTCAGACTGACTGGTATGCAGTTTCTATGAAAATTGTCATGTGACTACGGATGACCTCATAGCAGCTGGTTCATTGTATTTTTACAGTTTGTGTCCGTCTGTCGTTCTTCCTGTTTGGTAACTGTGCACAGGGACTGTAACACTGAATGATGTCAGGAAAACCAGAGTATGTACAGTTGAGTGATTGTTGAGCTGTTTTACTGAAACGTCTCTGTGTGTGTTTTCCTGCAGACGTCCAGCAGCTGTTGGTGAGCAAAGAAGAGGTTCCCATTGAGAAGCAGGACTGGAGCTCCAGTCTGGACCAGGAGGACCCTGAACCCCCACACATTAAAGAGGAACTGGAGGAAGTCCGGACCAGTCAGGAGGGAGAGCAGCTTCAAGGACTGGAGGAGGCTGATATCAAGTTCCTATTGCCTCTTGTCCCTGTAAAGAGTGAAGAAGATGAAGAGAAGCCTCAGTCCTCAGGGCTGCCTTCACCTGCAGCCTGCAACTCAACTGAACACATGGAAACAGAAGCTGATGAAGAGGACTGTGGAGGACCAGAACCAGCCAGGAACTCATATTTACAACCAGCTTCTGAAGACAAGACTGGAGACTCTTCTGATCCTGAGACTGATGACAGTGCTGATTGGCAGGAGACCAGAGAAACTCAGTCAGCCCCAAAGGCTTTGAAGAACGATGAAGTCCCAGACAGTGTGATGAGGTGTAGTCCTGGTGAGAAACCATTTAGATGCTCTGAGTGTAGGAAATCATTTCGTCTTAGTGGCAGGCTGAAGAGACACATGAGAACTCATACAGGAAAAAAACCTTTCAGCTGCTCAGTTTGTAAAAAATGTTTTCATCGGAATGACCATTTACAGTTACACATGAGAATTCACACAGGAGAAAAACCTTTCATTTGCTCAGTTTGTAAAAAATCTTTTCCACGGAATCAAAATTTACAGCTACACATGAGAATTCACACAGGAGAAAAACCTTTCAGTTGCCCAGTTTGTCAGAAATCATTTACTCAGAATCCAAATTTAGAGAAACACTTGAGTATTCACAGAGAAGAAAAACCTTTCAGTTGCTCAGTTTGTAAAAAATGTTTTCCACGGAATGAACAATTACAGATGCACATGAGAATTCACACAGGAGAAAAACCTTTCTGTTGCTCAGTTTGTCAGAAGTCATTTGCTTGGAATCAAAATTTAAAGACACACATGAGAACTCACACGGGAGAAAAACCTTTCAGTTGCTCAGTTTGTCAGACATCTTTTGCTCAGAAACCAACTTTACAGAACCACATGAGAACTCACACAGGAGAAAAACCTTTTAGTTGCTCAGTTTGTAAGAAATGTTTCAGTGGCCATGGCTATCTGAAGAGACACTTGAGAACTCATACAGGAGAAAAACCATTCACCTGCTCAGTTTGTAAGAAATCGTTTTCAGTTAATCATATTTTGCAGACACATATGAGAACTCATACAGGAGAAAAACCTTTCACCTGCCCAGTTTGTAAGACATCTTTTGCACAGAGGGGACATTTACGGGGACACATGAGAACTCATAAAGGAGAGAAACCTTTCAGTTAACCAGTTTGTAAGAAAATGCACAGAGTCAACATATACGGAGACACATGATTACTAACACAGGAGAAAAACCTCTTAGCTGCTCGGTTTGTAAGAAATGTTTCAGTGACCACTGGCAAAGTCCCGACTCTTCTCTGTTCTGGAGCCTCAGTAGTGGAACAAACTCCCGACCAATGTCAGGACAGCAGAGTCACTGCCATCTTCCACGAAAGACTCAAGACTCATCTGTTCGACTCTGCATAGCATGACCCACTAAGAACCCTCCACCCACCCCAAAAAAAACATTTCTTTGTTCTTACCTATAGCATTTTGATCATAGCACTGTTGTACTTAAGGTAGCCTTGATGAACATCTACTACTTTACTCAGACGAGGACCGAACACTTGTTCCTATTTTTCCGCTCTGACTTTATTGGCAATGATATGTTGTGGTTTCTTTCTTTTGACAAATGTACTTATTGTAAGAAGCTTTGGACAAAAGCGTCTGTTAATGCCCTAAATGTAAATGTGACCGTGGCCATCTGAAGAGACACCTGAGAACTCATAAAGAAGAGAAACCTTTCAGCTGCTACGTACGTGAGACACACGTCTACGTCTGATTCTGAGTCGTTGCACAGTCAGACCCATGCATTGTTTTATCTTTACAACCACCTGTCCCTGTTTTTCCTCTTGTATATTGTATTTCATGGTTGTAAGAATATCCGTGGTCAAATTGAAGGTTAAATGTTTTCTTGTCAAGTTTTGTTGAGCTGAGCACCTCCTGAACTTTCAAATGATTGATTAAAGAACAAGGATGAAATCACACAGTGTAGTTTGCATTGCTGAGCGAGAGGTGCAGAGGGAATGGAATGGAAATGGAAAGTAACTGAAAATGTAACTGCTTCATTAATCAATTCAAGGACTTTTATTTTGTAGGTTAACCTCCCAGTTCCAGAGGACCCGGATGTATTTGTCATTTAGCAACATGGCGCCCGGCGTTATTAGAACCAGCAGCGCGTCTTCGTGGTGTTGAGAAAGTGTCTGTTAGCTTCACCAGTACTGATCCATCAGAGTCTCTGTGTGTCTGGATAAACCCGTCTGGATGGACTTTGTACTCTTCACCTTTTATTCTGAAGGTTTGACCTCTGACTCATCTCCCGGTAGCATACGAAGCTAGTTAGCTTAGCATGCTAGCTGGAGACGGTTGTTAACGGAGTTTGTGGAGAAAATGAGTAAAGTCCAAATGCTGAGAGCGTTGGTGGAGCAGCGACTAGCTGCGGCTGCTGAAGAGATATTTGGGCTGTTTGAAGGAACGATAGCAGAGTACGAGGAGGAACTTTCTCGTTCTAAAGAGGAGAACGAGCGACAGCGGAGACTCTTAGACGCTGTTTTCCTCCCGGAAGTCCGGATTCACAGAGCAGGTTCGTTCATCAACACATCCGGGTTTCTCAGCGTCTACATGACGTCAAGTGTTTCTACACGATATAACATACAGAGTATTCGTGTTCTTCACTTGAACAGTGTCGGCATACCGCTTGAAGTCAAATCGACGTCCATCGTGTTCGACTAACCGGCCTAATCCGACTAACATGCTACAGCTGACAACAACTGGCTTCGTTTTACTTCAACAATGCATTGTGGGAGTCCACAATTTTTTTCATTCTTAATAAATACCATAACTTATATGAAACTCCATGTTCTGACATCGTTCTTCCTGTTTGGTAACTGTGCACAGGGACTGTAAGGCAAGGCAACTTTATTTGTATAGCACATTTCATACACAAGGCAGACTCAAAGTGCTTCACATCATACAACAAAGTGAGAAAAGAAAATAGAAGAATTAAAAGAAAATAAAGGCAAAATTAAAAATGCATTACAGGAAGAAAGGAGAATAAAACATTTTTGCAATAATTAAAAACAGTGCAGACAAAAGATTTAGCAGAAAGCTATGGTGAACATAAAAGTTTTCAGTCTAGTTTTAAAAGTGGTCAGAGTTGGGGCAAGTCTTCCATCTTCAGGAAGTTTATTCCAGCCATTTGTTGCATAGTGACTAAATGATGCTCTCCCGTGATTGTTGTTTACTCTGGGAATCACTAACAGATTGGTCTCAGAAGATCTTAGTGGTCTAGAAGTCTTATGTAGTGGGAGCATATCAGTGATATACTTCGGTCCTAGACCATGTAGTGATTTATATGTGAGCAGGAGGATTTTGAAATCAATCCTCTGACATACAGGGAGCCAATGTAAAAATTTAAGAATTGGTGTAATGTGCTCACATTTTTTGGTCTTTGTAAGAACTCTAGCAGCAGCGTTCTGAACAAGCTGTGGCTGCCTGACAGTTTTTTTCGGAAGACCCTTCAAGGAGACCATTACAGTAGTCTAGCCTACTAGTAATAAAGGCATGTACACATTTTTCTAAGTCTTGAGCTGACATGAGCCCTCTAAGTCTTGCTCCTTTTTTTAGGTGATAGTAGGCTGATTTTGTTCCTGATTTAATGTGACTGTCGAAATGTAAATCAGAATCCATAATAACCCCAAGATTTCTGGCTTTGTTTGAGGTTTTCAGGGACAGAGAGTGAAGGTGTTGAATTACTTTAAACCTTTCTTTCCACCAAAAACAATTATCTCAGTTTTGTCCTCATTTAGTTGTAGGAATTTTTGGCACATCCAGTCTTTGACTTGCTCAATGCACTGGCACAGAAGATCTATGGGGCGATAGTCGTTTGGTGATAGTGCTACATAGATTTGGGTGTCATCGGCATAGTTATGGTGGTCAATGTTATTATTTTGCATGATTTGTCCTAGTGGGAGCATGTAGATGTTGAATAAAGTCGGCCCCAAGATTGAACCTTGGGGGACTCCACACGTTGCATTGGTAGGTTCTGATACAAAGTCGCCAATGGAAACAAAATAGTTCCTATCTTGTAGATATGACTTGAACCAGCTTAAGACTGTGCCTGAGAGCCCCACCCAGTTTTCCAACCTGTCCAAGAGTATTGAGTGGTCGACAGTGTCAAATGCAGCACTGAGGTCTAAAAGCATTAATATTGAATTTTTGCCAGAGTCTTAAGTCTTAAGAGTGTTAAGGCGGACGTCATTTACAACTTTAATAAGGGCCGTCTCGGTGCTATGAAAAGGTCGAAATCCTGACTGGAAGTTGTTGTGGCAGCCAGTTGAAGCCAGGAAGTGATTTAGTTGTTGGAGGATAACTTTCTCAATTATTTTACTTATGAAGGGTAGATTTGAAATTGGTCTGTAGTTGTTGATAATAGAGGCATCTAGGCTCCACTTTTTTAGAAGAGGTTTAATGACTGCAGTTTTGAAGGCCTTTGGGAAATTGCCTGATTGAATGGAGTTATTAACTATTTGCAATACGTCTATTGATAGGCAGTCAAAAACATTCTTAAAAAAGTTGGTAGGTAAAGCATCAAGGCAGCAGGTGGATGATTTTAGATTTGTCACCGTTTCCACTAGAGTTTTAGAGTCTATGGCATTAAAGCTTGCCATCATTGCTGTGTTACTTTTGCCTGAACAGGGTGGTTATCCAACTTTTTTGTTTGAGCTATTGATGGCGTAGTGATCACGCAATGGCCATGCAATGGCAAGGGTGTGATGGTTCTGCGTTGGGTTTACGTGGCGAAATGCAATTCAATGCCACACCGGTAGAGGGCGCAATGTTTTTTGTAAAGACCGACCGACCGACCGAGACTCTTGAAGTATATCGTCGTTAGCCTCATTATAGCCTATTTGTTTACTTTCCGGCTTTAAACATCCACAATTTTTCAGAACTTGGTGTTTTATTTCTTTGTGCAGAAGCGACAAGGTGCAAACAATAAAATGAGGTGAAAACAATAAAACGAGATGCAAACAATAAAACGAGGTGCAAACAATAAAAGTAGCCTTTTAAAAGTTTAAATGGCGGTGTTTATGAGTGGAAACCGGATAGTGGTCTCCAGCGGATGTAGTTAGCGGACCAATCACAGCCAATGCCGCTGCGTTGGTGTTGCCTCGACGCGCACTGAATGATGGCAGGAAAACCAGAGTATGTACAGTTGAGTGATTGTTGAGCTGTTTTACTGAAACGTCTCTGTGTGTGTTTTCCTGCAGATGTTCAGCAGCTGTTGGTGAGCAAAGAAGAGGTTCCCATTGAGCAGCAGGACTGGAGCTCCAGTCTGGACCAGGAGGACCCTGAACCCCCACACATTAAAGAGGAACTGGAGGAAGTCCGGACCAGTCAGGAGGGAGAGCAGCTTCGAGGGCTGGAGGAGGCTGATATCAAGTTCCTATTGCCTCTTGTCCCTGTAAAGAGTGAAGAAGATGAAGAGAAGCCTCAGTCCTCAGGGCTGCCTTCACCTGCAGCATGCAGCTCAACTGAACACATGGAAACAGAAGCTGAAGAAGAGGACTGTGGAGGACCAGAACCAGCCAGGAACTCATATTTACAACCAGATTCTGAAGACAAGACTGGAGACTCTTCTGAACCTGAGACTGATTACAGTGCTGATTGGCAGGAGACCAGAGAAACTCAGTCAGGTCTAAAGGCTTTGAAGAATGATGAAGTCCCTGACAGTGTGTTGAGGTGTAGTCCTGGTGAGAAACCATTTAGATGCTCTGAGTGTAGGAAATCATTTACAACCTATAAACATCAAAAGAGACACATGAGAACTCATACAGGAAACAAACCTTTCAGTTGCTCAGTTTGTAAGAAATCTTTTACATAGTGGAACTTAACACAGACACATGATCACTCACAAAGGAGAGTTTAATTTAAGACATAGTCTGCTCACTGATGATAAAACAAACAAGCAGTGAAGCCAAGTTAGTGCCATGCCACTCGGACCCTGCAGAGAACCAGACTGTCCTTGTCCTTTCTATAAGTATCAATACACATTCTGGTTAGTTGCCTGGCTGAACCAGCCTGTATTCCAAAAAACATCGTTTGGACAGTATTTTTCACTGTTTTCTATTTTTTTTACCTAGAGTACGAGGAGGAACTTTCTCGTTCTAAAGAGGAGAACGAGCAACAGCGGAGACTCTTAGATGCTGTTTTCCTCCCGGAAGTCCGGTATCACAGAGCAGGTTCGTTCATCAACACATCCGGGTTTCTCATCGTCTACATGACGTCAAGTGTTCCAACATGATATAACATACAGAGTATTCGTGTTCTTCACTTGAACAGTGTCGGCATACCGTTTGAAGTCAAATCGACGTCCATTGTGTTCGACTAACCGGCCTAATCCGACTAACATGCTACAGCTGACAACAACTGGCTTTGTTTTACTTCAACAATGCATTGTGGGAGTCCACTATTTTTTTCATTCTTAATTAATACAATAACTTATATGAAACTCCATGTTCTGACATCCTAGATTTCTACCATGGTATCGTTTCCATGAGTGTATCGAGACATTTAGGCCGAGTATCATATGAAAGTCACAGTTTTGGTATCGTGACATCACTAGAGGGAACCAGATTGGTTTCATCCTCCGTGGATCTGTTGCAGGGTGTTCAGACTGACTGGTATGCAGTTTCTATGAAAATTGTCATGTGACTACGGATGACCTCATAACAGCTGGTTCATTGTATTTTTACAGTTTGTGTCCGTCTGTTGTTCTTCCTGTTTGGTAACTGTGCACAGGGACTGTAACACTGAATGATGGCAGGAAAACCAGACTACCGTAAATCCTCTAATATTGGCCTGTATTACATTAGGCCCGGGTCTCTAACATTGGCCGGTCTCGCTGTCGGCGGAGGTAAATAAAGGCTGGTCTCTAATACAGGCCGGGGCTATTATTAGGACCAACGGTTTTCTGGGCAGGCCTCAACTTTATGCTTGTGATAGTAATATGCAAGTACCACAGGGGGGCAACGTTTGCCAACGAATCCAAGCCATAGCTAAGGTAGCCTGGCCATGTCAATCACCTCGCTCTTGACTCCATGTGAGACTTCAGTCACCAGTAGGCATAGGGCTAACGTTGTTTTAATATGGCAGCTGCTGAGCCAAAGAGGAGACGAACATTTGACATCAACTTCAAAGAGAACGTGCTGGAATTTGCTGCAGCGCACTCTGGGGAGCAAGCTGCTCGACATTTCAACATTGACCCCAAAAGAATAAGATACTGGAAAAAGCAGAAAATGGATCTAGCCGCAGCAAACAAAAAGAGAGCAAGACTGCCAGGAGGAGGGAGAAAAAAGGTTAGCGAGGAGTTGGACACAAAACTCTCCGAGTGGATCCATTCAATGAGGGACAATCATAACCGAGTGTCGAGAAAAATGATTCGAAACAAGGCTCTGGAAATCTACCCTACAGTGAGTGATAGAGGTGCGCAATTTCTGGCCAGCAGGGGTTGGCTGCAAAAGTTTTTAAACCGAAATGGCTTCGCATTGCGACGTCGCACCACAATGGCACAGAAGGACCCAGATCTCCTCACAGAGAAACTTGTCTCATTCGTCAACCACGTGAGCAAGACTGTCGTCTCAAAAAGAATTTCGGAGAAGGACATAATTGCAATGGATGAGACTGCCGTTTGGTTCGATACGGTGTCTCCCAGTACCATTGATGTACGAGGGACGAAGAGTGTTGCGCTCAAAACAACAGGCCACGAGAAAAGCCATCTCACTGTTGTCCTTGCTGCCAAGGCTGATGGCACTAAACTCAAGCCTTATGTCGTCTTCCGGGGGGGCATCCGTGAAGTGAAGGCAATGCAGCAAGAGATCTCAAGAGCAGTCATCGCCACATCTGCCAACGGCTGGATGAATGATGACTTGACCACAGCATGGCTCAGATCAGTGGTAGGAAAATTCAGTTTTCGCCCGCGCCTGCTGGTGTGGGATGCCTACCGCTGTCACATCAGCACCTCTACCAAACAGGAATTGAGGCCCTACGACATCACAGCCGCAGTGATCCCAGGAGGCTGCACTAAGTATGTCCAAGCCCCCGATGTCATGTGGAACCAGCCCTTCAAAGCGAGCCTACATGCTTCGTATGATGAGTGGATGGCCGGGGACGCAGACAAGCAATACACAAGTGGAGGGGACCTAAAAGCACCGTCTCGACGGCTGCTTGTGGACTGGGTTCTTGCTGCTTGGGACAAGCTGGACAAGGACCTGATCATCAAGTCCTTCAAAGTGTGTGGGCAGTCTGTGAAACCCGATGGGAGTGAGGATGACCTCATACTGTGCTTCCGAGAGGGCCAGGTAAGTTGAAATTAGCACTCACGTCTAGCACTGTCAGTCTCTCTCTCTCTCTCTCTCTCTCTCTCTCTCTCTCCACCATTAGATGAATTGCATTTGTGAGTGAGCCTGTCCACTGTGACCTACAATAACAGCCAAACTAAATTACCGTAACGTATCGTTCTTTACAGCCCTGTGCTGCTGGACGACCGGCCCTGACTGCTGCCCGCCTGCGCGAGGAAGACAACAGACGCGCAGCCGAACATGAGGAGGACGAAGAGGAACTGTACAATAATGAACTAGTTGTAGAGGCTGGCGCGAGTGATGAGGAGATTCCAGCGAAAGATGAAGAGGAAACTGAGGAGGAGGAGGAGGATTAAACAGTATTGGAGGATTTTTTCTTCTTCAAACCAAACAAAAGAGTACACACATCAACAGAGGATTAGGCCTATAATTGGACAGTCTGAGGTTGGCTAAACTTTGGAGCGGTAAGGTGTTGCCTTTTGTTATGAATCAATAGCCTAATAATCACCTTGTATGGTTAAGTGTTTACAATGCACTACTGGTATGTTTGCTACATTTTTGTCACCATATTTCTACACTGGAATTTAGCCTGAATTACCGGTATTTGTTGTTAATGTTCTGTATGCATAACATAATGTTATGATAACTGTACTTTTTCAATAAATGAACCCAGTATTTTATAGGTTCAAATAGACACAAAATCTTGTTTTTATTATTCTACTGGTAGTCCGTTTTGCTCAACTAGAAATAGAGGCCTGTCTCTAATTCTGGTCTCCTTCCAACAGACAGACAGACAGACAGACAGACAGACAGACAGACAGGCAGGCAGACCCACCCACCCACCATCCCAAGCTGGGAAATTAAAGTGTAGCAGCAGCATTACACACAGTGAAAACACAGTAACTAAAGCAAAAGAACACAATAGGTAAAGAAACAACTTGTAGAAAGAGCAATATAAAAAGTATAAAATGTATAAATAGCAGTAAATTAAAGTGCAAATTGAAAAGTGAAAAAATCAGGTGCAGTGAACAGATAACAGGGGCTTGAAGACTGTATTATTATGAACAGAGTTTTAGCTGTTATTGTAGAGTATGATGGCATGTGGTAGGAAGGATTTCCTGTATCTATCCCTTCGACAGCGGAGCTGGAGCAGCCTATGGGAGAAGGTGCTCCTCTGTTTGACCACGGTGTGATGGAGAGGGTGCTGATCATTGTCTATGATGTTTAACAGTTTATTCAGCGTTCTCCACCACGGACTCAAAAGACTCCGGCCTGAGACCAAGTACAGAGCCAGCCTTCTTGATGATTTTATCAAGTCTGTTGGTGTCGCTGGCTCTGATGCTGCTGCCCCAACACACAGCAGCAAAGAGAATGGCACTGGAAACAACAGACTGGTAGAAGATCTCCAACATCTTGCTGCACACGTTGAAGGATCTCAGCTTCCTCAGGAAATAAAGTCTGCTCATCCCCTACTTGTACACAGCCTCTGTGTTAGATTTCCATTCCAGTCTGTTGTCAATCACCACTCCCAAGTATTTATAGTCCACCACCTCCTCCACCACCACCCATTAGCAGAGGCTGAATGGATGGTGTTGAAAGCCCTGGAGAAATCAGAGAATGTGATCCTCACAGTGCATCCCCCACCATCCAGATGCATATGGGCTTGTTGCAGCAGGTAGATGACAGCATCATCGACTCCTAAATGGGGCTGATAGGCAAATTGCAAAGGGTCCAGAAACTTCCTCACCTGTGGCCTCAGCTGGGCTAAGACCAGTCTCTCCAGGACCTTCATCACATGCGATGTTAGTGCGACTGGTCTGTAGTCTGCTGGGTCGGATGGCTTTGGTTTCTTGGGACTGGGACCAAGCAGGAGGTCTTCCACAGCAACGGTCCCGTTTCTCCTGACTCAGGCTCAGGTTGTACAGATGTCCCAGTACAGGGGACAGCTTGCTGGCACAGGTCTTTAGGATCCTTGGTGAGATACCATCAGGGCCTGCAGCCTTCAGCTGATGTAGTCTTTCCAGCTGCCTCTTTACCTGGCCTGTAGTCACCGTTGGACGGGGGTTGGAGCAGATGTCATCATTGGAGAAGGAGGAGGGCAGGGGGAAGAGGGGGAGCAGATGGAGAGGTGTTGTACAGAAGAATGCTGGGGGGGCCGGGTTGCGCTTGAGTAAAATGAGGCCCAGGCCTATATAAAAAGATTTACGGTATGTACAGTTGACTGATTGTTGAGCTGTTTTACTGAAACGTCTCTGTGTGTGTTTTCCTGCAGACGTCCAGCAGCTGCTGGTGAGCAAAGAAGAGGTTCCCATTGAGCAGCAGGACTGGAGCTCCAGTCTGGACCAGGTGGACCCTGAACCCCCACACATTAAAGAGGAACTGGAGGAAGTCCGGACCAGTCAGGAGGGAGAGCAGCTTCGAGGGCTGGAGGAGTCTGATATCAAGTTCCCATTGACTCTTGTCCCTGTAAAGAGTGAAGAAGATCAAGAGAAGCCTCAGTCCTCAGGGCTGGCTTCCCCTGCAGTATGCAGCTCAACTGAACACATGGAAACAGAAGCTGAAGAAGAGGACTGTGGAGGACCAGAACCAGCCAGGGACTCATATTTACAACCAGCTTCTGAAGACAAGACTGGAGACTCTTCTGATCCTGAGACTGATGACAGTGCTGATTGGCAGGAGACCAGAGAAACTCAGTCAGCTCTAAAGGCTTTGAAGAATGATGAAGTCAGTGTGTTGAGGTGTAGTCCTGGTGAGAAACCATTTAGATGCTCTGAGTGTAGTAAAACTTTTAGGACCAATGGAAATCTAAAGAGACACGTGAAAACACACACAGGAGAAAAACCTTACAGCTGCTCAATTTGTAAGAGATATTTTACACTTAGTGAAACTTTACAGAACCACATGAGAATTCATACAGGAAACAAACCTTTCAGCTGCTCAGTTTGTAAGAAATCGTTTGCACAAAGGGGAACTTTACAGAAACATATCAGAACTCATATTGAAGACACACCTTTCGGTTGCTCAATTTGCAAGAAATATTTTGCACATAGTGGAAATTTACAGAAACACATGAGAACTCATACAGGGGATAAACCTTTCAGTTGCTCAATTTGTAAGAAATTGTTTGCATGGAGTGGAACTTTACAGACACACTTAAGAACTCATACAGGAGACAAACCTTTCAGTTGCTCAATTTGTCAGAAATCTTTTGCACAACGGGGAACTTTACGGACGCATATGATAACTCATACTGGAGACAAACCGTTCAGTTGCTCAGTTTGTAAGAAATCTTTTGCATTGAGTGAAAATTTACAGACACACTTGATAACTCATACAAGAGACAAACCTTTCAGTTGCCCAATTTGTA
Source organism: Chelidonichthys spinosus (assembly GCA_029853015.1). Taxonomy (NCBI): domain Eukaryota; kingdom Metazoa; phylum Chordata; class Actinopteri; order Perciformes; family Triglidae; genus Chelidonichthys; species Chelidonichthys spinosus. The sequence continues at coordinate 853,275 of CM056836.1, read as the reverse complement.
ACAAATCCTTTGCATGGGGTGGAAATTTACAGACACACTTAAGAACTCATACAGGAGACAGACCTTTCAGTTGCTCAATTTGTAAGAAATCTTTTGCACAGAGTGGAACTTTACAAACGCACATGAGAACTCACGCAGGAGAAAAACCTTTCAGCTGCTTGGTTTGTCAGAAATCTTTTACAGAGAGCGGAACTTTACATAGACACATGATCACTCACAAAGGAGAGTTTAATTTAAGACATAGTCTGCTCACTGATGATAAAACAAACAAGCAGTGAAGCCAAGTTAGTGCCGTGCCACAACCAGACTGTCCTTGTCCTTTCTAAGTATCAATACACATTCTTTAATATTAGTTGCTCGGCTGAACCAGCCTGTATTTTGAAAAATAAAACATCGTGTGGACAGTATTTTTCACTGTTTTCTTTTTTTTCTACGTATTTTTATATTTAATAGTTTCATGATACATTTTGGATGGTTTATGTGATTTATAGCATTTATTTGACTTGTGATGTGTAATAATTGTTGTCTGTTAAGTCAGCCAGCCCCATGCATCGTTTTACCTTTTCATTTGCATTTACATTTAGGTCATTAAGCAGACGCAAACACAAACACGTGACCCTGTTTTTCCTCTTGTATATTACATTATAAGGTTAATCGTTTTCTTGTCAATCTGTTGAGCTGAGCACCTCCTGAACTGTCAAACGAATGTATCTTTTATTAAAGGAAAAGGATGAAATCACACATTGTAGTTTGCATTGCTGAGTGAGAGAGGTGCAGAAAAAGACCAGAAGGAAATTAAGTAGTTATATTTTGTTTCCTGCAGGAGTACTCGTTTTCCATGCCCTACCCACATCTGGTACACCGGGAAAAGATGGAAAGTAACTGAAAATGTTCGTGTTTTATTGATTAATTTAAGGAGTTTTATTTTGTAGGTTCACATTCCAAAGCAGAGGGGAAAAGTTTAATTTGGAAGGAAATAATCAACCAATGGAACCAGTATTGGAAGAGCCAGGAAAAAGGGAGACATTTATATAAATTACAGGGAGTAGTAGAGATGGGGGGTATGGAGACAATAGAACAGAACAGGTAACAATGAGCAGGTTAAGAATAGGGCATACCAAACTGAACAGCACACTTAATATCATAGGGAAGCATGCAAATGGGCTGTGTAATTGTGGGGAGAGGGAAACAGTTGAACACGTGGTGATGGCATGTCCTGGATATGGAAGGGAGAGGGAGATGATGAATAGAGGGTTGCAGAAGGTGGGAGTGAGGGAAAGAGGAACGGGAGAAGTAAAGTCCAGCAGGTGGCGGTAAATGCAACACCAAGGATGCCGACTGCCACTAAACTCCAAAGAAGAAGAAGAAGAAGAAGAAGGTTCACATTACAGTTCCGGAGGACCCGGATGTATTTGTCTTTGTGTCGCCCGGCGTTATTAGAACCAGCAGCGCGTCTTCGTGGTGTTGAGAAAGTGTATGTTAGCTTCACCAGTACTGATCCATCAGAGTCTCTGTGTGTCTGGATAAACCCGTCTGGATGGACTTTGTACTCTTCACCTTTTATTCTGAAGGTTTGACCTCTGACTCATCTCCCGGTAGCATACGAAGCTAGTTAGCTTAGCATGCTAGCTGGAGACGGTTTTTAACGGAGTTTGTGGAGAAAATGAGTAAAGTCCAAATGCTGAGAGCGTTGGTGGAGCAGCGACTAGCTGCGGCTGCTGAAGAGATATTTGGGCTGTTTGAAGGAACGATAGCAGAGTACGAGGAGGAACTTTCTCGTTCTAAAGAGGAGAACGAGCGACAGCGGAGACTCTTAGACGCTGTTTTCCTCCCGGAAGTCCGGATTCACGGAGCAGGTTCGTTCATCAACACATCCGGGTTTCTCAGCGTCTACATGACGTCAAGTGTTTCAACATGATATCACATACAGAGTATTCGTGTTCTTCACTTGAACAGTGTCGGCATACCGTTTGAAGTCAAATCGACGTCCATTGTGTTCGACTAACCGGCCTAATCCGACTAACATGCTACAGCTGACAACAACTGGCTTTGTTTCACTTCAACAATGCATTGTGGGAGTCCACTATATATTTTCATTCTTAATAAATACAATAACTTATATGAAACTCCATGTTCTGACATCCTAGATTTCTACCATGGTATCGTTTCCATGAGTGTATCGAGACATTTAGGCCGAGTATCATATGAAAGTCACAGTTTTGGTATCGTGACATCACTAGAGGGAACCAGATTGGTTTCATCCTCCGTGGATCTGTTGCTGGGTGTTCAGACTGACTGGTATGCAGTTTCTATGAATATTGTCATGTGACTACAGATGACCTCATAGCAGCTGGTTCATTGTATTTTTACAGTTTGTGTCCGTCTGTCGTTCTTCCTGTTTGGTAACTGTGCACAGGGACTGTAACACTGAATGATGGCAGGAAAACCAGAGTATGTACAGTTGACTGATTGTTGAGCTGTTTTACTGAAACGTCTCTGTGTGTGTTTTCCTGCAGATGTTCAGCAGCTGTTGGTGAGCAAAGAAGAGGTTCCCATTGAGAAGCAGGACTGGAGCTCCAGTCTGGACCAGGAGGACCCTGAACCCCCACACATTAAAGAGGAACTGGAGGAAGTCCGGACCAGTCAGGAGGGAGAGCAGCTTCGAGGGCTGGAGGAGGCTGATATCAAGTTCCCATTGACTCTTGTCCCTGTAAAGAGTGAAGAAGATGAAGAGAAGCCTCAGTCCTCAGGGCTGTCTTCACCTGCAGCCTGCAGCTCAACTGAACACATGGAAACAGAAGCTGAAGAAGAGGACTGTGGAGGACCAGAACCAGCCAGGAACTCATATTTACAACCAGATTCTGAAGACAAGACTGGAGACACTTCTGAACCTGATATTGATTACAGTGCTGATTGGCAGGAGACCAGAGAAACTCAGTCAGGTCTAAAGGCTTTGAAGAATGATGAAGTCAGTGTGTTTAGGTGTAATCCTGGTGAGAAACCATTTAGATGCTCTAAGTGCAGAAAATCATTTCGTCTTAGTGGCGAGCTGAAGAGACACATGAGAACTCATACAGGAAAAAAAACTTACAGCTGTTCAGTTTGTAAAAATACATTTCCACGGAATGAAAACTTACAGGTACACATGAGAATTCACACTGGAGAAAAGCCTTTCAGTTGCTCAGTTTGTCAGAAATCTTTTGGTCATAGTCAAACTTTACAGAAACACATGAGAACTCATACAGGAGAAAAGCCTTTCAGTTGCTCAGTTTGTAAAAGATCTTTTAGAGAGAATCAGCATTTACAAAAACACATGAGAACTCATACAGGAGAAAGACCTTTCAGTTGCTCAGTTTGTAAAAAATCTTTTTCACGGAATGAACATTTACAAAAACACATGAGAACTCATACAGGAGAAAAGCCTTTCAGTTGCTCAGTTTGTAAAAGATATTTTAGAGAGAATCAGCATTTACAAAAACACATGAGAACTCATACAGGAGAAAAACCATTCATGTGCTCAGTTTGCAACAAATCTTTTACTGTTAATCGTATTTTACAGAGACATATGAGAACTCATAAAGAAGAGAAACCTTTCAGCTGCTAAGTACGTGAGACACATGTCCGAGTCTGAGTCGTTGCACAGTCAGCCCCATGCATTGTTTTATCTTTTCAACCACCTGTCCCTGTTTTTCCTCTTGTACATTGTATTTCATGGTTTTAAGAAGTGGTCAAATTGAAGGTTAAATGTTTTCCTGTCAATTTTGTTGAGCTGAGCACCTCCTGAAATGAATGTATCTTCGATTAAAGAAAGAGGATGAAATCACACAGTGTAGTTTGCATTTCTGAGTGAGAGAGGTGCAGAGAAAGACGAGAAGGAAATTAAGCGGTTTTATTTTTCCTGCAGGAACCAATAAATGCTGAGAACAATCCCTTGAGTCCTTGTTTTCCATACCCTACCCACATCTGGTACACTGGGAAAAGATGAAAAGTAACTGAAAATATTTCCCGTTTTATTGGTCAATTTAAGGACTTTTATTTTGTAGGTTCACATCCCAGTTCCAGAGGACTCGGACCTCCTACAAGGAAACGAAAAAGTAGACAATACTGCTAAGGAGGCAGTAAAGAAAGAGGAGGTGGAAGTGAAAGTAAAATCATCAAAAGCAGAGGGGAAAAGTTTCATATGGAGGGAAATAATCAATCAATGGAATCAGTATTGGAAGAGCCAGGAAAAAGGGAGACATTTATATAAATTACAAGGAGTAGTAGGAGAGATGGGATGTTATGGACACAATAGAACAGAACAAGTAATAATGAGCAGATTAAGAATAGGGCACAGTAAACTGAATAGCACATAACACAATATGATAGGGAAACATCCAACGGGTCAGTGTAGCTGTGGGGAGAGGGAGACAGTGGAGCATGTAATAGTAGTTTGTCCTAGATATGAAAGAGAGGGAAATGATGAATACAGGGCTGAGAAAGGTTGGAAAAGGGGAAATTACTTCAAGAGTCTAGTAGAATGTGGAAAATCTAAGGAAGGGAGAAGAATCATTATGAGACTTCTTATCTCAACTGGTTTAATCAAAAGAATATAACAAAAGAGGACATAAGAAAGATGTAAAGACGGGCAGATGGCGGTATATAACATTAAGGATGCCGACTGCCATAAAACGCCAAAGAAGAAGAAGGTTCACCACACAGTTCCGGAGGACCCGGATGTATTACTTTTTTGGCAACATGGCGCCCGGCGTTATTAGAACCAGCAGCGCGTCTTCGTGGTGTTGAGAAAGTGTCTGTTAGCTTCACCAGTACTGATCCATCAGAGTCTCTGTGTGTCTGGATAAACCCGTCTGGATGGACTTCGTACTCTTCACCTTTTATTCTGAAGGTTTGACCTCTGACTCATCTCCCGGTAGCATACGAAGCTAGTTAGCTTAGCATGCTAGCTGGAGACGGTTTTAACGGAGTTTGTGGAGAAAATGAGTAAAGTCCAAATGCTGAGAGCGTTGGTGGAGCAGCGACTAGCTGCGGCTGCTGAAGAGATATTTGGGCTGTTTGAAGGAACGATAGCAGAGTACGAGGAGGAACTTTCTCGTTCTAAAGAGGAGAACGAGCGACAGCGGAGACTCTTAGACGCTGTTTTCCTCCCGGAAGTCCGGATTCACGGAGCAGGTTCGTTCATCAACACATCCGGGTTTCTCAGCGTCTACATGACGTCAAGTGTTTCTACATGATATCACATACAGAGTATTCGTGTTCTTCACTTGAACAGTGTCGGCATACCGTTTGAAGTCAAATCGACGTCCATTGTGTTCGACTAACCGGCCTAATCCGACTAACATGCTACAGCTGACAACAACTGGCTTTGTTTTACTTCAACAATGCATTGTGGGAGTCCACTATTTTTTTCATTCTTAATTAATACAATAACTTATATGAAACTCCATGTTCTGACATCCTAGATTTCTACCATGGTATCGTTTCAATGAGTGTATCGAGACATTTAGGCAGAGTATCATATGAAAGTCCCAGTTTTGGTATCGTGACATCACTAGAGGGAACCAGATTGGTTTCATCCTCCGTGGATCTGTTGCTGGGTGTTCAGACTGACTGGTATGCAGTTTCTATGAATATTGTCATGTGACTACAGATGACCTCATAGCAGCTGGTTCATTGTATTTTTACAGTTTGTGTCCGTCTGTCGTTCTTCCTGTTTGGTAACTGTGCACAGGGACTGTAACACTGAATGATGGCAGGAAAACCAGAGTATGTACAGTTGACTGATTGTTGAGCTGTTTTACTGAAACATCTCTGTGTGTGTTTTCCTGCAGACGTCCAGCAGCTGTTGGTGAGCAAAGAAGAGGTTCCCATTGAGAAGCAGGACTGGAGCTCCAGTCTGGACCAGGAGGACCCTGAACCCCCACACATTAAAGAGGAACTGGAGGAAGTCCGGACCAGTCAGGAGGGAGAGCAGCTTCAAGGACTGGAGGAGGCTGATATCAAGTTCCTATTGACTCTTGTCCCTGTAAAGAGTGAAGAAGATGAAGAGAAGCCTCAGTCCTCAGGGCTGCCTTCACCTGCAGCCTGCAGCTCAACTGAACACATGGAAACAGAAGCTGAAGAAGAGGACTGTGGAGGACCAGAACCAGCCAGGAACTCATATTTACAACCGAATTCTGAAGACAAGACTGGAGACTCTTCAGATCCTGAGACTGATTACAGTGCTGATTGGCAGGAGAATAGAGAAACTCAGTCAGGTCTAAAGGCTTTCAAGAATGATGCAGTCCCTGACAGTGTGATGAGGTGTAGTCCTGGTGAGAAACCATTTAGATGCTCTGAGTGTAGGAAAACTTTTAGGACCAATAGAAATCTAAAGAGACAAATGAAAACACACACAGGAGAAAAACCTTTCAGCTGCTCAGTTTGTAAGAAATCTTTTGCAGAGTGGAACTTAACACAGACACATGATCACTCACAAAGGAGAGTTTAATTTAAGACATAGTCTGCTCACTGATGATAAAACAAACAAGCAGTGAAGCCAAGTTAGTGCCATGCCACTCGGACCCTGCAGAGAACCAGACTGTCCTTGTCCTTTCTATAAGTATTAATACACATTCTGGTTAGTTGCCTGGCTGAACCAGCCTGTATTCCAAAAAACATCGTTTGGACAATATTTTTCACTGTTTTCTATTTTTTTCTACGTAGAGTACAAGGAGGAACTTTCTCGTTCTAAAGAGGAGAACGAGCAACAGCGGAGACTCTTAGACGCTGTTTTCCTCCCGGAAGTCCGGATTCACGGAGCAGGTTCGTTCATCAACACATCCGGGTTTCTCAGCGTCTACATGACGTCAAGTGTTTCAACATGATATAACATACAGAGTATTCGTGTTCTTCACTTGAACAGTGTCGGCATACCGTTTGAAGTCAAATCGACGTCCATTGTGTTCGACTAACCGGCCTAATCCGACTAACATGCTACAGCTGACAACAACTGGCTTTGTTTTACTTCAACAATGCATTGTGGGAGCCCACTATTTTTTCATTCTTAATTAATACAATAACTTATATGAAACTCCATGTTCTGACATCCTAGATTTCTACCATGGTATCGTTTCCATGAGTGTATCGAGACATTTAGGCCGAGTATCATATGAAAGTCACAGTTTTGGTATCGTGACATCACTAGAGGGAACCAGATTGGTTTCATCCTCCGTGGATCTGTTGCTGGGTGTTCAGACTGACTGGTATGCAGTTTTTATGAAAATTGTCATGTGACTATGGATGACCTCCTAACAGCTGGTTTATTGTATTTTTACAGTTTGTGTCCGTCTGTCGTTCTTCCTGTTTGGTAACTGTGCACAGGGACTGTAACACTGAATGATGGCAGGAAAACCAGAGTATGTACTGTTGACTGATTGTTGAGCTGTTTTACTGAAACGTCTCTGTGTGTGTTTTCCTGCAGACGTCCAGCAGCTGTTGGTGAGCAAAAAAGAGGTTCCCATTGAGAAGCAGGACTGGAGCTCCAGTCTGGACCAGGAGGACCCTGAACCCCCACACATTAAAGAGGAACTGGAGGAAGTCCGGACCATTCAGGCGGGAGAGCAGCTGCGAGGGCTGGAGGAGGCTGATATCAATTTCCCATTGCCTCTTGTCCCTGTAAAGAGTGAAGAAGATGAAGAGAAGCCTCAGTCCTCAGGGCTACATTCACCTGCAGCCTGCAGCTCAACTGAACACATGGAAACAGAAGCTGAAGAAGAGGACTGTGGAGGACCAGAACCAGCCAGGAACTCATATTTACAACCAGATTCTGAAGACAAGACTGGAGACTCTTCTGATCCGGAGACTGATGACAGTGCTGATTGGCAGGAGACCAGAGAAACTCAGTCAGGTCTAAAGGCTTTGAAGAACGATGAAGTCCCTGACAGTGTGATGAGGTGTAGTCCTGGTGAGAAACCATTTAGATGCTCTGAGTGTAGGAAATCATTTCGTCTTAGTGGCAGGCTGAAGAGACACATGAGAACTCATACAGGAAAAAAACCTTTCAGCTGCCCAGTTTGTAAGAAATGTTTTCCACGGAATGACCATTTACAGTTACACATGAGAGTTCACACAGGAGAAAAACCTTTCAGTTGCTCAGTTTGTAAAAAATCTTTTCTACGGAAAGAACATTTACAGGTACACATGAGAATTCACACAGGAGAAAAACCTTTCAGTTGCCCAGTTTGTCAGATATCTTTTGCTCGGAATCAAAATTTAGAGAAACACTTGAGTATTCACAGAGGAGAAAAACCTTTCAGTTGCTCAGTTTGTAAAAAATGTTTTCCACGGAATGAAAACTTACAGGTACACATGAGAATTCACACAGGAGAAAAACCTTTCAGTTGCTCAGTTTGTCAGAAATCTTTTGCTCGGAGTCAAAATTTACAGACACACATGAGAACTCACACGGGAGAAAAACCTTTCAGTTGCTCAGTTTGTAAGAAATCTTTCGCTCAGAAACCAACTTTACAGAACCACATGAGAACTCACACAGGAGAAAAACCTTTTAGTTGCTCAGTTTGTAAGAAATGTTTCGGTGGCAATGGATATCTGAAGACACACTTGAGAACTCATACAGGAGAAAAACCATTCACCTGCTCAGTTTGTAAGAAATCATTTTCAGTTAATCATATTTTACAGACACATATGAGAACTCATACAGGAGAAAAACCTTTCACCTGCCCAGTTTGTAAGACATCTTTTGCACAGAAGGGACATTTACGGGGACACATGAGAACTCATAAAGGAGAGAAACCTTTGAGTTAACCAGTTTGTAAGAAAATGCACAGAGTCAACATATACGGAGACACATGATTACTAACACAGGAGAAAAACCTCTTAGCTGCTCGGTTTGTAAGAAATGTTTCAGTGACCACTGGCAAAGTCCCGACTCTTCTCTGTTCTGGAGCCTCAGTAGTGGAACAAACTCCTGACCAATGTCAGGACAGCAGAGTCACTGCCATCTTCCATGAAGAAACTCAAGACTCATTTGTTCAGACTTCACCTCAACTCTGCATAGCATGACCCACTAACAACCCCCACCCACCCCCCAAAAAAACATTTCTTTGTTCTTACCTATAGCATTTTGATCATAGCACTGTTGTACTTAAGGTAGCCTTGATGAACATCTACTACTTTACTCAGAAGAGGACCGAACATTTGTTCCTATTTTTGCGCTCTGACTTTTTTGGCAATGATATGTTGTGGTTTCTTTCTTTTGACAAATGTACTTATTGTAAGAAGCTTTGGACAAAAGCGTCTGTTAATGCCCTAAATGTAAATGTGACCGTGGCCATCTGAAGAGACACCTGAGAACTCATAAAGAAGAGAAACCTTTCAGCTGCTACGTACGTGAGACACACGTCTACGTCTGATTCTGAGTCGTTGCACGGTCAGACCCATGCATTGTTTTATCTTTACAACCACCTGTCCCTGTTTTTCCTCTTGTATATTGTATTTCATGGTTTTAAGAATATCAGTGGTCAAATTGAAGGTTAAATGTTTTCTTGTGAAGTTTTGTTGAGCTGAGCACCAACTGTCAAATGATTGATTAAAGAACAAGGATGAAATCACACAGTGTAGTTTGCATTGCTGAGCGAGAGGTGCAGAAAAAGACCAGAATTCAATTTAGTGGTTACATTGTGTTTCCTGCAGGAGTATAAATGCTGAAGACAATCCATTGAGTCCTCGTTTTCCATGTCCTACCCACATCTGGTACACCGGGAAAAGATGGAAAGTAACTGAAAATATTTCGTGTTTTTTTCGGTCAATTTAAGGACTTTTATTTTGTAGGTTAACCTCCCAGTTCCGGAGGACCCGGATGTATTTGTCATTTAGCAACATGGCGCCCGGCGTTATTAGAACCAGCAGCGCGTCTTCGTGGTGTTGAGAAAGTGTCTGTTAGCTTCACCAGTACTGATCCATCAGAGTCTCTATGTGTCTGGATAAACCTGTCTGGATGGACTTTGTACTCTACACCTTTTATTCTGAAGGTTTGAACTCTGACTCATCTCCCGGTAGCATACGAAGCTAGTTAGCTTAGCATGCTAGCTGGAGACGGTTGTTAACGGAGTTTGTGGAGAAAATGAGTAAAGTCCAAATGCTGAGAGCGTTGGTGGAGCAGCGACTAGCTGCGGCTGCTGAAGAGATATTTGGGCTGTTTGAAGGAACGATAGCAGAGTACGAGGAGGAACTTTCTCGTTCTAAAGAGGAGAACGAGCGACAGCGGAGACTCTTAGACGCTGTTTTCCTCCCGGAAGTCCGGATTCACGGAGCAGGTTCGTTCATCAACACATCCGGGTTTCTCAGCGTCTACATGACGTCAAGTGTTTCTACATGATATCACATACAGAGTATTCGTGTTCTTCACTTGAACAGTGTCGGCATACCGTTTGAAGTCAAATCGACGTCCATTGTGTTCGACTAACCGGCCTAATCCGACTAACATGCTACAGCTGACAACAACTGGCTTTGTTTTACTTCAACAATGCATTGTGGGAGTCCACTATTTTTTTCATTCTTAATTAATACAATAACTTATATGAAACTCCATGTTCTGACATCCTAGATTTCTACCATGGTATCGTTTCAATGAGTGTATCGAGACATTTAGGCAGAGTATCATATGAAAGTCCCAGTTTTGGTATCGTGACATCACTAGAGGGAACCAGATTGGTTTCATCCTCCGTGGATCTGTTGCTGGGTGTTCAGACTGACTGGTATGCAGTTTCTATGAATATTGTCATGTGACTACAGATGACCTCATAGCAGCTGGTTCATTGTATTTTTACAGTTTGTGTCCGTCTGTCGTTCTTCCTGTTTGGTAACTGTGCACAGGGACTGTAACACTGAATGATGGCAGGAAAACCAGAGTATGTACAGTTGACTGATTGTTGAGCTGTTTTACTGAAACATCTCTGTGTGTGTTTTCCTGCAGACGTCCAGCAGCTGTTGGTGAGCAAAGAAGAGGTTCCCATTGAGAAGCAGGACTGGAGCTCCAGTCTGGACCAGGAGGACCCTGAACCCCCACACATTAAAGAGGAACTGGAGGAAGTCCGGACCAGTCAGGAGGGAGAGCAGCTTCAAGGACTGGAGGAGGCTGATATCAAGTTCCTATTGACTCTTGTCCCTGTAAAGAGTGAAGAAGATGAAGAGAAGCCTCAGTCCTCAGGGCTGCCTTCACCTGCAGCCTGCAGCTCAACTGAACACATGGAAACAGAAGCTGAAGAAGAGGACTGTGGAGGACCAGAACCAGCCAGGAACTCATATTTACAACCGAATTCTGAAGACAAGACTGGAGACTCTTCAGATCCTGAGACTGATTACAGTGCTGATTGGCAGGAGAATAGAGAAACTCAGTCAGGTCTAAAGGCTTTCAAGAATGATGCAGTCCCTGACAGTGTGATGAGGTGTAGTCCTGGTGAGAAACCATTTAGATGCTCTGAGTGTAGGAAAACTTTTAGGACCAATAGAAATCTAAAGAGACAAATGAAAACACACACAGGAGAAAAACCTTTCAGCTGCTCAGTTTGTAAGAAATCTTTTGCAGAGTGGAACTTAACACAGACACATGATCACTCACAAAGGAGAGTTTAATTTAAGACATAGTCTGCTCACTGATGATAAAACAAACAAGCAGTGAAGCCAAGTTAGTGCCATGCCACTCGGACCCTGCAGAGAACCAGACTGTCCTTGTCCTTTCTATAAGTATTAATACACATTCTGGTTAGTTGCCTGGCTGAACCAGCCTGTATTCCAAAAAACATCGTTTGGACAATATTTTTCACTGTTTTCTATTTTTTTCTACGTAGAGTACAAGGAGGAACTTTCTCGTTCTAAAGAGGAGAACGAGCAACAGCGGAGACTCTTAGACGCTGTTTTCCTCCCGGAAGTCCGGATTCACGGAGCAGGTTCGTTCATCAACACATCCGGGTTTCTCAGCGTCTACATGACGTCAAGTGTTTCAACATGATATAACATACAGAGTATTCGTGTTCTTCACTTGAACAGTGTCGGCATACCGTTTGAAGTCAAATCGACGTCCATTGTGTTCGACTAACCGGCCTAATCCGACTAACATGCTACAGCTGACAACAACTGGCTTTGTTTTACTTCAACAATGCATTGTGGGAGCCCACTATTTTTTCATTCTTAATTAATACAATAACTTATATGAAACTCCATGTTCTGACATCCTAGATTTCTACCATGGTATCGTTTCCATGAGTGTATCGAGACATTTAGGCCGAGTATCATATGAAAGTCACAGTTTTGGTATCGTGACATCACTAGAGGGAACCAGATTGGTTTCATCCTCCGTGGATCTGTTGCTGGGTGTTCAGACTGACTGGTATGCAGTTTTTATGAAAATTGTCATGTGACTATGGATGACCTCCTAACAGCTGGTTTATTGTATTTTTACAGTTTGTGTCCGTCTGTCGTTCTTCCTGTTTGGTAACTGTGCACAGGGACTGTAACACTGAATGATGGCAGGAAAACCAGAGTATGTACTGTTGACTGATTGTTGAGCTGTTTTACTGAAACGTCTCTGTGTGTGTTTTCCTGCAGACGTCCAGCAGCTGTTGGTGAGCAAAAAAGAGGTTCCCATTGAGAAGCAGGACTGGAGCTCCAGTCTGGACCAGGAGGACCCTGAACCCCCACACATTAAAGAGGAACTGGAGGAAGTCCGGACCATTCAGGCGGGAGAGCAGCTGCGAGGGCTGGAGGAGGCTGATATCAATTTCCCATTGCCTCTTGTCCCTGTAAAGAGTGAAGAAGATGAAGAGAAGCCTCAGTCCTCAGGGCTACATTCACCTGCAGCCTGCAGCTCAACTGAACACATGGAAACAGAAGCTGAAGAAGAGGACTGTGGAGGACCAGAACCAGCCAGGAACTCATATTTACAACCAGATTCTGAAGACAAGACTGGAGACTCTTCTGATCCGGAGACTGATGACAGTGCTGATTGGCAGGAGACCAGAGAAACTCAGTCAGGTCTAAAGGCTTTGAAGAACGATGAAGTCCCTGACAGTGTGATGAGGTGTAGTCCTGGTGAGAAACCATTTAGATGCTCTGAGTGTAGGAAATCATTTCGTCTTAGTGGCAGGCTGAAGAGACACATGAGAACTCATACAGGAAAAAAACCTTTCAGCTGCCCAGTTTGTAAGAAATGTTTTCCACGGAATGACCATTTACAGTTACACATGAGAGTTCACACAGGAGAAAAACCTTTCAGTTGCTCAGTTTGTAAAAAATCTTTTCTACGGAAAGAACATTTACAGGTACACATGAGAATTCACACAGGAGAAAAACCTTTCAGTTGCCCAGTTTGTCAGATATCTTTTGCTCGGAATCAAAATTTAGAGAAACACTTGAGTATTCACAGAGGAGAAAAACCTTTCAGTTGCTCAGTTTGTAAAAAATGTTTTCCACGGAATGAAAACTTACAGGTACACATGAGAATTCACACAGGAGAAAAACCTTTCAGTTGCTCAGTTTGTCAGAAATCTTTTGCTCGGAGTCAAAATTTACAGACACACATGAGAACTCACACGGGAGAAAAACCTTTCAGTTGCTCAGTTTGTAAGAAATCTTTCGCTCAGAAACCAACTTTACAGAACCACATGAGAACTCACACAGGAGAAAAACCTTTTAGTTGCTCAGTTTGTAAGAAATGTTTCGGTGGCAATGGATATCTGAAGACACACTTGAGAACTCATACAGGAGAAAAACCATTCACCTGCTCAGTTTGTAAGAAATCATTTTCAGTTAATCATATTTTACAGACACATATGAGAACTCATACAGGAGAAAAACCTTTCACCTGCCCAGTTTGTAAGACATCTTTTGCACAGAAGGGACATTTACGGGGACACATGAGAACTCATAAAGGAGAGAAACCTTTGAGTTAACCAGTTTGTAAGAAAATGCACAGAGTCAACATATACGGAGACACATGATTACTAACACAGGAGAAAAACCTCTTAGCTGCTCGGTTTGTAAGAAATGTTTCAGTGACCACTGGCAAAGTCCCGACTCTTCTCTGTTCTGGAGCCTCAGTAGTGGAACAAACTCCTGACCAATGTCAGGACAGCAGAGTCACTGCCATCTTCCATGAAGAAACTCAAGACTCATTTGTTCAGACTTCACCTCAACTCTGCATAGCATGACCCACTAACAACCCCCACCCACCCCCCAAAAAAACATTTCTTTGTTCTTACCTATAGCATTTTGATCATAGCACTGTTGTACTTAAGGTAGCCTTGATGAACATCTACTACTTTACTCAGAAGAGGACCGAACATTTGTTCCTATTTTTGCGCTCTGACTTTTTTGGCAATGATATGTTGTGGTTTCTTTCTTTTGACAAATGTACTTATTGTAAGAAGCTTTGGACAAAAGCGTCTGTTAATGCCCTAAATGTAAATGTGACCGTGGCCATCTGAAGAGACACCTGAGAACTCATAAAGAAGAGAAACCTTTCAGCTGCTACGTACGTGAGACACACGTCTACGTCTGATTCTGAGTCGTTGCACGGTCAGACCCATGCATTGTTTTATCTTTACAACCACCTGTCCCTGTTTTTCCTCTTGTATATTGTATTTCATGGTTTTAAGAATATCAGTGGTCAAATTGAAGGTTAAATGTTTTCTTGTGAAGTTTTGTTGAGCTGAGCACCAACTGTCAAATGATTGATTAAAGAACAAGGATGAAATCACACAGTGTAGTTTGCATTGCTGAGCGAGAGGTGCAGAAAAAGACCAGAATTCAATTTAGTGGTTACATTGTGTTTCCTGCAGGAGTATAAATGCTGAAGACAATCCATTGAGTCCTCGTTTTCCATGTCCTACCCACATCTGGTACACCGGGAAAAGATGGAAAGTAACTGAAAATATTTCGTGTTTTTTCGGTCAATTTAAGGACTTTTATTTTGTAGGTTAACCTCCCAGTTCCGGAGGACCCGGATGTATTTGTCATTTAGCAACATGGCGCCCGGCGTTATTAGAACCAGCAGCGCGTCTTCGTGGTGTTGAGAAAGTGTCTGTTAGCTTCACCAGTACTGATCCATCAGAGTCTCTGTGTGTCTGGATAAACCTGTCTGGATGGACTTTGTACTCTACACCTTTTATTCTGAAGGTTTGAACTCTGACTCATCTCCCGGTAGCATACGAAGCTAGTTAGCTTAGCATGCTAGCTGGAGACAGTTGTTAACGGAGTTTGTGGAGAAAATGAGTAAAGTCCAAATGCTGAGAGCGTTGGTGGAGCAGCGACTAGCTGCGGCTGCTGAAGAGATATTTGGGCTGTTTGAAGGAACGATAGCAGAGTACGAGGAGGAACTTTCTCGTTCTAAAGAGGAGAACGAGCGACAGCGGAGACTCTTAGACGCTGTTTTCCTCCCGGAAGTACGGATTCACGGAGCAGGTTCGTTCATGTGTCCTTATTTTTTTAAGATTTTATATTCGTCTCGGGGGCTGACTGACTGGCTGCGGTCGAGAAGTGAAATAATGACGTCTTTTGCTGGACCTCGATGAGATCACGAGTTAAAGGAAGGACGAGAAAGATAACTAATGAGGATTTAGCAAGACAACCTCTGTTTGTAGTCCCACTCCTGGCTCCCTTCATTAAGGTGGAGGGGCGAAATAAAGGGTCCAATCCCAGCGTCCCCCCTAACGCCCTAAACCCTGAACTCTCAGGGACTGGACCTGATAGATGGGAGAGAGTGATTGAGCCTGCGAGGGTCTGAACTTTAATGACACAAAACATATGATCTTAAAATGTGGGTTTTTATTTTACAGCCAGATCTGAACACCATCCAGACAATTATCATCCCAGACCAGATGTAAATATCAAAATATCTTTTTACTTGTTTTACTTAAAATGGCTTCAATAAGCTAAATCAAAATAACTGCAGTCTGATGCTCATATCCCTATGATTTCAAGTGTTTTATGTTCCATCTTAAATCTTTAATTCTTCTGTAATGAGATGATGGGCTGTTTGCTTGTGTCCGTCTTTCGTTCTTCCTGTTTGGTAACTGTGCACAGGGACTGTAACACTGAATGATGGCAGGAAAACCAGAGTATGTACAGTTGACTGATTGTTGAGCTGTTTTACTGAAACGTCTCTGTGTGTGTTTTCCTGCAGACGTCCAGCAGCTGTTGGTGAGCAAAGAAGAGCTTCCCATTGAGCAGCAGGAGTGGAGCTCCAGTCTGGACCAGGAGGACCCTGAACCCCCACACATTAAAGAGGAACTGGAGGAAGTCCAGACCAGTCAGGAGGGAGAGCAGCTTCGAGGACTGGAGGAGTCTGATATCAAGTTCCCATTGCCTCTTGTCCCTGTAAAGAGCAAAGAAGATGAAGACGACGATGAAGAGAAGTCTGAGTCCTCAGGGCTGCCTTCAGCTGTGGCCATAAGCTCAACTGGACACATGGGAACAGAAGCTGATGAAGAGGACTGTGGAGGACCAGAACCAGCCAGGAACTCACGTTCATATTTACAACCAGATAAAGAAGACAAGACTGGAGACTCTTTTGAAACTGAGACTGATGACATTGATGATTGGCAGGAGACCAGAGAAATGCAGTCAGGTCTAAAGGCTTTGAAGAATGATGAAGTCCATGACAGGGATTTTAGATGTAGTCTTGTTGAGAAACTTTATATATGCTGTTGTTGTAGGAAAACATTTATCCATAGGGGAGATCTGAAGAAACACATGAGAACTCATACAGGAGAGAAACCTTTCAGCTGCTCAGTTTGTAAGAAATCGTTCACACAGAGTCAACATCTACAGAGACACATGAGAACTCACACAGGAGAAAAACCTTTCAGCTGCTCAGTTTGTAGGAAATGTTTCGGTGACCGTGGACATCTGAAGAGACACCTGAGAACTCATACAGGAGAGAAACTCTGTCAGCTGCTTAGTACGTGAGCCGTCTTTTCCAGAGTTGTTGCACTTTAAGTGTAGGTCAACAGACACCTTCTGTCGTTTTCAACTTCATCAAACTAATACTAAGAAGAACTTTTTTTCATTTATGGATAAAAAAATGTTTGTTTTACTGCACTGCTTCACTCTTAATTCTTTGTACATTGTGCACACACTAAACACCAGAGAAATTCCTTACTGATTTATGACGTATCGCTTTTATTTTGAAGAAGTTGTACCGGAAGTACTTTAACTTGAGCGATGTGGTTACTGTTTTTTTTAGGTAGAAATGGAAAACATAATGTGAACAGATTAGAACTTAATACAAGTATTTTTTTTTAATAATAATAATACATATCTAAAGGCACGCTGATAACTTTAAGTCAATAATGTAAATATATCGTGGCATTATTAACTGCTAAACATTAAGAGGGTTTGACAGGAACCTGTGACGACATCGCATAACGTGATTCGGCAACAATTACTACAACGGTATATAATTAAACCTCTATTATATTATCAATAACAAAAGAACAGAAAACAATAAATTAAGCTTTTTTTCCATTGCAGCTGAATCTGAATGCAAGCGCGTTCCCGCGGCCGCGGCCGCACACTTCCCATCCAACCGGAGGGGCTCGTCCCCCGGTCAGCAGCACGTCCTTGGCTTAAACACGTAAGTCTTGCCGCCACTAACAAGTAGCACACCAGACACCCGCGGGCTGAACCGCCGCAGCCCGCTTACCGACGGCGGCAGCAGGTCCGGGGCACATTGTGGACCCGTCTCCCGTTAGCCAAGGACGCTCATTTAAGCTAGCGTTAGCGTGCTAGCTAGAAATACGACTAGACGGGAGGCGGAGTCGCTGTTAAAAACGGATCAAACCCGAATCCCTCAGGGGGTCCACATAGTCCAGATAAACCCGAACGGGCTCCGTGATCTTCCCTTTTGTATGTTCGGAAAAAAAGCGTCTGCGAGACTAATGAAAGCTAATGAAGTTAGCTTACTAGCTTGCCAAAACGTAACTTCGCCATACACTTTTAATTGTAAAAATCGTCGCAAAGAGATCATGTATGAACACGGACAACATGTTGTCCTTATTTAACATACTGTGTTTACTGGATTCCCACACAGGGCGCCAGCACTGTTGGCCAGGCTAAATTAGGAAAAGTAGACAGGCAGTAGGCTGGACGCCTCAGCAAAAACCGGGGGGGTCCTCTACTGCTGCTTGCGCACGCGCACAGCGTAGTTCGTATTCACCCGGGACCCGACGTCTCGGCTGCTGAGCTCGTTTGTTCCCCGTTTCTCTCGAAGGCGAACCAGCACCACTGCTAACAAGCTAATGCTAACCCCCGAGCCGTGTGCTAACCGTGATTTATGCTAATGTCACGTAAATAGTGGCCGCCATTTTGAACCGAGCGACGTTCTCGCTTTAAACGAGTCCGGACCATCTGGAAACGAAATAACATAAAATGCGTTCATTTTCATTATTAAACAAGATGAAAATAAGTCCAAAGCATCTTTAAACGTTGAGATCAGATGGAACTTTATTAATGCTGAAGGTAATTCTTGTGCCAGGAGTAAAAACAATAACATGACAATTTGGTTAAATATAAAATAACAATAGAGTAGTATATACAATTAACGTTTAAGATCCGTATTTAAATTATTTACACACGCATATACATACACATATTCTAAAGATAAATGTTCTTTAATTCAATCTCAACACAAACAAGAAATCAAAATAACCTAAATTGGGGAGACGGTGAGACAGAAACTATCTTATGGTGCGAGGTGTTACCCTCAGCAACTTTCTGTACAAAAAAACAGAGATACGTTTTTATTTTATTTATTTTATTGCCCATTCCTGCTTATTTTGTTACATTTTGTACAAAGTTTTCCGTTCTCCGGACGAGTACGTTTGTCATCGGGTTAGTTAGGGTTAGGGTTACCTGTTGTTCTAAACATATAAAGAAATACATTTGTGTCTCCAGTTGCACTTCTTTACAACCCATCCTTCTCGTTTACAGGCTTGGTGTCCGACCCGAGGTGCTGCTCTACAGACCACCTCCATGCTTTGAGGTGCATCGTCTTTGATTAAACAACAAGAAGAGACACTCATTTTACCGCCACGATGCCGCGCCACAAATCAAATCCTGAAAAGCGCAGAAAAAAGGATGCGGAGAGAAAGAAAATAGCTCGAATGGCCGAAACGTTGCAACAGACGGAGAGTCGCAGAAGAAAGGATGCGGAGAGAAAGAAAACGGCTCGCATGACGGAAACGCTGCAACAGACGGAGTGGCGCAGGAAAAAGGACGCAGACAGAAGGAAAAGAGCTCGCGTGACGGAAACGCTCCAACAAACTGAGCGTCGCCGGGCGCTTTATAGGATCAAGAAACACCAACAGCTGGCAAAAGAGACGCCGGAAGCCGCGCGGCGGCGTAAAGACTTGCACAGACAGGCCATGGCGCAGCGCAGAGCGCAACTAAAGATGGAGGCTGCGGGAAGCAGTGGAGGCTTGCACGGACCAATGACGCTGCTGCAGCGGACGCCCGAAGGTGCAGAACGCCGCCGAGCTCTGCACCGACAGACCATGGCCCGGCACCGGGCGCAGCAAACGCCGGAGGCCGCTGAACGTCGGCGGGCTCTGCACCGACAGGCCATGGCGCGGCACCGGGCGCAGCAAACGCCGGAGGCCGCTGAACGCCGCCGCGCTCTGCACAGACGGGCGATGGCGCTGCGAAGAGCACGACAGAAGGCGGAGGCTGCAGGAGGCGGAGGAACCCCGACACGGCACGGAGGTACTCGTCATTAACTTGGAAATATTGTTCTACACACAACGTTGTATGACAGCTTTACTTCAGAGATCTTCAACAGGGGGTCCGGGACCCTTAGAGGGTCCGCAGAGTTACTGCACGGGTTCCCAGAATGATTTAATCCCAAAATATGTCCAAAAATCCACCTTAACATCAAACAACCCATAATAAGCAAATATAATGTGTCCTGTTCATCGTATCCATTCATCTTTACAAAGTACTCTACACTATAGGCTGCACTACACATTATTATTGGTTGGGTTTTTGTTGACTGCTTTTAGACTGAAATAGAAGAGCTAATATCTTTCAGAAGTTTAAATATTTAAACTCAAGAAAATCATTTGCGTGTGATGCTCTGACATTAAACCAGTCAGCATTGAGATTCAGAAATGGAGACAAAACATACCGTAGTGGTCTGTGGTCTCCTAAGGCTCTACGATGGATCATTTCATGGAGAGATCCGAGACTACAGTGTTAGCTAGCTCTGATCCATCTGAACGGGCTTGCTTTGACGTGTGTGTATTTCATTATTCTCCACAGATGTCCAGCAGCTGTTGGTGAGAAGAGGGGAGGTTCCCCTGCTGCAGGAGCAGGACTGGAGCGCCGGTCTGGACCAGGAGGACCCTGAACCCCCGCACATTAAAGAGGAACAGGAGGAACTCTGGACCAGTCAGGAGGGAGAGCATCTTGAAGGGCTGGAGGAGGCTGATTTCAACTTTCCATTCACTCCTGTCGCTGTGAAGAGTGAAGAAGATGAAGCTGAGTCCTCACAGCTTCATCAGAGACGAACTGAGGAGAATTTGAAAACAGAAGCTGATGGAGAGGAAAGTGGAGGACCAGAACCAGCCAGAACCTCAGGTCCAGATGGTATTTTACAACCTCATGACAAGATTTCACTCTACTCTGAGCCCGAGACTGATGACAGCAGAGACTGGGAGGAGAGTACGGAACCTCAGTCAGGTTTAAACCCTCTGCAAAACAATGAAGCGCCTGAAAATGATACCAAATGTAATGGAAACTATGGCCACAAGGGGCGTCTGCAGAAACACATGAGAATTCAAACGGGGGTGAAACCATTTCTTTGTTCAGTTTGTGGTAAAAGATTTGCACGCCATAGCGTTCTGAGACGACACTTGACTGTCCACACGGGGGAGAAACCATTCAGTTGTTCAGTTTGTAGTAAAAGATTTGCACACGATTTTAATCTGAGAACGCACTTGACCGTCCACACAGGAGAGAAACCATTCAGCTGCTCAGTTTGTAATAAAAGATTCACACTAAAGCAAAATCTGAGACGGCACTTGACGCTCCACACAGGGGAGAAACCGTTCAGTTGTGTAGTTTGTGGTAAAAGATTTGCACAGAACGGTCATCTGAGACGACACCTGACTGTCCACACAGGGGAGAAACCGTTCAGCTGTTCATATTGTGGTAAAAAATTCACACAGAAGGGCGATCTAGGACGCCACCTGAGCGCCCACACGGGGGAGAAACCGCTCAGCTGCTCAGTTTGCGACAAAAGTTTCACTCGGCTCTGTTACGTCAAAAATCACAAGTGTGCCGGCGAGAGCAGCAGGAATAAATGAAGCTGCGATCTTCTTCCAGCAGGGATGAAGACGAGACTGAACCCAGACTCCACAATGAGCTTCTTCAGCCCAGATGAAGCCACACAGTCATTTAAATTCTGTCAGTTGTCACTGTGGTCATTTGCTGTGTATTCATTGATTACATTTTCATTTTTAAAACTCTTGTGTCCCCTCTGCAACTCTACGGTTTGATTTTACCTTCGTAATACTCTGCTACGTTTTTCACTCCAGTTTAAAGCCGTATCTTGTTTTTGCTTTTACTATAGACAGCACAATATCACAGAATATCAATCATCGATTGCGTTGGAAGAACTGAATCTCTATAGAATCATAATTTGAAATTATATTTATTGTTTTGAATCTGAGTTAAATCATCATGGAAAATTTGACTCTATATGCTCTCACATGCAGAACTCTTGATTGAATTAAGGGAGATTGATCTTTGAACATTGAACATGCTAGTAGGGCCGAAACACCAGAAATAGTACAGGAAGGAATGTGAGGCCGATCCTGATCCAGGCCACCGTACGCCACAATACTGTGGCTACTTTAACTGTACCTACGGTCATGCCAGGTTAATCCTTCCAGTGGGGGAAAGTACATTTATGTACTTATTTGGCTAGACCAGTGTTACTACATGTTACGTGACTGAACTAGCAAAACGTTTTATCAGATATTCAGTAGGAAGTTTTCTGCAGGGAAAGGAAGGTAGTTCTGCAGAGTCCAAAGGAAAGTGGGAGAAAAGAGATGTGCAGCCACAAAAAGAGGAGACTGTTATTTCAATAATCAGATTTGGACTCACTGGTCTTTTTATAACGCTTAATACAGGCAGATACTGTGGCCAAGAGACCATCGAGCGTGTCTTTATACACTGAGAGGTATGAGGAAGGAAGGAGACAACTGAGAGAACGATTCACAAATTAAAAAGTACAGTTTGATTTAATGGATATTTGACAAAGTAATTCAAAAAAGTGCTAAATTAAATAGCATTTTCTCAGGGTAACTCATTTGTTTGGAAAGATTTGGGTTAATATTATGATTAGTTTATTTTGTTTTTTAAATGCATTTTATGTATTAATGTATTTTGTTGTATTTATATAAGGTTATTTGATCCACACTCCATACCAGTTGGTGGCGGTAATGCACCAAACAGTTGTTTGCCAACCGACAGAAAGTAGAAAGTAAAAGAAGTTTTCTGAAGGAACGAGGTTGAGGCTGGAGTACCGGGCTTGTTCCAGAAGGGGGCAGCACTGCAACACAAACCGTCGCTTCCGGTGCTGCCGTCCTCCCCGCTGCGTCGCAGCTGGACCGGGATGGCGGAGAGCAGCTCCAAGCGTTCCGCTGAAGGCGACCCTGCTCCGTTTCTCCTCCACCCGAAGAAGAACAAGCGCTCCTCGGCCAAGAAGGCCTCCGACAAGGAGCGAGACAAGACCCGCATCAACATCGGCCCGGCGTTCCCCCGGTGGAGAGCACTCCGCTCGGCCAAAGGGCTCCAGCTGGACTCGGAGCTGGCTGTCCTCCTGCTCGACGCGTGAGTAAACGGCGGGGTGGGGGTATTAACTGTCTTGTTGTCATGGGTGACCGGACCGACTGCAGTAACCATGGCTACCAGTCTCCGGTAGGCTAACCTGCCGATGCTAGCCTCACCAGCTAACGGCGGCTCCGTTGTGTCCTGTTGTAAACACCCTCTGGTTTGTAAACGTCGCTCCGCGTCACTCACAGCAGCGTCACGGTTTAACGTCCATCCATCCATTTTCTTCCGCTTTATCCGGGACCGGGTCGCTGGGGCAGCTGCCTGAGCAGGGACGCCCAGACTTCCCTCTCCCCGGACACTTCCCCCAGCTCCTCCGGGAGGACCCCAAGGCGTTCCCAGGCCAGCCGGGTGACATAGTCACTCCAGCGTGTCCTGGGTCTTCCTCGGGGTCTCCTCCCGGTGGGGCATGCCTGGCACACCTCCCGAGGGAGGCGTCCAGGGGGCATCCGATACAGATGCCCGAGCCACCTCAACTGGCTCCTCTCGATGTGGAGGAGCAGCGGCTCTACTCCGAGCTCCTCCCGTGTGACGGAGCTCCTCACCCTATCTCTAAGGGAGCACCCCGCCACCCTGCGGAGGAAGCTCATTTCGGCCGCTTGTATCCGGGATCTTATTCTTTCGGTCATGACCCAAAGTTCATGACCATAGGTGAGGGTAGGAACGTAGATTGACCGGTAAATTGAGAGCTTTGCCTTTCGGCTCAGCTCTCTCTTCACCACGACGGACCGATACAACGACCACATTACTGCCGCCGCTGCACCGATCCGCCTGTCAATCTCACGTTCCATCCTTCCCTCACTCGTGAACAAGACCCCAAGATACTTAAACTCCTCCACTTGAGGCAGGAACTCCCCCCCGACCTGGAGGGAGCAAGCCACCTTTTTCCGGTCGAGAACCATGGCCTCAGATTTGGAGGTGCTTATCCTCATCCCGGCTGCTTCACACTCGGCTGCAAAGCGCCCCAGGGCATGCTGGAGGTCCTGGCTCGAGGGAGCCAACAAGACCACATCGTCTGCAAAAAGCAGATGATCCAGTGGCTCCCGAACCAGATCCCCGGCACGCTGCGCCTAGAAATCCTGTCCATAAAAGTAATGACAGGACCAGTGACAAAGGGCAGCCCTGCCGGAGTCCAACATGCACCTGAAACACGTCTGACTTACTGCCGGCAATGCGAACCAAGCTCCTGCTCCGGTCATACAGGGACCGAACAGCCCTTAGCAGAGGGCCCCCCGACCCCGTACTCCCGAAGTACCTCCCACAGAATGCCACGAGGAACACAAAACACATGTGGACTGGTTGGGCAAACTCCCATGAACCCTCGAGCACCCTGCAGAGGGTATAGAGCTGGTCCAGTGTTCCACGGCCAGGACGAAAACCGCATTGTTCCTCCTGAATCCGAGGTTCGACTATCGGCTGAATTTTCCTTTCCAGTACCCTGGAATAGACTTTCCCGGGGAGGCTGAGAAGTGTGACCCCGATAGTTAGAACACACCCTCCGGTCCCCCTTTTTGAATAGAGGGACCACCACCCCGGTCTGCCAGTCCAGTGGCACTGTCCCCGACTGCCACGCGATGTTGCAGAGACGTGTCAGCCACGACAGCCCCACAGCATCCAGAGACTTGAGGTACTCAGGGCGGATCTCATCCACCCCCGGTGCCTTGCCACCGGGGAGCTTCTTAACTACCTCGGTGACTTCAGCCCGTGTAATGGGTGGATGAACCTCTGAGTCTCCAGCCTCTGCTTCCTCAATGGAAGACGTGTCAGTGGGGTTGAGGAGATCCTCGAAGTATTCCTTCCACCGCCCGACGATATCCCCAGTCGAAGTTAGCAGCTCCCCACCTCCACCGTAAACAGTGTTGGTGGAGGGCTGCTTCCCCTTCCTGAGGCGCCGGATGGTTTGCCAGAATTTCCTCCAGGCCGACCGATAGTCCTCCTCCATGGCCTCCCCGATCTCTTCCCAGACCCGAACCTTTGCTTCAGCGACCACCCGCCCTGCAGCACGCTCGGCCTGCCGGTACCCTTCAGCTGCCTCGGGAGTCCCCCGAGCCAACCAGGTAGGACTCCTTCAGCTTGACAGCATCCCTTACTTCCGGTGTCCACGCCCGGGTTCGGGGATTGCCACCACGACAGGCATCGGAGACCTTACGGCCACAGCTTCGAACAGCCACGTCCACAATGGAAGCAGAGAACAAGGTCCATTCGGACTCAATGTCCCCAGCAACCCTCGGGATCTGGTCAAAGCTCTCCCGGAGGTGGGAGTTGAAGACCTCCCTGACAGGGGGTTCCACCAGACGTTCCCAGCAGACCATCACAACACGTTTAGGTCTGCCAAGTCTGTCCAGCTTCCTCCCCTGCCAGCGGATCCAACTCACCACCAGGTGGTGATCAGTTGACAGCTCAGCCCCTCTCTTCACCCGAGTGTCCAAGACATACGGCCGGAGGTCAGATGACACAACCATAAAGTCGATCATTGTCCTCCGGCCTAGGGTGTCCTGGTGCCACGTGCACTGATGGACACCCTTATGCTTGAACATGGTGTTCGTTATGGACAAACTGTGACTAGCACAGAAGTCCAATAACAGAACCCCACTCGGGTTCTGATCGGGGAGGCCGTTCCTCCCAATCACGCCCCTCCAGGTAACACTGTCATTGCCCACGTGAGCGTTGAAGTCCCCCAGTAAAACAATGGAGTCCCCGGTTGGAGCACTCTCAAGTACCCCCTCCCAAGGACAGCCACCCAAATCCCACCGCACCGGCCCCTTATGGACCCTCCTGCGGGTGGTGGGCCTACAGGAGCGCACGCCCATGTCGGTTTAACGTTCTTCTTCTAAAAACATACTAATGTCCAGCTAGCGGCAGGCTAAGCTAACGTGCTAACCAGCTAGCACTGTAAATGCTAAATGCTACATGCAGAAGGAAGTGACTGCAGCTTCAGTTACTATTCAATATATGACTCATGACGTGAATATGGACAAACAATTCACACAACACTGACCACATTATCAAAAATATACTATCTATAGTACTAGTACAATCATCAATACTGTCAAAGAATGAGGCAATAATACTAGTACTAGTACACTCATCAATACTGTCAAAGAATGAGGCAATACATATAAACAAATAATAAATAAAATGGTCTGTGACGGGGTCCCTTGGATTTAAAGACGGGGGGGCTGAGCCCCCAGGAGAAGCATCTTTGTAGTATTAGAACTACAACCAGTGTTAGAACTACAACCAGTGAAGAAGTCGAGTTAAAAGCACGTTCTCTTCAGGTGAACAAGAGTTTCTGTCATGTTCACTTTCAGACACATTAAAGCTGCATGCTGAGAACCTGATCAAGTAAATGTCTGAAAGTGATACCGTACCTCATTAATATGTATTGATTCCAGCTTAAATGAGGATTGTGTCTGTAAAAGAACAATCAAAGGCCTAACGACGTCACTGGTCTGTGGTTCCCTTTCAGCTATGAGAAGGGCCCCTGGACCCCGGTGAGGACGCCTCGCCTGGGGGTTAGACCACCAGAGGTCTCGGATCCGGGTCGGTAAGGACTGTGGGTGGAACTTTCTGCTGGTCTTTGTTTAGTTGACAGGAAGTCATCACATGACGTTGTCCTTGTGTCCTCCCAGAGTCCCCGAGGGAGAGACGGAGCTCGACGAGGACCGGGTCAACACCCTGGAGAACTGTGTGTACATGGGGACGTCTAATTGGCTGGTTTCTTTCGATTTTTTTTCCCTTTTTCTAATCGAAGCTTTGTCTTCGTGTCCGACAGCATCGAGTCGGCGTACGAGCCTGAAAGTGTCCCAGAAGACGGCTGTGACGAGGACGACGCCCCCACTGTCCGTCTGCGGTACTGATTTCACCCCGTTGGTTTTTACTTCATTTAATCATCTCTCATGTCTTATTTAAAATAATATTATTAATCCACCGGGTCTCTGTAGGCCTTGGGGGTCCCTCACCCGGGTCTCTGTAGGCCTTGGGGGTCCCTCCATCGGGTCTCTGTAGACCTTGGGGGTCCCTCCACCGGGTCTCTGTAGGCCTTGGGGGTCCCTCCACCGGGTCTCTATAGGCCTTGGGGGTCCCTACACCGGGTCTCTGTAGACCTTTGGGGTATGTTGATGTCTGTCTTCTGCTCCTCCAGTCTGGGAGTCGTGGACTCGAGGCGACGCCTGGACCGCCTGCGTCTCAGCCCGCCCCCCTTCGAGTGTCTCATCCAACAGCGGGGTTCTGCCTTCGTGGTTGAATGGGTAACCGTCCTCCATCACTAGTGGACCAGTCCGTCTTTCTCCAGCCTCTAACTGTCCCGTCCTGTCCAGGTCTGTTCTCATGGTCATGTTGTCTGGAGCTGGACCTCGCAGCCCACCTTCAAGTTCGGGATGCTGGCGGGCGACTTCATGCTCGGGACCAACATCCTGCTGAGCGGGAACAACTACAGCAAGGTGGCGCTCCTGTTCCGCTTCATGAACATGGGCGTCGTCAGTCCGGCCACATTCGCCAAGATCTAGGACACGTACTGCGTAGACCACATCAGGGATTCTGGATGGAGAGGAGGTCTGAGGCGGTCCAGTGGCTACAGGGCAAGGACGTGGTGGTCCTAGGTGAGTCCACGTCGTCACCACCAGGGTCAACACAGCTGATGGACGACGAGTTCTAATTCACACTTGTTCTTTGTTTCTAGGAGGCCGGAGGACCGACCCCGCAGGTAGAACCAGACATGTGAAGCTCAACATCTAGAAAATCAGAACGCCTAAAAGCTGGTTCACCACAGCTGGAGGAACCAGAATCAAGTATTGATCTGTGATTTAATATCAATAACCAGATGGAAAGAATGCAGAAATAACTCCATCATGATGGTGATCAGTAAAAAGTGCTGAGTCATGCTTTGTTAGGTCTGTCTGCAAAGACCACAAGATAACTGCTGTTAAAACGCTGGTTTTCTGAATGGAGTCTGGTTGATGGTGCTAGGCTACGCTAACATTGTAGCTGCTCCATCAACACTCCATATAAGGTCATCTAGACATAAATACAGCAGAGACCTTGTTGTTTGGACCACAGACAGTCTCTGGTTCCTCCACATAGTCTGGCCTGGTCTCTGGACTAATGTGGTCTACTATCTAGACCTCTGGGGGACCACAGACAGTTTCTGGTTCCTCCACATAGTCTGGTCTGGTCTCTGGACTAATGTGAGCTACTATCTAGACCTCTGGGGGACCACAGACAGTCTCTGGTTCCTCCACATAGTCTGGTCTGGTCTCTGGACTAATGTGAGCTACTATCTAGACCTCTGGGGGACCACAGACGGTCTCTGGTTCCTCCACATAGTCTGTCTATTCTCTGGACTCATGTGAACTACTATCTAGACCTTTTTTGGGAAGACCCAAGAGACAACATCTGGTTGGTCCATTTAGGATTCAGCGACATCAGGACCAGAGTTAATAAGAGGGATCCGCCCACGTTGAGTCCAGAAACCTCTGAGTGACTTCACGGAGACGACGTCCACGTTTTAAAGTTGACTCACCTCAACCCTGCAGGTGCGGAGTCTCAGTGCTGCAGCTACTCCGCCATGGCAGAGTCCCCCAAGCAGGTCCTCAACGTGGTCACGCTGGACAGGAGACGGACGGGCCGGTCCCGGTCTGTCATGGAGAAGGATGCCTTCATCCAGACCGTGGAGGACCTGTACCCCCACATCCAGCTGGTGGAGTTCCGCACCGATGCTCAAGACCAGATCGGAGCCCTGATGAGTGAGTCCACATGCCGCCGTCGATGGTTGAGTGTATCTTATCGAGCGTGTCCAAGTGATGTGTCCCTTGTCCAGACCCGGACATGGGCCGCTACAGAGACCTGGGCATGAGACACAGTCTGGACCCGTGGGGGGGCGCCACCCGGCTGGCCAGGAGGATCTCGGCAGTAAGTGTTCGGCTCTCGCCAGGCAGGTGTGTTTTCCTCCGAGTCTAACCGCCGTAACGTTTGTTGTGATGTCGTCCCAAGGCTGCACAGGTCAGAGGTCACGGCGTCCTCCTCCACTGGCTGAAGGACATCGTCAACCATTTCTGGTGGTGCTGCAAGAAGGCCGCCACGGAGCGAGACTTCCTGGTAATCACGCTTTCTGTCGTGGGCTGGTCAATCACTTCTCATGGAAGGGGGTCAGGGGTCAGTGAGGGTCAATACTGGAAACAGTAAACGCCGAAGTCATTATTGAATATTGAGTTATTCCGCTCCGCCGTTTAATTATCTAATGAAACTGAATATTCCAGCGAGGCCGTCTGAATTCATATATCAGGATATCCTTGCCTGACCCGGGTTCACCCTGGTCCCTCTTCCCGTCAGGCTCTCTGGGTTGGAATCCTCCACCACGTCTGCGGGCGTCACACCTTGACAACGGGACGCTGCCATCATGAACATCTGGAGGACTTCGAGAACAAAGAGCCGGTCCGAGAAACCACGCAGGCTCACACGGCGCTGCTGGAGGTGCTGCAGGACGCTCGCTGGCTGAAGGACGTCCACAAGTACTTGACCTTCAGGTAGTCGAGTCGCGGCCGCCGCCGCACCTGAACCGCTGAGGAGCCACCGCTTAAGACCAGGTGTCTTCCATGTCCTCGCAGGTCTACGGGCGACCTGGAGGCATTCCACCGCCACATCCAGATGTACGCCGGTGGGCGCTTCGCATCGGCACCTGCAGACTACGAAGCCCAAGTTCTGCTCGCTGCCCTCGACTACAACTTCCACCTGAACAGAGCCGCGGCCCTGATGGAGGACGGCAGGAAGATGTGAGTATGTTTTCACAAATTTCATAAAACATGCAGGACGGATCCGAGTCCTTCACATACAGCAGATAAAACGGTTGGATGTTTCAGATTCAGAAGACTTTACGTAAAACACACCCGCCGGTGGACTTTATATGCCGTCAAGACCCCGAAAACGTACGGCTACATCAGGGAGCTGCAGGCCCGCATCGTGGGGAAGAGACTGTCCTCGAGTCTGGGGGGGTCCACTACCAGGACCCAGCACCCAGACCATCCCCGAAGGCCTTGTCCACTACCCCCCGATCCCCCGCCACCCACGGCAAGAGGTGTTGGTAAGGAAAGCTTTTATTTTGAAAGTATATGGATGACCCTTCACTTCCAGCTCAAAATGAACCAGGCTCCATTTAGTTAGCTGCTAGCTGGTCCATCTCCATTGCTTGCTAGTTAGCTGCTAACTTGTCCATCTCCATAGCTGGCTAGTTAGCTGCTAACTTGTCCATCTCCATAGCTGGCTAGTTAGCTGCTAGCTTGTCCATCTCCATAGCTGGCTAGTTAGCTGCTAGCTTGTCCATTACTTAAAAACTGATAGATGAATTCGGACTAGTTAGTGGGTTTATTTAACATCTGTGTTTCAGTTTTACCTTCAGATGTACAAAAAGTGATTGTTGGTGAAGAAGCGCGGCAGAACTGGACCTCCAGTCTGGACCAGCAGGACCCGGAGCCCCCCCACATTAAAGAGGAACAGGAGGAACTTTGGACCAACTTCCTGTTCACTGCTGTGAAGAGTGAAGATGATGAAGAGGAACCTCAGTCGTCACAGACTGGACACATGGAACCAGAAGCTGCTGGAGAGGACTGTGAAGGACCAGGATCAGGCAGGAAACCAGATCCAGATGGACATCCGGAACCAGATGACAAGGGTGAGACTGTTGACAGTGAGGAGGACTGGGAGGAGACCAGGGAACTTCCGTCAGGTTTAGACTCTCTGAATAACGAGGAAGTTCCCATCGGTGCTGGTGAGAAACCGTTCGGCTGCTCCGAGTGCGGGAGAAGATTTGGCCTCAAGGGAAACCTGAAGACGCACATGAGATGTCACACTGGGGAGAAACCGTTCAGCTGCTCCGTCTGTAAGAAGTCTTTCACACAGAGTGGAAGTTTACAGAGACACATGAGAATCCACACGTGAGAGAAACCGTTCAGCTGCTCCGTCTGCCAGAAAAGTTTCACACAACCAGGAAGTCTGTCGCACCACATGGCGATCCACACGAGAGAAACTATCAATTTACAATGTTTGTAAGAAAAGATCTGCTCAGTCTGGACAATAATCGAATGTTATATGATTTAAAAAATAATCTTTGAAATGTTTTATATACATATTTTATATACATATTTTTACAAGGTTGTGTGGTTTTGAACACCACCTGTGCATTTGTCTTTGAGGATCTCTGTAAGGACTAAAAGGCCTTCAGATGTTTGTTCTACCAGGAACTTTGCTTGTACTTCTGTCTCACTAAAACGCAGAGATCTCCACCTCCAGTGACCGCAGGCCGTTTATTCACGTCACTGATGCAGATACGCCAGGGAGGAGGCGGGGCTTCCCTCCGCGTAGACCTCAACCAGGTAGGAGACCCCCAACCAGGTTTCCTCCACGTAGACACCCAACCAGGCCTCCTCCTCGTAGAAGCCCAACCAGGTTTCCTCCACGTAGACCCCCCAACCAGGTCTCCTCCGTCACGGCTGAAATCACCACCACTGCTGCCTTGTACATGTTGAAGTCCCAGAACCACCAGGAACCCAGACCTTGTCCTGTCTGGGTTCATGACATCATCATGACATCATCCTGAGCTGGATTCACTGGATCCAGCAGGACCCACGTGGGCTGGTTCACCACAGCTGGAGGAACCAGAATAAAGTATTGATCTGTGATTTAATATCAATAACCAGATGTTAGGTTTGTCTGCAAGACCACAAAAGATGATGTAATACATCTGATTTATTATATTCCAGACAACCTTCTGTCCGGCAGCTTTCAGGCCAGATGAACGGACCCAGCAGGTCCGGGGTCTACCCTGGGACCCTACCAACCTGTAAACCCCCCAAAGGGAGGCCTTCAGGAGGATCCTGATAAGATGCCCGAACCACCTCAGCTGCCTCCCATTTGACACTGAGGCTCCAGTCAGAGTTCCCTCCGGATGTCTGATATTTTAGATTATTTCATTCTTTCATAAAACAAACGGAGACGAAGGAACCTTTATAGATTTATTTATCTCTAGAATAAAATAACAGGATTGAAGTTACAGAATGAAGACATGAAATGAAACATCACCAGACATTTGAGTTTATAATCTAACAGTTTAAAAAAATGGATTTGTCAAAGTTCAAAATTAAAACCGTTATTTTTATTTTCAGAACCAGGGCTTCACATTAACACTGGGCAACTCCCACTTGTTGAATTTTAAACATATTTTGAATTGTAGTCTCCTCGTGAACACTGGAAACCATGGAAACGAGACCGTTGTTTTCATGAAAAAGGAGCTTCACATTTAAAAGGCTGTAAATCTAGTTCACGTTAGTTTTAACATGCGTCTTACTGTGAAGCCGATCGCAGCGATCAGTCCACAGTAACGTCCCAACCTCAGGATCAATGCTTTTTATTCAAATGTAAGCAGACAAACCTCATATTAACTACTTTTTATTCACGGAACTGAATGTGCCACGGTAATCAAAATGCTGTTTCCAATTAAAATATTTCAGCGCTGTTTTATTTTATTAAGAAATGTGGATGTCCAGATGAGTTCAGTTATGTTATTTATTCAGCTGTTAGCTTGTGACGACTGACTTGCTAACACACACTGATTAAACGCACTGATGGTTTTTAACAAGCGACTTCTTATTGAACCCTTTACTACAAACGCCACATTTATACAGCTTCTCGCCGGTGTGGATGGTCATGTGCTCCGTCAGATGGACATTTTGTTTAAAGCCTTTGCCGCAGACGGAGCAGCTGAACGGTTTCTCTCCCGTGTGTATCCTCATGTGTGTTTTCAGGTTGCCCTTTAGGCTAAACGTCTTACTGCACTCGCTGCACCTGAACGTCTCCTTGGCGGCGGCCGGTTTCTCGCCGTGACGCAGCCGCGACGACTCGCCGACGCACTTGTGCGTTTTGAGCTGCGTGTACCAGGTGAACCGTTTGTCGCAGGCGCCGCAGCCGAAGCGTTTCTCCTCCGTGTGCACCGACATGTGCAGCGTCATGCGTCGCTTGTGCGCGAACCTTTTGTTGCAGAAGGGGCAGCCGAACGGTTTGTCCCCCGTGTGGATCCTCATGTGCAGCTGCAGAGTTCCCTTCTGGCTGAAGCTTTTGTCGCAGAACGAGCATCCGAATGGTTTCTCTCCCGTGTGAGTTCTCATGTGAGCCAAGATGTTTCCGCTGCAGCTGAAGCGTTTCTGACACACGGAGCAGCTGAACGGTTTCTCTCCCGTGTGAGTTCTCATGTGGCTCATCAGATGGTCCCGGCGGCAGAACGCTCTCCCGCACTCGGAGCAGCCGAACGACTCTTTCTCTGCGTTACATGTCTCATCGCTGACAGAGTCATCAGAGTTTAAACCCGACTGAGGCTCTCGGGTCTCCTTCCAACCACCATCTCTGTCGTCATTCTCGGGGTCTGCAGGTTTATTGCTGGTTTCTGGTTGGACACGTCCTCGGGGATCTGAGTTCTCAGCCGGTTCCGATCCCGTGTGACAGTTGATCGGGTCACTTGCGTCGCAGTTTTTCTTTCCCGTGTGGATCCTCATGTGTCGGCTCACATCGCCACTATATCTGAAAGACTTCTTACAGACAGAGCAGCTGAACGGTTTCTCTCCTGTGTGAAGCCTCATGTGACTAATAGAGTTTCCCTTCTGAGAGAATCGTTTACCACAAAAAGAGCAAGCAAACGGTTTCTCCCCCGTGTGAATCCTCATGTGTGCGCTGAGATGCGGCTTGCGGCCGAATCGTTGGCCGCATTCGGAGCAGCTGAACGACCGCTCCACGGGATTACAGTTGACTTTCTGGTTCTTCAGAGAGTCTAAACCCGGCTGAGGGTCTCGGGTCTCGTCCCAGTCACCGTCACTGACTTCAGTCTCTGAAGACTCTCCGGCCTTCTCATCAGGTTCTGGAGGTCCATCCGGATCTGGGTTTCTGTGTGGTCCTGGTCCTCCACAGTCCTCTCCAGCAGCTTCTGGTTCCATGTGTTCAGTCTGTGAGGACTGAGGTTCCTCTTCTTCATCTTCACTCTTCACAGGAGTGAACGGGAACTTGGTGACATCAGCCTCCTCCAGCCCTTCAAGCTGCTCCCCCTCCTGATTGGTCCAGAGTTCCTCCTGTTCCTCTTTAATGTGGGGGGGCTCCGGGTCCTGCTGGTCCAGACCGGAGCTCCAGTCCTGCTGCTCTTCTTCACCAACGATAACTTTTCTTACATCTGAAGGTAAAACTGAAGGAGAGACAGATGGCGGTTAAATAAAGCCACTAACTTTTCTCTGAGGAGTTTCATGTATTTGTACATTACATGGAGGAAAGTACTGAAGTACATGTACTCAAGTACTTGAGGGGAACTGTTGAGGTGTTTTGAAGTCTGGTTGTATGTATGTTGTTGGTTCAGTGTCACAGCTACAGTAGATGGAGACAGAAATGCTGCTGTGGACACATTTGGATCATTTCAACTGATTATCTCCTGGAGGAGGTGAGATGGAGGAGGTGCGAGGAGGTTGATGGAGGAGGTACATGAAGAAGATGGGTGTTACCAATGATGTTCCTGATGCTGATTTTTGAAAAGATGCAGAATATTATTATAATAAAGTATTATTATTATAAGAAGTGTCTAGATTTCTTCACGCGGCGACGTCGTAATAGAATCCGTGTGACTCTTTTAGAAATATATATATATTATGTTATTTATTAGAACCAGCAGACAAACGGATCACATGTTGAGTTACTTTATGACACATTAAATACTTTTATTACCAGTAGACTTAAAAGCCGTTTGGATGTTTACTTCAGGTGCAGAAAGGAGGGTAGGAATTATCAGCACTATGTTCTTACGTACATGCAGTTCTGATACGATAATTTAATCAATAATAAGCCTCATATTTTAATGAGTCATATCTGAATCTGCAGCGTCTCTTACTCTCCTTATCCAGGTCACAGGAGGAAGTCTGTTACCGTGGCAACGCTATTACGCCGCTATGACGCGTTAATGTCCGTCTACTCTGTTAGCTTCCGGAGCTAGCTGCGGCTAACGAGCCGTGTATGTATGAATGCGTTAGCTCGACGTTAGCTTAGCCTCGCTCGCTCACACTAACCTTCTGCTCGCGGCTTCGTTTCCGGCTTTGAAATCGCCTCCGGGTGTTTCCGGTCGTCGGAGCCGTTAGAGGCGTCCTCGTGCCGGTCCATCGCCGACTAACCGACTAAATCATCCGGTTTCTGCCCGTTATTTGGATTCAAGTGACGGCTGACTGCTGCCGTTCCGAAGCTCGATAAAAAAAATGTGGATCACTTCCGGGGGACGGATTTAAAATACACACACACACCGACATGTGTGTAAATATAAATATATATATATATATATATATATATATATACACATATTCTTATGTATATATATATATATATATATATATATATATATATATATATATATATATACATAAGAATATGTATACTTGATGTAAAAGAATAAATACAAAAAGAATACAAAATAAAATAAAAAATGTATACTTGATGTGACAATCTTAATCCATTTACTTCTGATATTATTAACATAATCATGTGTGTTTTTTTAGGGCGATGTTATATTGTATTGCTTGTGTTTGTTTCCTCTACGAGCTGTTGTATGTTTGTTGTATGTTCAATAAATACATTTAAAAAATGACAATTCATAACCTACACGTTAGTGTAACATATGAACAGGAATAAGAAGATGCCGTTGGATCACAACACCGACCTCAACGCGTTAGTAACACTTAATGATTTCAAATCGTTTTAATGTTCCGGTCTTTTTATTTTGGAAAGTCCTAGATAAACCGGAAGCGCTCCCCCTCCGTTGTGGCTAACTTTACAGAGAAACAAGATGGCGTCTGGAAGAAAGGCTTCGCTCTTTCCTCGATAAAACATCTTGACAGCACTGATCCATCCGAGCCTCCGGAGTCCGGATCCAGATCCTCGAACGGGCTTTTACTCTGAAGGTCTCACCTCTGATTCAAATGTGTAAAATCCAAATGCTGAGAGCGTTGGTGGAGCAGCGCCTCACTGCGGCTGCGCAGGAGATATTCGGGCTGTTTGAAAGAACGCTAGCGGAGTGCGAGGAGGAACTTTGTGGTTCTAAAGAGGAGAACCAGCGACTCCGGAGGCTCCTGGACGCTGGTCTAGACCCGCAGCTTCGGTCCCGAACAGCAGGTCGGTTCACGTCTCTTCTTCTTCTTCTTCTTCTTCTTCTTCTTCTTCTTCTTCTTCTTCTTCTTCTTCTTCTTCTTCTACTTCTGTTTAAAAAGCTGAATATTTACACGATATTTGAATGAAATATGTTCTAAATGTTACAGAGACAAATAAATCTTACATTTGGCTTCAATGTGTGTTTCTTGTTTCCTGTAGACGTTCAGCAGCTGTTGGTGGTTAAAGAAGAGGGTCCCAGTCTGGACCAGGAGGACCCGGAGCCCCCCCACATTAAAGAGGAACTGGAGGAGGCTGATGTCACCAAGTTCCCGTTCTCTCCTGTGAAGAGTGAAGATGATGAAGAGGAACCTCAGTCCTCACAGCTTCATCAGAGACACACTGGACACGTGGAACCAGAAGCTGCTGGAGAGGACTGTGGAGGACCAGGACCACACAGGGACTCTGACCCAGAGACTGATGACAGTAATGATTGGAAGGAGACCAAAGAACCTCAGCCAGGTTTAGACTCTCTGAATAATGAAGAAGTTCCTATCAGTGATGGTGAGAAACCATTTAGCTGCTCTGACTGTGGGAAAAGATTTCGCCTCAAAAAAAGTCTGAAGAAACACATGAGAATCCACACAGGAGAGAAACTGTTCAGCTGCTCCGTTTGTGACAAATCTTTTACATGGAGTGGAGATTTACAGAAGCACATAAGAATCCACACAGGAGAGAGACCATTCAGCTGCTCCGTCTGTAAGAAGTCGTTTGTACGGAGTGGACATCTACAGAGACATGTGAGAATCCACACAGGAGAGAGACCATTCAGCTGCTCTGAGTGTGGCAAAGGTTTCGGTGAAAATGGACATCTGACGAGACACACGAGATCTCATTCGGGAGAGAAACCATTTAACTGCTCTGTCTGTAAGAAATCCTTTTCACGGAGTGGAGATGTTCAGATACACATGAGGATCCACACAGGAGAGAAACCGTTCGGCTGCTCACTCTGTGGGAAAACGTTTGCAGTAAGAGCGAATATGACGAACCACATGGCGATCCACACGGGGGAGAAACGGTTCGGTTGCCGCGTTTGTAGGAGGAAATTTACCCGGCGCCGACAGATCAAAGAACATCAATGTGTCGGTCATCAGACTGAGGAGATCAGAGAGGCGGAGCCTCTGAGGGAAACAGAAGCTGGTGGAGAGGACTGTGGTGGACGAGACCCAGACCAGAACTGGGATCGAGAGACTGGAAACTCTTCTGGACCAGAGACTGATGACAATAAGGAATGTTCAACTTTATTGCAACTTTAGGCTCATCCATCGACAGAATGAGCTGCTGTGAATCCAGCGTGACAGTAAATCTTTGTAGTAGATGGGGGGGGGGGGGGGGGGTTGGCAGAGGCTGAAACCGGTTTTCCCTCGGTGGAATCCTGAAGACACGTAATCAAACTCATACGGAGCTGCATTTCTACAGCACTTTTCTAGTCTTTTTAACACTTCAAGGTGCTTTACACTGCATTCAGTCAACATTTCCTCATCCACACACAAACACGGCGGAGGGGGATATTTGGGGTCCAGTATCTTGCTCAAGGACACTTCGGCATGCACACTGGAGGAGGAGCCGAAAAACATTTCAGTTCATATTGTTTTGAATCTTTCACTGGAAGGGAAACATTCAGTACTCGGTGTGTTATGAAAGATTTATAAAAACCACACAACTACTCCGCTGCAGCGCTTGTAAAAAAAAAACAATAACTTGTTTGTCGTCAGTCCTTCAGAGCCGTGTGGATTTAACCGACACTACTCTTCATATATGGCTGTTTTACAACCTTCGTGTCCTTTTTCTGATTCATATAAATGCTGTTGGTAAACTTGATTTGTTATTTGATTTTCTGATGATACTCGTCTGTTATTGTTTCCCTTTTGTGATGTTCTATGTGCCAACACGTTGACCTCTCTTTACCTCTTATCTGTATTTGATGTCAACAGGATGCAAATTAGTGAATTTGTTTTTCAAAATTGTCCACAAAAAGTTATTTTTGCCTTTTATTGTTGTTCCCCTTGTTTAAATCAGCCTCAGTCAAGTTTCTATAAGTATACAGGTCCATAATGGTGAACAACGTTCATCAGCTCTCAGGTCAGAGGTCAGACGATCTTACAACTGTTGTTTACTTCAGGTTTCATCTCTTATGTTCTGGTTTATTTTGTGTGATTCTTCTTACAGGATAAAATAAAGTTGTGGACCAGTTCACCACCTCATGTGCTGAAGGTGCTGCAGACCTGTAGGTGATGGAGGTCGGAGGGAGTAAGCTGTTTATAGGTGGATACAGGTGAGGGTCTGATCAGCTCTGTCCTATTTAACAATTTGGGAAAAGAATATGTTCTTTCATTATGTGGAAACGTCGGTTTTCACCAACATCCAATGAGCTGCAGCTTCAAAACTTCCACAGACGAGACTAAATGATCATATTTGGATATTAAAAAGAAATTGTCAACTGGCATGATAAGGCTCTTGAAGAAGTAAAACACTTAACAATATTTGGAATGAGATCAGAAAGTTGACAAGGAAAGTTCAAATAGACAAAGTAATGAATGTATATATATATCTATATATAGGACCACCTTGTTTAAAAAAAATCCACAATAATAATCATAATAATAATTAGTAATGATCATAATACAAACAGCAGCTACAGTTTGTCTTTTAATGTCAAAGTATTACAACATTACGGGTCGGGCATCAGTCTTGAGTTTTATTTTGAAATCGTTCCCCGGAAGTGATCGTGGATACATCCGCCGGTGTGACGCCGCTCGGTTAGCTGCTCGGCTAGCTGCTGCTAGCGGAGGGAGCCGTTAGCTGGATGTAAATAAGAGAAGCAAACCGTCAGAGTTGAGTTTGGTGATCGGAGCAGAGATGGAGCGACACCACGACCTGCTACACGGAATGAAGCCGCGAAGAAGAACAGGTTGGCTGGCTTCCTGTTTGCTGCTCCGCTCACGTTAGCTGGTTAGCCGCAGCTAGCTGGCTTCCGTTCAGTCTGAGCCTTTTACTTCAACACTGTACCTCAGTATTCGTTAGAGGTACTTTACTCGAGTATTTATACCTTCTGCTGCTTCTTACGTGTTACTCCACATCTGTCCGACAGCTTTCGTGACTTCTGGTTATGAAACAGCTGATAAACGATGACGTGTTTTATAGTTACATTAGCAGCTTGTCGTTGTTTGTTTTGTACGTATCGATGTGTCTTCCCGCCTTCGGCAGCTTCACTCATCGACTTCACAGAACTTCATCCACATTTATCATCATTTAGTGGGTTTCTGTTGTGGAGGCCCCTCTGTCTCCCTGCTGCAGTACCACTCTCCACCTGAACGGGTACTGGTGGGGGCGCTGTTTTACAAAAAAGTTTGATATCTTGTAAAGAAATCACAAGTTATATAAGCTTTGCTTCTTTATATTTTATGTACAACCTACTTACTTTTATTTCAGTCTCATTGTCTGAATAAAGTGCTTTCGTTTGAAGAGGTAACTTAATGCTTCTTTACTACACCTAGTAAATACGTAAATTCACCACGATCAACTTATTGGGAGTGTCTGACAATTACTAAGGCACTTAAATACTGGCATAATGTCAATAAATGAAATAACATAAATCACTGAAGTATCTGTAAT
Source organism: Chelidonichthys spinosus (assembly GCA_029853015.1). NCBI lineage: Eukaryota > Metazoa > Chordata > Actinopteri > Perciformes > Triglidae > Chelidonichthys > Chelidonichthys spinosus. The sequence continues at coordinate 813,561 of CM056836.1, read as the reverse complement.
GTAAATGTAATTAATCAATAAAGTATTTGAGATTGTCTTCATAAGACTGAGCTGTGAATGATTCCTGAACTGAACAGGATGCATCTGATCAGGAACGTCTTGAACCAAGGTTCCATATGAATGCTCGTCCGACTGCAGTCCGAGTTAATATGCAGTATTCTAATGGATCAACTAGATCCACTCTCACAGCCAGCAGCAACAGCAATTTCTTAAAGTTACATCGTTAAGGTAAAAATTATCAGTAATTAAAATCTGTAAAAAAATGTTTTTAATGAAATTTGAATAAATCAAGATTAACATAATTATTAATATTATCAGTATATATATATATACATATTCATTTATCCAGTTTCCCAATCATTAATACAAATAATTTAAAGTCATTAATAATTATCCAAAATGTATAATAAGATTCACATCAGCTTTTAATAAACAAGTAAAGCAACGTTATCCAGGCTGGATGTTAATGTCTGTCTCTCCTTCAGTTTTACCTTCAGATGTACGAAAAGTGATCGTCGGTGAAGAAGAGCAGCAGAACTGGTGCTCCGGTCTGGACCAGCAGGACCCGGAGGACCCCCACATTAAAGAGGAACAGGAGGAACTCCGGACCAGTCAGGAGGGAGATCAGCTTGAAGGGCTGGAGGAGGCTGATGTCACCAAGTTCCCTTTCACTCCTGTGAAGAGTGAAGATGATGAAGAGGAACCTCAGTCCTCACAGCTTCATCGGAGACACACCGGACACATGGAACCAGAAGCTGCTGGAGAGGACTGTGGAGGTCCAGGACCACACAGGGACTCTGATCCAGACGAGGCTGGAGACCCTTCTGAACCAAAGATGGAGACCAGAGAACATCAGTCCGGTTTAAACTCTCTGAATAATAAGGAAGTTGGTGAGAAACCATTTAGCTGCTCTGAGTGTGAGAAAACATTTGGAAACAAGGGAAATCTGAACAAACATATGAGATGTCATACAGAAGAGAAACCGTTCAGTTGCTCAGTTTGTAAAAAATCCTTTACACGGAGGGGAGATTTACAGGTTCACGTGAGAATCCACACAGGAGAAAAACCATTCAGCTGCTCTCTTTGCAAGAAGTGGTTTACACAGAGCGGAAGTTTACAGAAACACATGAGAATCCACACAGGAGAGAAACCGTTCAGCTGCTCACTTTGTAAGAAATCATTTACAAGGAGGGGAGATTTACAGATACACATGAGGATCCACACAGGAGAGAAACCATTCAGCTGCTCATTTTGTGGAAAAGCTTTCAGTAATCGAGGAAATCTGAACAAACACATGAGGTTTCACACAGGAGAAATAGCTTTCAACTGCACACTTTGTCAGGAATCCTTTACACAGTATAGAGACTTGCTGAAACACATGAGAATCCACACAAGAGAGAGTTTGTTCGGCTGCTCAGTGTGTGGGAAAGCTTTCAGTAATTGTGGGAATCTGAACAGACACATGAGGACTCATACAGAAGAGAAAACTTTCAACTGCTCACTTTGTAAAAAAGGTTTTACACAGGATGGAGAGTTACAGAAACATATGAGAATCCACACAGGAGAGAACCCTTTCAGCTGTAGTGTTTGTGACCAAAGATTCCCTTTGCTATATGAGCTCAGAAACCACGAGTGTGTTTGTCGTCAGACCACACAGCTTCATCATACTCAAACGCCACAGATAAAAACAGAAACTGATGGAGAGGATTGTGGAGGACTAGAATCAGACAGGAACTCTGATCCAGATACATATCCAGAAACATATACTGAACTCAAGACTGGAGGCTCTTCTGAACCAGAGACTGATGACAGTGATGACTGGAAGGAGACCAGAGGACCTCAGGCAGGTTTAAACTCTCTGAATAACGAGGATGTTCTGGTCAGTGATGGTGAGAAACCATATAGCTGCTCTGAGTGTGGGAAACTATTTGGCCACAAGGGAAATCTGAAGAGACACCTGAGAACTCATTCAGCAGAGAAACCTTTCTGTTGCTCCGTGTGCCAGAAATCTTTTACTGAGAGTGGACATTTACAGATACACATGAGAATCCACACAGGAGAGAAACCATTCAGCTGCTCAGTGTGCGGGAAAACATTCTATTATCATGGAAAGTTGAAGGTTCACATGAGATCACATACAGGAGAGAAACCTTTCAGCTGCTCAATTTGTAATAAATGTTTTACACAGAGTGGAAGTTTACAGAAGCATGTGAAGATCCACACAGGAGAGAAACCTTTCAGCTGCTCCTTGTGTGGAAAAGCTTTCACTGATCGTGGAAATCTGAAGTTACACATGAGAACTCACACAGGAGAACAACCTTTCAGCTGCACGCAGTGTGGGAAACGATTTGGCCATAAGAGAAACCTGAAGAGACATACGAGATCGCATACAGGGGAGAAACCATTCAGCTGCTTGATTTGTAAGAAATCTTATACAAAGAATGGAGATTTACAGAAACACATGAGAATACACTCCAGAGAGAAATCCTTCAGCTGCAGTGATTGTGACCAATTGTGATTGAATGAACTCAGAAACCATCAGTGTGTCGGTGGTCGGTCGTCTCCGCTTCATCAGACTGAGGAGATCAGAGAGGCGGAGCCTCCAGCTGGCATCTCAGCTGAACAGATGAAAACAGAAGCTGGTGGAGAGGACTGTGGACCAGAACTAGACAGGAAGTTTGATCCAGATACTGAAGACGAGACTGGAGACTCTTCTGAACCAGATACTGATGACAATGATGATTTGACAGAGAACCGAGAACTTCTTCTCGCTGAATAATAACGTATCTGTTTGTGGTAAATTATTCACTTAGAAGGCTTTTTTCCCTTCACATTAGTTTATAATTTAAGTTGACAAGAACAGAGTAATAATATTTTACGTTGTGTCTCTTTCCTTAGTGTCTCACATGTTGTGTGTTAAATGTTGCAGATTAATAATCTCATGCAGGTGGCTCAGATACAACTTCTGATTCTTATCCTGAAGCTTTCTGGTTTTCCTTTTACTGTCCTCTTTCGCCTCACTGTGAAGTCTGACATTGACCTTTTACCTTCCCTTTTTTTTCTGAGGAAGCCTGTAATTTCAGTAACACCTCTAGACTTTTATTTTGAAACTCGACAAGTAATCTGCCCCTGAAGCTGTATTGTTAATTATGGTAATGACAGAATCTGTTTCTCCACACCAACTGTCAAAAAAACCAAACCAGTTCTGGAGGACAGGAAGTGAGCTGACCTTTCACTGTCGTGCAACGCCGCTTTGTGTTGTCAACAAGTATCGACGGTTCCAAGCAACAACAACAGTTAATAAACATTTGATGGACGGATGTCAACAACTTACAGGTTACATTGAATTTGGGATCGAACAATTCTCAAGAAAACAGTAGATTTATATATAATATGTACATTCAACAAAAATATAAACGCAACACTTTTGTTTTTGCTCCCATTTTTCATGAGATGGACTTAAAGATCTAAAATTCATTCCAGATACACAATATTACCATTTCACTCAAACATTGTTCACAAATCTGTCTAAATGTGTGATAGTGAGCACTTCTGCTTTGCTGAGATAATCCATCCCACCTCACAGGTGTGCCACATCAAGATGCTGATCTGACATCATGATTAGTGCACAGGTGTACCTTATACTGTCCACAATAAAAGGCCACCCTGAAATGTGCATTTTTTTGCTTTATTGGGGGTCTGGGGACTCAGAACCGGTCAGTATCTGGTGTGACCACCATTTGCCTCATGCAGTGCAACACATCTTCTTCGCATAGAGTTTATCAGATTGTCAATTGTGGCCTGTGGAATGTTGGTCCACTCCTCTTCAATGGCTGTGCGAAGTTGCTGGATATTAGTGGGAACTGGTACACGCTGTCATATACGCCGGTCAAGCACATCCCAAACATGCTCAATGGGTGACATGTCCGGTGGGTATGCTGGCCATGCAAGAACTGGGACATTTTCAGCTTCCAAGAATTGTGTACAGATCCTTGCAACATGGGGCCGTGCATTATCTTGCTGAAACATGAGGTGATGTTCATGGATGTATGGCACAACAATGGGCCTCAGGATCTCATCACGGTATCTCTGTGCATTCAAAATGCCATCAATAAAATGCACCTGTGTTCTTCGTCCATAACCGATGCCTGCCCATACCATAACCCCACCACCACCATGGGCCACTCGATCCACAACATTGACATCAGCAAAGCGCTCACCCACACGACGCCACACACGCTGTCTGCCATCTGCCCTGAACAATGTAAACCGAGATTCATCCGTGAAGAGAACACCTCTCCAACGTGCCAGACGCCATCAAATGTGAGCATTTGCCCACTCAAGTCTGTTACGGCGACGATCTGGAGTCAGGTCAAGACCCCGATGAGGACGACGAGCATGCAGTTGAGCTTCCCTGAGACGGTTTCTGACAGTTTGTGCAGAAATTGTTTGGTTATGCAAACCAATTGTTTCAGCAGCTGTCTGAGTGGCTGGTCTCAGACGATCTTGGAGGTGAACCTGCCAGGGTGCGAGTTACGGGGGAGCCATGGCTCCCCTGGTGGCCACCTGAGCTCCCCTGGAAACATGATTTGTGAAATTTGGGGGGAGCTCTAAAATATTGATATGATTGCCAAATTAATTATATTTTGGCCATGGTTTTCCTCAAAGGTGTAAAATAAGAGAAATAAAATTGTATTTTTAGTTCGTGATTCATGAAAAAGTGTTGCCTGCTTGCACGTCGGAGGCGCTTGAAGCGTGGGGGCGCTGCCTGCAGGCCGCAGCTCCACGTGACCCCACTGCTCACATGCGCTATGTGCATTGTTGTGTTATGTATGTGGCGTTGCATCTCCCCTAGCTGTATTGTAAATAATAGGCTATTGCCATATTGTTCATGGTTGGTGCCGCTGGCTGCTCTTATCGCGTGTTTGGCTCTGTGTACAGCTATAGCCTATAGCCTTATAGGCTATAACCCATGTGATGTATGATGTGATGATGATCGATCGGGGTGTTTCATGTAAATATTGTACATAGATCTATGGTGTGCGTGCAACGGATTTTCTCTTCATAATAGGCATATGCTGTTGCTATTAATGACAGGATCAGCATTTAAACTTTGCCCCCCTCCAAAAAAAAAAAAAAAAAAAAAAAGATCGCCCGCCCCCAGCCCCGGCTCCCCCGGACACCGTGGTATAACTCGCACACTGGAACCTGCTGGATGTGGAGGTCCTGGGCTGGTGTGGTTACACGTGGTCTGCGGTTGTGAGGCCGGTTGGATGTACTGCCATATTCTCTGAAACGCCTTTGGAGACGGCTTATGGTGGAGAAATGAACATTCAATGCACGAGCAACAGATCTGGTTGACATTCCTGCTGTCAGCATGCCAATTGCACACTCCCTCAATGCTTGTGGCATCTGTGGCATTTTGCTGTGAGACAAAACTGCACATTTCAGGGTGGCCTTTTATTGTGGGCAGTATAAGGTACACCTGTGCACTAATCATGATGTCAGATCAGCATCTTGATGTGGCACACCTGTGAGGTGGGATGGATTATCTCAGCAAAGCAGAAGTGCTCACTATCACACATTTAGACAGATTTGTGAACAATGTTTGAGAGAAATGGTAATATTGTGTATCTGGAATGAATGTTAGATCTTTAAGTCCATCTCATGAAAAATGGGAGCAAAAACAAAAGTGTTGCGTTTATATTTTTGTTGAGTGTATTTATCAGTCAAGTCTACCTTTCAACCAATATTCTTATTTATTCATACTAGTCTTGCATTTTATTTTGTCGTGGACATGATTTAGCGACCGTCCCTTTGGAAAGCCACGTAATGTTATCTTGCTTTTTCCTGTTTTATGTTGCCAGGGCAACAAAGGCTAAGCTCTCTCACTCTACAGACTTAACACACAGCTCCCGGTCCGAGACGAACCCACAACAGAAACAATCCGGTCTCTGCCAGTCCCAGGTACGCTCACTCGCCCCGCCCTCTCCAACAGGGAGAGTATTGACAGGTTCACTGACCTCCTGAGAACTAAAATAAATGAAGTAAATTTGTTCAAGGTTATCTGTTTAGTGTTTTGAAAGGCCTCAGACTCCTTCAATTATTTGTTGAAGGATACAAAATAATATTATTGTACCAACAAAACCAGAGAAGTTTCATTTAAAATGATACACTTTACTGTAAACTTTAGATTCAGAGACGTTTTGATGGCAAATATGTGTTTAATCCTGAAACTGAGATATTCTTGGTATTTATTTTGGTTATATTTTGGTTGTAAAGCCTTCAATGTTGTCTTTATTGTCTAACATGATCCACCAACACCAATTGTTTAAAAAAATCCACAATACTAATTAAAATAATGATAAAAATAATGAATAATCATGATACTAAGAGTAGCTACACAATTCTGTACTTGAATATCAGAAAGTACAACATTAGGTCGGGCATCAGTCTTGAGTTTTATTTTGAAATCGTTCCCCGGAAGTGACCGTGGATACATCCGCCGGTGTGACGCCGCTCGGTTAGCTGCTCGGCTAGCTGCTGCTAGCGGAGGGAGCCGTTAGCTGGATGTAAATAAGAGAAGCAAACCGTCAGAGTTGAGTTTGGTGACCGGAGCAGAGATGGAGCGACACCACGACCTGCTACACGGAATGAAGCCGCGAAGAAGAACAGGTTGGCTGGCTTCCTGTTTGCTCCCCTGCTAATGTTGCTACGCTCACGTTAGCTGGTTAGCCGCAGCTAGCTGGCTTCCGTTCAGTTTGAGCCTTTTACTTCAACACTGTACCTCAGTATTAGTTAGTTACTTTACTCCAGTGTTAGTTAGAGGTACTTGTACTTTACTCGAGTATTAGTTAGAGGTACTTGTACTTTACTCGAGTATTAGTTAGAGGTACTTGTACTTTAGAGTTGAGGAATTAAACAACTTTAGCTTTGCGGGAGCTACAACAACAGGGTATCCATCCGGATTACAGACGCTTTCATAATAAAAGCATCCCGTGTACTTTGGACTTAGGAGCCTTTTAAGAAGGGTTCGGCCAAGAAGGAGCGCTAAGATACGGGTGTATCCCAGACGCGTTCTTAACTGCCTTCTTAGGAGAACCTTAAGATCAATCCAAAGAAGCTTCTTCAGAAGCTCTTAGTGGGAGCTGCTGAACCTGAATCAATCGATGCCCGGCAAATCGATCACCCACCTCTTTATCAGCGCATAAGTCACACACAGCGGCCCGTGGTCCCCCCACACAGGTGCAATTAAGCAACGCATGTATCTTGTGTGTGTGTGTGTGTGTGTCCAACAGGTGTATCCAAGTAGTTATCAAGCCCATTAGCGCATATATACCCCGATAGGCACACACATGCGTGAGAATGGAAGAAACCGGCAGCAAGAGAAACAAGCGGGCACCGTCGTTTACCGTGGAGGAGATGGGCATCTTAGTGGACCAGGTCTGGCAGCACCGTGATGTTTTATTCGGGGGAACAAGGGACAAAAAGAACATCACGGTGAAGAACCGTGTTTGGCAGGCCATAGCCGAAAAGATGTCCCCCTCCAGCCCATGTGGCCTGCGTGACTGGGTTGCTGTGAGGAAGAAGTGGCAGGAGTTCCAGAGCCAAACAAAGAAGAAGAGTGCGAAGGTGAGGAGCGAATCCACGGGCACGGGTGGTGGAGACCCAGGTGGGACGACCCTCACTCCCGACGAGGAGAAAGTCCTCTACATCATCAGGAAGACGGCCTCTGAAGGCATCAGTGGGGGCATCGATGTTCAGGGGGACGAGGGGCTCTCAGAAAGTGAGGATGAAGAGGAGCCATCCGGGAGCGGAGCAGGGACGTGCACGCCCCCAGGAGAGGACGACCCCCCACAGCTGTGCCCTGTCCCGGCGCACCAACCAGCAGGGCCCGGTGTCCGCATGCGGGGAGGCTTAACAGGGCGGCCCGCAATAACGACCTGCAGCGAGACGCTGGTGCGCCTGGAGAGGAAGAAGCTGGTGGTGCTGCGGGGGATAGAGGGCCAACTCCAACGACAAACCGCCCTGCAGGAAGAGATGGTCCGGATAAAGCAGGAGAGGTTGGAGCTGCACCGGAGACAGCTGGCGCTCGCTGAGGCGCAGTTCAACCGTCCCTCCATCTCGGTTCCAGTCATCCTTCCCCAGGACTCGGGTACGGGGCATTTCTGTTTTTATCTGCGTTACGCAATGTATCCCGTTCAATTTCACTCATCTATCTCCCTTCATTGCAGGTGATGCAGACGCCCAGTAAGACGTTTTTTTATGTGTAATGCTATAAACTCAATACGCAGATGTGTGTGGAAAACTTAAACATGTAATTCAATGAGAAGTTTTTTTTTCTTCTCGACTATTAGCCTGTGTTTCTTGCGCCAGTGGTCCGCAGCTATGAGCATCTATCAACATTGAGCATCGTTTTATTATTTAGAAGGTGGAGGATATAAATTTCCCTGACACGGCTTGATCACTGAGCATTTGGTCGCTAAGAAGGCTGTTAAGAGTGGGTCAGCTCGACGTTTCCTTCTTAGTGAAAGATCTTCTTAAGCTAAGAGCGACTCTGGGAGACACATCCTCCTTTCACTGCGTTCTTAAGAGCGCTCCTAAGAAGATCCTAGCACTTAAGAGCTTCTTAACGAATCTGGGAAACGAGGCCATTAACTGTAAGTTATATTTAGAATACTTTTTACATTTTAATGTGTGTTTCCTGTTTTCTGCAGACGTCCAGCAGCCGTTGGTGGTTAAAGAAGAAGGTCCCATTCTGGACCGGGAGGACCAGCAGGACCAGGAGGACCCGGAGCCCCCCCACATTAAAGAGGAACTGGAGGAGGCTGATGTCACCATGTTCCCCTTCACTCCTGTGAAGAGTGAAGATGATGAAGAGGAACCTCAGTCCTCACAGCTTCATCAGAGACACATTGGACACATGGAACTAAAGGCTGCTGGAGAGGACTGTGGAGGACCAGGACCACACAGGGACTCTGATCCAGGACCACACAGGGACTCTGAGACCGGAGACTCTTCTGAATCTGAAGTCAGTGATGGTGATTGGACAGAGACCAGAGAACCTCAGTCAGGATTAAACTCAGTGATAAATAATAATGTGAGTGATGCTGACAGGGAATCATTCATCTGCGCTCTGTGTGGAAAACCATTTGGCCACAAGACAAATCTGAAAAGACACATCAGAGTCCACATGGGAGAGAAACCGTTCAGCTGCTCATTCTGCGGCAAAAGCTTCAATCGGCGGGAACACCTGATCGCTCACGTGAGATGTCACTCGGGAGAGAAACCGTTCAGCTGCTCCGTTTGCGACGCAAAGTTCAGTCACAGTTGGTCGCTGGAGAAGCACATGAGAGTCCACACCGGGGAGAAGCCGTTCGGCTGCTCACGTTGTAGTAAGAGATTTAGGCAGCGCTCCGATTTGGTCGCACACTTCAGAATTCACACGGGGGCGAAGCCGTTCAGCTGCTCGGTTTGCAGCAGCAGCTTCACGCAGCGCCACACGCTGGTGCAGCACAGCAGGACGCACACGGGGGCGAAGCCGTTTAGCTGCTCGGCCTGCGGCAAGACTTTCTCACGGAAGGGCCACCTGACGAGGCACATGGCGGCTCACACCGGGGAGAAACCCTTCAGCTGCAGCGTTTGTGACAAAAGGTTCACCTGGCAGTCGCAGTTCAAGAGACACGACTGCAGCGGAGCAACGCAACGTGAGAGCTCTTCAGACAACAGCAACGTGGACGTGTGACAGTTTCACATGATTTAAATGTTATTCAAGGTTTTTATTTTTTGTCGTTGTCCAACAGTAATGTTGCTCTGTTGCTCCACAGTGCAACTTACCATGCCATGGCCTTTTACATCACGTTGAGTGACTTACATACTTTATGTATATATGAAAAACTAGCCGTGTAGTGTGTCAACAAAAGTCATTAAAAAAGTCACTTTCTGGCTGTTATTACTATTAAATTGTTTAATTTCTTCACATGCAATCAAACAACAACATGAAATCATTCTGTATTTCCAGAGACTTAAAAAGTGAAGTGTCATAACAATCTCATCTGCGTCTCTTTAAAAGGTGCGACGCTGTCTACATGCTCCAAACCACTAGGGGGCAGTATTTCACCTTTATTTCTGGCGCCATACAATCTCACTTTACGTCAACACTTACAAAAATTAAAAACCAAAAGGCAACACAAACACATGTTAAAAAGCCCTCGGTGCAGCTCTACTAGTGACTGTCACCCCCTCCAGGCCACAAGTGGTATTACAAGACAGGATGTTCATAATGTTAGTTCATGCTTTTTGGGAATGTTTTAAATCTGACCACACTGTTAAATGCTGATGTGTCATAAAGGTCATATTTAAAAGGTTAAACGTATAAGAGTAGGTAACTCCTGCAGAGCGACTCATTTTAAAACCACTTTGAATCAGCGTCGTGAGAAGAGAGCAAAGTACAAAATACAATATTCCATTTGATTTATCTTGTGATCGTCGGCTGGCGGCGTTTTAACAGAGGATTGAACCGTTTCAGACGGGCGTGAGGGCGCCTCAGTGTGGCGTGGCGGTGCTGGCTCCGCCCATCTCCTTCTCGCAGATGAAGGGCCAGTAGAGGTCACATGGGGCGTCGTACCAGCTTCGCGTCGCCACGCGCTCCAACACGCGCGTCTTCACGATGTAGCCGCAGTCCTCGTCGATGTGGTTGTTGGGCTCGCCCTCCTCCCAGAAGCTGCAAACGGACCAACGATGAAGCAGAATATCAGTGAGTTCAATGGAAACACCTTCAGACCTTTAAGATCACAAACGCTCGTAGTCCAGCAGCTTCTTGATTTTGTTGCTGCTGTTTACGTTCCATCAATGCAAAAACATATGTTTGTTCATCGTGTCTATTTCTTTCATGTTTACTTAATATTATTTATTACAAAAGACTTTCCCTGTTGTGGGACTAATAATAATAATAATAATAAAATAAATCTTTAATTTGAAAGATGCACATCAGGAATGAATGTCGTTGACAGGGAACTGTTTCATCTGTAAACTCATGAATTCATTCAGTCGAGTTAAACATGGTTAATGAAGGTCCAGTAATGATGATGAATGTCAGGAAAGAGGAAGAAAAGGAACGCCGGCGCCAAAAGAGGAATACGAGTGAGTCATGTAGAAAGAGATCAGCTGGTTCTTAGAGGAGCTGTCGGCACGGGATGGAAAAAAACACAGAATATTAAGAACATTTTAAAGCAAATTGTATCTTTCCACAGCTCTGACTTGTTTGTTTTTCTTCAGAGGTCAGAGGTCAGGATCGCTTGCAGGGCAGCGGTTGCATAACTCTGCCCAGAGCTGCTGTTTGCAGTGAGCAGGCGGATGTGATCCTGGCCTCCAGCCAGCTGTTACCTCACATCTGGAACATGGAGAGCCTTTAACTGTTTGTTTCTGGAGTCAGGCAGCAACCGTTGGTTCTGCTGGCCATCAGGGGGCGACTCCTCTCTGGTTGTATAGAAGTCTATGAGAAAATGGTCCTACTTCTCTCTGCTGGCCACCAGGGGGCGACTCCTCTCTGGTTGTATAGAAGTCTATGAGAAAATGGTCCTACTTCTCTCTGCTGGCCACCAGGGGGCGACTCCTCTCTGGTTGTATAGAAGTCTATGAGAAAATGGTCCTACTTCTCTCTGCTGGCCACCAGGGGGCGACTCCTCTCTGGTTGTATAGAAGTCTATGAGAAAATGGTTCTACTTCTCTCTGCTGGCCACCAGGGGGCGACTCCTCTCTGGTTGTATAGAAGTCAATGAGAACATGGTCCTACTTCTCTCTGCTGGCCACCAGGGGGCGACTCCTCTCTGGTTGTATAGAAGTCTATGAGAACATGGTCCTACTTCTCTCTGCTGGCCACCAGGGGGCGACTCCTCTCTGGTTGTATAGAAGTCTATGAGAAAATGGTCCTACTTCTCTCTGCTGGCCACCAGGGGGCGACTCCTCTCTGGTTGTATAGAAGTCTATGAGAAAATGGTCCTACTTCTCTCTGCTGGCCACCAGGGGGCGACTCCTCTCTGGTTGTATAGAAGTCTATGAGAAAATGGTTCTACTTCTCTCTGCTGGCCACCAGGGGGCGACTCCTCTCTGGTTGTATAGAAGTCAATGAGAACATGGTCCTACTTCTCTCTGCTGGCCACCAGGGGGCGGCTCCTCTGGTTGTATAGAAGTCCATTTAGAGTCCACCTGACTAGAAAGCAGGGAATCCTTTAGGGGGCGGGGCTAACCTGCCGATTGACAGGTCACTACCACGCTAACAATGCTAGTTAGCTACTAAGATGACTTTAACACTTAGCTGTAAAGTTGACCTTGAATCATGAAGCTAACTGTGAGCAGCTACACACCAGAATCCACATGGATCCAGATTCAGTAAGGCTGCTGCTTGTGTTCCTCAGATCCACCCGTCGCTCCTCCACAGTCCAAATATGGCGACGGGCAAAATGCAGACGTTGAGGCTTCAAGACCGTAGTTCACAAATGACTAATGACGTCACCATGACAACGTCCACTTCAGTCCACGTTCTGAACGTGACATCTATACTCTATAGTTGCTTTTAGGAGGTCAAGACATCTTTTCCAGGGAACCTGGAACTTCCTGTGTTTGTGATTGTGCAGCGCAGCGAAGGCTTTCCAGCTAAACGGGAAGTCTTGGTTTAAAACGGTTCACCTCGTCTACTTCCCTCTTCGTTGTTCCAGCGTGAACAAACGCTGCTGTGTGAAGTCCGAGTGTTGAACCGAGTCCAACGGTCACACTGTGTTTGTCCTCCAACCTTCGTAACACAGTGTGAACCCGAACTGATTATCGTAACTCCTTCATCCACCAACAGTCTCCAGAGTATTTCACTTAATCAACATCTCAATTCCCTCCGATACGAGGAACCAAATAAAAAATTTCATCTGATCTCGGCCAAAATAATAAGAATCTTCTTATTACTCAACGATAGTCAAACAAACTGGTATCACTTTAAATGTTGTTTTTAGGGAAGTTCCTGAAGGACAAATAGAAAACATGATTTATTATAAGTACTGGAGGACTAGTTTTTTTTTTGTTTTAAACAGGCTCTATTTTTCTTTAAAAGGATGTTTTTCAATTCACTCCTGTGATATTTTCAATGACCCCAGCCGTGGAATTTCAACTTATTGTGAGTGTTATTTTCAACCGCGATAAAATCCTGAGTTCCTGCTAACATTTACTGTCGTGGAGCCGATTAGAATATAGAACGTGACTCAACTTGTCTTCCAGAACGAGGAAACGAGGAGGGAGAATGAGGAAACGAGGAGGGAGAACGAGGAAACGAGGAGGGAGAATGAGGAAACGAGGAGGGAGAACGAGGAAACGAGGAGGCGGCGTGGTGGAAAAGTGGACCTACCCTCTGACCAGCGGGGTGCCGTCCACCCACTTCCACTGATCCTCCGTGTGTTCGTCAGTGATCCCGAACCAGAAGGCGTTCCAGTGTCCTCGGGGGAGAAGATCCCACAGGAAGGTCTACCACACACACACACATTTAAAAACATTTTAACTAAGCCCCTCCCCCTCTGATGCCCCGATGATTATTTTGGGAAAATAAAAAATATATTTATATACGGTGGTCAACAAAGAGACTAACGAGAGAGACGTTGAAATGATAAAATCAGTATACAGATCAGTGGGCGTGGCCTGTGGAGCTGTGCATTGTGGGAGTTGTTGTCTTCCATGCCGCCGTACCGCCGCCGTGCGTACCGCCACCGTGCATACCGCCGCCGTGCATACCGCCGCCGTGCATACCGCCGCCGTGCATACCGGCACGCTGCCGTGCGTTCTGCCGATGCCGTACCACCGCCGTGCGTACCACCACCGTGCGTACCTGCTCCTCGGCTGTGTGGATGATGGCCAGGTGAGCTCCTTTGCTCTGGCAGTAGGACTGGCTCTCGGGCCAGTCCCTGATGAGTCTGGAGATGAAGTAGCAGCTGTTGTTGAAGAGATGCCAGTCCACCGGGCAGACCACCGGGGCCTCCGAGGTCGGGGGCGTCGCCTCCGGAGCTGCAGGAGAGATGAGGCACGATTGGTTGTTCAAGGATTGGATCTGTGTTGATGTGTGTGTGTTGATGTGTGTGTGTTGATGTGTGTGTGTAGATGTGTGTGTGTTGATGTGTGTGTGTAGATGTGTGTGTGTTGATGTGTGTGTGTAGATGTGTGTGTGTTGATGTGTGTGTGTTGATGTGTGTGTGTAGATGTGTGTGTGTTGATGTGTGTGTGTAGATGTGTGTGTGTTGATGTGTGTGTGTAGATGTGTGTGTGTAGATGTGTGTGTGTTGATGTGTGTGTGTAGATGTGTGTGTGTTGATGTGTGTGTGTAGATGTGTGTGTGTGTAGATGTGTGTGTGTTGATGTGTGTGTAGATGTGTGTGTGTAGATGTGTGTGTGTAGATGTGTGTGTTGATGTGTGTGTGTTGATGTGTGTGTGTAGATGTGTGTGTGTAGATGTGTGTGTGTAGATGTGTGTGTTGATGTGTGTGTGTAGATGTGTGTGTGTAGATGTGTGTGTGTAGATGTGTGTGTTGATGTGTGTGTGTAGATGTGTGTGTGTTGATGTGTGTGTGTAGATGTGTGTGTGTAGATGTGTGTGTTGATGTGTGTGTGTTGATGTGTGTGTGTAGATGTGTGTGTGTAGATGTGTGTGTGTAGATGTGTGTGTTGATGTGTGTGTGTAGATGTGTGTGTTGATGTGTGTGTGTTGATGTGTGTGTGTAGATGTGTGTGTGTAGATGTGTGTGTGTGTAGATGTGTGTGTTTAGATGTGTGTGTGTAGATGTGTGTGTGTGTAGATGTGTGTGTGTTGATGTGTGTGTAGATGTGTGTGTGTAGATGTGTGTGTGTAGATGTGTGTGTGTAGATGTGTGTGTGTAGATGTGTGTGTTGATGTGTGTGTGTAGATGTGTGTGTTGATGTGTGTGTGTTGATGTGTGTGTGTAGATGTGTGTGTGTGTAGATGTGTGTGTGTAGATGTGTGTGTGTGTAGATGTGTGTGTTTAGATGTGTGTGTGTAGATGTGTGTGTAGATGTGTGTGTGTGTAGATGTGTGTGTGTAGATGTGTGTGTGTTGATGTGTGTGTGTAGATGTGTGTGTGTAGATGTGTGTGTGTAGATGTGTGTGTGTAGATGTGTTTATGTAGCAGGAAGTAATCATTGACAGACAGGACGTCCCATTCCTTCGACCTGTTGTGGAAGAATCTTGCGTGGATTCGATTTGGAGGCGAGTGTACCTTTGGTGGCCGTCTCGGCCGCCAGTCTGACCAGCAGTGCCTCCTTCTCCTCCTGCAGTTTGCTGATGGTGGCGTTCAGAGCCAACGCGTCTGCGTCCTGCGTCTGCTTCGCGGATGTCGGCACGCCGCCGCTGTCGGCGCCACTCTGAGGTCGGTTCTTATCTGCCGAACGAACGACGGACTGAAAAGATCTCGTAAACATTACCCATTACCTTTAAAAAGAACCTTTAACTTTCAAATATATGAACGGCAACAAACAAATCAACATATTTTCTCTTTGATCGTCCTCGTTTTTGGGACGTTATCGTCTTTTTTCGCCGCATCATTGTCGTAAATGAAGTTTATACGCTGAGTGAAACGTAAAAGGTACAGAACACTCGTCACAAACAACGGAACTTCAAAATGACTCAACAACTCGTTGGGACACAAACGGCGGTCTCCTTGGTGAAAGTCCTGTGTAAGAAGTCTCAAACTCTCGTTAGAGACGCTGAATGACTTCCAAGAAACGAACGAGCACCTTTTTGTTTACGTGTTGATTTCTTCTGATTAGATCAACTAGTGTTTTTGTCTTCAGCTTATTTATCACGTTTAAAAACACCTCAGCTGTTTAGCTAACGAGCTCGTTAAAAGCAGAGTCAGCGCTTTAAAGCCTTCCGACTGTTTCAACATAACAACACACAGAATGTTCTGAACGTGCCTGAAAGTCGGTGTCGCAAGTCTCAAACCGCAGGATCCTCTTTCTATTCTTACCTGAAACTGTTGACTCGGCACATTTGGGATTGCGGCGTGCCGCGATGACGAGCGTGAAGAAGATCTATTTTTTTCACCTCCTTGGTTTTGCACTCCATTATTTCTTTCCTCCTAAACGTTTAACTTTAGAAACTCACAAATTCACAACTTAAATCTTGAAAATCGTACGTTTTTTTTTCTGTTATTTTGTGATTTATTTGTATTTTTTAGTTGTATTTTTTTTCTCCAAATACGCCGTCGAGGTCATCTTTCTGTTTGTGTGGATGGTTTTCCTTCTTCACATTCTGTTCATCATCAGGATTTAAAACTAAACTTGGCGTTTGTGGAACCTTGTTTTTTAAAGACTCCAAACGTGGTCACAGCGCCTCTAGTGGCGGGAACACTCACAGTGCGCGGTGACGGCGATGATGGAGATCAGCAGGACGCCGCACAGCGTCGCCAGACCGATGATGGCGAGGCGGTAGGGTCTGGGACCCGGTCTCGGGGCTGGTCTGACCGGGACCTGGTGAACTGGATCAGAAGAAACCGGAAGGTCAAAATGACAGCCACGTTAACAGCAGAGAAAATAATGTTCCTAGATTGACCCCAACACTTGAAATGTTGCCTTTATTCATATTTCCATGTAAGCCGTACAAAAAAAGTACTAATATTTACTATATTGTCTATAGGCACATTGTTCAAATAACATTTGTATTTTGAATTTGTTTATTTGTTCCAAACAAGTAAAGACACAAAATAGGAATAAAAAACAACAACAAAAATCTAAATAGTCAAACAATTAGACATTCCAAGCAATGATAATCATAAAGCAACATTTAAATGTCCAACAATGTTTTTTACAGCTCGGAAAGTAGTGAGAAAACTGTCACCCCTTCTCCATAACCCTTCTACCATATTTAATAATTAATTATTATTAATAATAATTGGGTTAGGGTTAGGGTTATTACTTATTATTAATAATAATTTGTATAACTATTAGTACCATTGCTTATAATAGTAATAAAAATAATGATAATGTATCAATAGTAATTCAGTGTATTATCAGTTACATATGAATTAGACCATAGTCACATATACTTCTACTTTCTGAGGCGACATAGAAATACAGTAAACAGTGAAGAGAGAAAACATGGGGTTTGTGTGGGTTTGAGTGAATTGTGTTTACGAAGAAGACTCTGGAAGTAACGTTCAAATCAAACTACTAGTACTACTCTCTATTGTTTGCATATTATTTTATATATTGTTGTTGCTGTGACTCTTTTACTGTAACATCTGTCCGCAGATGAAAATAGATTTTAATGTTCGTTCATGGAAACAACCCAAACTCTAGGAGAGGAGGCCTCGCGCCCTCTTACCCGCGCGTCCCACATCTGGGCTGCAGCGGTGCAGGTCGTCGCACGCGCCCTCGTCGTCGATCAGCGTGGAGTACATGCCCTCGCGGGCCGGGGAGCTCGCGCCGGTCGGCATCAGGACGGATCAAAGGAGCACGAAGAAGGGAAACAAAGTCCTCTCCCCGAAGTTCAGCTGTTTATAAACCCGGAGTCAAGCGCGCGGAGGACTCCCGACGGGTTCCGCTCCGGCCCTTCAAAATAAAAGACTCCCTTCAGAAGTCACGTCCCTAGACAGACTGTGTGTGTGTGTGTGTGTGTCTGGCTTCATTCAGAGGGAAGGATGTTGATGGAGGAGAGGAGTCCAGATGTAAGTCCTGTTTTTGATGAGGGCCGTTTCTGTGTCTTGTGTTGTCATGACGACGGCTGTCAGTCCTCGGGGGTTCAACTCTCAGGACTATGAACTCTCCCAGAGCTGCTGATGCAAAGTGGATCAATCACTTTATCAGAGTATTGATCGGGAATGTGTCGGCGCTCAGAAAATTTGTGTATTTCTGTGACTGACGGACAGATATTTGTGTATTTCTGTGACTGACAGACAGATTATTGTGTATTTCTGTGACTGACGGACAGATATTTGTGTATTTCTGTGACTGACAGACAGATTATTGTGTATTTCTGTGACTGACGGACAGATATTTGTGTATTTCTGTGACTGACAGACAGATATTTGTGTATTTCTGTGACTGACGGACAGATATTTGTGTATTTCTGTGACTGACAGACAGATATTTGTGTATTTCTGTGACTGACGGACAGATATTTGTGTATTTCTGTGACTGACAGACAGATTATTGTGTATTTCTGTGACTGACGGACAGATATTTGTGTATTTCTGTGACTGACAGACAGATTATTGTGTATTTCTGTGACTGACAGACAGATTATTGTGTATTTCTGTGACTGACAGACAGATTATTGTGTATTTCTGTGACTGACGGACAGATATTTGTGTATTTCTGTGACTGACAGACAGATTATTGTGTATTTCTGTGACTGACAGACAGATTATTGTGTATTTCTGTGACTGACAGACAGATATTTGTGTATTTCTGTGACTGACTGACAGATTATTGTGTATTTCTGTGACTGACAGACAGATTATTGTGTATTTCTGTGACTGACGGACAGATATTTGTGTATTTCTGTGACTGACAGAC
>CM056836.1:762500-787500 GCA_029853015.1 Chelidonichthys spinosus | reverse complement strand
TGTTTTTGTAAGATGTGTCATGTTTATGTTTATGTGTATATGTTTAAGTTTTCCTCTGAATATTAATGTGCTTCTGAACTTACCAGACCAGCTAGCGGAGCCTGGATGTGGGTCACATACAAGGACCTGGACTCAGATGGTACCCAACCTGCTTTCCCAGACCGACTCCAGATCCTTTCTCTCCTCAGGTAAAACCTCTCGGTGTAGAGTGATTCAACCGACGGTGGTTTAGAAATAACTATTACTTAAAGATTTAAATGAACCTGTAGGTTGTATTTGATTCATATACTTATATTTTATACCCAAATATTGAAAAACGGGGCTGCACGGTGGTGTAGTGGGTAGCACTCTCGCCTCACAGCAAGAGGGTCCTGGATTTGATTCCCAGGTCGGGTTCCTTCTGTGTGGAGTTTGCATGTTCTCCCCGTATAAGCGTGGGTTCTCTCTGGGTTCTCCGGCTTCCTCCCACAGTCCAAAGACATGCAGGATGGGGACCTGTCTGTCTCTACATGTCTCCCTGTTATAGACTGGTTACCTGTCCAGGTGTACCCTGCCTTCGCCCAATGACAGCTGGGATCGGCTCCAGCCCCCCCGTGACCCTGAATACAGGATAAGCGGTAGACAATGGATGGATGGATGGATTTAAATGAACCTGTTGTATTTGATTCATATACATATATTTTATACCCAAATATTGGAAAACGCTGACGGATCAGCCTGCACATCTCTTGTACAAATATGCTTTTTTGGAGGCCTTGCAATAGAAAAATGGCCAAAAGTCTATCATCTATCAATAATCTGTTGCCACGGCAACTTTGGTCAGTGTTTCTCATTGACGTCCATCAAGAAGCTCCCATTCAATCCTTTTCTTTAGGGCTGCAAATTTAAGTTAAAAGAAAACATTCTGTAAAAAAAAAAAGTAAATACCAAAAGTATTTCCCTTGAAAGTGTGAGAAAAGAAATAAGTATATTTGTGTGACGTATTTCAAAGACAGTTCGTACGTATTCTTGCTGAGGAAGTCGTGTTGTTTGGTGTGTTTTCTTCTTTCTGTTTGTCTAATGGAACAAGCGGAGCATCTTGTGGAGGCAGGCGGGTAAATATAAACCCATTAGAGGAACGCTCACGGCCTTGAACGTCCATCCAGACCATTAGCTGCACACTCAGCAGCTCCAACGCCATGATGACATCACCCACACCGAATCAGGACCGGACGCACGCTATTATTATTATTATTATTATTAGGCTTTTTACTTATTTTGTTCTTCCAGTGACTCAACCTGACAAATGTTGACCGTAAACATTATGGAAACATTTAGAAACGGTTTCTACTTGTAGCAACTGTGAGGACATGTGTGTGTATTATGTGACGTGCTATAATTTATATCTATATATAGATATAGATATAGATAGATAGATAGATAGATAGATAGATAGATAGATAGATAGATAGATAGATAGATAGATAGATAGATAGTTACTGTAACTTGTCATCACATTACTCTGAACCCATTAAATGTAATCTATTACCTTCCAGGTCAAGGGCTGCCAATCCCTTTAGAGGATTATCAGGATAAGATGTCTCTCACACACAGACATACACACACACATACACACACACTAACACAGACAGACAGACGGATCGAGGTGACTGCGGTGCCGGGACGTGCAGGGCGACAGGTAGGAAGGTGATTTGACCATTTCAGCGTAAGCGTCCTGTTGAGCTTGTGCTCTTAGTCGGCCATGTTGTTTTGGTTCCTTTGTTCCCCAGATTGATGTGAACATGATATAATCTTTGCCAGGAGTTCCAGGATCCCTGGAGTTCCAGGAGTCCCAGGATTCTGAGATCCTATTGTATCCTGGCTCTTTATTTGTTTACTATGAAAGCAGCTATTGCCATATTGGCTCTTTATAAAAAGTTGTCAAATGGTTGGACTCGTGGAATCACTAAGCTTCGTTGGATGGAAACTGGCCTCGAAACATAGGGTCCTGAGACTATAGGGCCCTAAAACATAAGACTCTAACACAGGACCCTGGGATCTTAGAACCCTGAGAACGTAGGACTCTAACATAGGACCCTGGGATCTTAGAATCCTGGGAACGTAGGACTCTAACACAGGACCCTGGGATCTTAGAACCCTGGGAACAGGACTCTAACACAGGACCCTGGAATCTTAGAACCCTTTGAACGTAGGACTCTAACACAGGACCCTGGGATCTTAGAATCCTGGGAACGTAGGACTCTAACATAGGACCCTGGGATCTTAGAACCCTGAGAACGTAGGACTCTAACATAGGACCCTGGGATCTTAGAACCCTGAGAACGTAGGACTCTAACACAGGACCCTGGGATCTTAGAACCCTGGGAACGTAGGACTCTAACACAGGACCCTGGGATCTTAGAACCCTGGGAACTTAGGACTCTAACACAGGACCCTGGGATCTTAGAAACCCTGGGAACTTAGGACTCTAACACGACCCTGGGATCTTAGAACCCTGGGAACGTAGGACTCTAACACAGGATCCTGGGGTCTTAGAAACCCTGGGAACGTAGGACTCTAACACAGGACCCTGGGATCTTAGAAACCCTGAGAACGTAGGACTCTAACACAGGACCCTGGGATCTTAGAACCCTCCAGCCATATTGATGGATGTAACCTTGTTTGCCAGTGACCCTGTTTTCCTGGTATTCACAGAAACCTGGATCGGAAGATGCCGATTTTGTAAAGGTCCAAACAGTTTGTGTAACATTTCATCTGCAAAATGGTTCTTCCCCATCCTGAACCAGAGCCTACAAACCAAACCTGACTGTGGGCGAAGTCCAGACCTCAACCTGTTGCCATGACCTCTGACCCTGACATTGATCCCGTGATTGGAAATATCGGTGACTTCACTTGAAGTTGCTGTGGATAAAAGTCGGCAACAATCACAGGGGGGGCGATTACCGATTGGTCAGGATGAAGTGGCAAAGCGTTTTACTAACTGTTGTCTTACTGACCCGCCGGGGTCACCATCTTACTGGGGCGTCTGACGAACGGCCAGATGTTGGCCATGATGAGGACGTGCGCTCCAACTCGCTGACGGAGCGAAGCGGGGATGTTCTGGACATGGACGTCCAAGCAAGCAGGGTATCGGACACCAACTGGGACTTAAACAAGGATGACTACGAGGATGCCGACTGGCATCCTCCTTCCTCCCTCCTGGAAACACACTTGTCCCCGGACGCCCCGCCGCCGGCCATACACAGCGGCAACGCTGGTGTCATCGCAGGCCCCAACCGGACCATCGGCCGTGGGTCGGCGCAGTGCGGCGAGTACAGCAGCCAGTTGACGTCGAGCGGCCGATGCCGACTGATAGCAACGCTGCCGCCGGTGTCGGTGGGAGCATCTCAGCGGCGCTGCCCGGACATGTTCCGCTGCACGGACGATGTCTCCTATTGGCTCCACGAGAACCAGAACAGGAAGGAGCAGCTGGACGAGCTGAGGGAGACGATGTCTGAGCTGCAGGAGGAGCTGAGGAACCACCACCATCGAGTCAAGACCCTGGAGGCGCAGGTACCCTGCTGCACGCCAGTTTACTGGCCACGTGTCTCTGATCGTTTGATGACGTGGAAGTTTGGCATTTTGTAAATGTTGCTTTCCTTTAAATGCAGATTTTATTTTATATCTATTTTATTTATTCTCTCTATTTATCTCTGTCCTCTTTATCTCTCTGTCTTGACACCCACTAAGTCCGCCTTAATCCTGAATGCTAACGGGCTTAGCTGCAGGCCTAGCTTCTGAGAGGGCCTGACCCAGAGAGCATGTTCCTGGGCTGGTTTGTCTCCGGGCCGCCCCTGGTCCACCTCAAGTCTCCGTAGAAGGCTTTCCTATCAGATTTGAACACATTAGCTAGTCAGTCGGCTAAACTCTGTAATTGAAAAGTGTTACTTTGATATCGTGATCATTTAGTTCAGAGGTCTTCCATGTTTTCGGGCCGAGGACCCTGTATTGGTTCATAGTGAGCCGGTAACTCTGCAGACCACCCGTTGAAGATCTCTGGATTAGTTTACCATTGCTAACGTGGACCAACATGGGACCTTTATGACGCAGTACTCGCTGCTGCTGCTCCCTGTAAGTTTGTCTCCGACAGCAACGAGGAACCTCAGAGATGCGTTTCTCCTCTTCGCCTCTCAGGGGGAAGAAAGCGTTCGCTTTTCAGAGTCGACCTTTGACCAGCGCCTTCGTTCTCTGGAGCTGCGTCACGCCGAGGCCGACACTCTGCTGCACGTTCACGCGGCGTTGCTGCACGAGCTGCAGACGCAGCTCCGCAACCTGTCAGCCGCAGTGCAGCGGTTGAGCCGC
This sequence comes from Chelidonichthys spinosus, assembly GCA_029853015.1. Classification (NCBI taxonomy): domain Eukaryota; kingdom Metazoa; phylum Chordata; class Actinopteri; order Perciformes; family Triglidae; genus Chelidonichthys; species Chelidonichthys spinosus. The sequence goes on along the minus strand of CM056836.1, from coordinate 783,159 downwards.
GACACTGGCTGCACGATCATCAACGTCATCAGGACGCCGCCGCTGCTCGGCATGCGGGACACGCTGCCGCCAGGTACACGCAAACCTACACGCCGGGGAAGTTGCATGCAAGTTGATCACGTTACATGATTTCCATGCAATAATTGTCTGTCTGTCTGTCTGTCTCCCCCAGATGGACAGCACCTGTCTTTCTGTCCATCAGACTGTGCGTCTCTGTATCACAATGGCGTTCGTCATTCGGGAGTTTATACCATCGTCCTGTCGCCGGGCAAACCCTTGCCCGTCTACTGTGACATGGAGACCGAGGGTGAGACAGACACTTGCGTTGATCTATTCCCGCGTGAATTCCCATTATTTGAAACGCGACGTTTCCTTTCCGTGCTGCAGGCGGCGGCTGGACGGTGTTCCAGCGACGGCTCAACGGCTTGGTGAGTTTTAACCGCGGCTGGTCGGAATACCGCCACGGTTTCGGCGAGCCGCGAGGAGAACACTGGCTGGGCAACCAACAGCTCCACCTGCTGTCCAACCAGGGCCACTACAGCCTCCGCATCGACCTGCAGGACTGGAGCCACGCCCACAGACACGCCCTGTACCACAGCTTCAGGTGGACAGACACGCAGTAAAGACGCATTACAGACCTGGGGCAAACCTTCGGGCGGGGAAAGTGAAGCCGAAGCTGACATGCCTTAAACTGTCATTCTTTCTGCTGGCCACTAGGGGGCGACTCCTCTCTGGTTGTATAGAAGTCTACTAGAAAATGGTCCTACTTCTCTCTGCTGGCCACCAGGGGGCTTACCTGCTGATTGACAGGTCCATTTGGAGTCCAACAGACCAGAAAGCAGGGGATGCTTTAGGGGGCGGGGCTTACCTGCTGATTGACAGGCACAGGAGCATTACATTACACTCCTGGTTTATTCATCAACCAGTTATTTAAATAAAGCTTATAGAAGCCGTAAACCACATATGTAAATGATTTGATGATTACGTCTGGAATGATAAGAGGACATTCAGGCTCCAAAACATGTAAAATATTGTGTTTTGTCTCATCAAAGTAACATGAAGTGCCGTTGTGTTTGTGTTTCTACCATTTCAGACCCTCAAACAGCGACCAGGCGACGTCACTTAAGTCCCTGAGGGTTCAGGGTTTAGGGCTTTAGGGGGGGACGTTGGGACCCGGTCTAGTTGTGGTTTCTTCTCCTCCTGCAGGATCGAGAACGAGGAGAACCAGTACCGCCTCCACGTGGCCGGTTTCAGCGGGACGGTGGAGGATTCCTTCGGCTGGTACCATGACCAGCACGACTTCAGCACGCCGGACACCGGCAACATCTGCGCCGAGATCAGCCACGCCGGATGGTGGTTCCACCAGTGCTTCCACGCCAACCTCAACGGCGTCTACTACCAGGTGGGACCGTCCCGCCGCGTCCGCCACCAACACATGGAACGGATCTCACGTTGACGGTACGCTAACGTTGACTTGTTTCTCCCACCAGGGGGGGCGCTACTCTCTGAAGGCCCCGAACTTACTCGGGCCGGACGGCGTCGTCTGGTTTTCCTGGAAGGAGTCGGACTTCTACTCGCTGAAGGCCGTCACCATGATGATACGACCGCGCAACTTCCGGCCACGCTCGTCGCCATAGCAACAGAACAGTCTGCAGCCCTGCTTGCTGCTCAGGAACGTAACCGGGGTTCCTACACCTTCAAAGTAAAATTCAAGCACTTCAAGGTGCATTTCCATGCTTTTCCAGCCCCTTCCAGCTGTGGTAAACTCCATCTTTGTACCAATCCAATGGTCAGTATTCAGTCTACTTATTCTGTCACTTGTTCATCACATTAAATGAGATGTTCTTGTCCTCTAAACAACCAACATGATGTTTGGAGACAGCTTTTTACAGAAGGACCACAAATGAAAGGAAAACTAATTCCACTAACAGATCCACAGAAATATAATCAACTATTTTCATCATCTGTTCATCATCAAAAGTCATTTTTCATAAAGAAATGTCACAAAATGCTGTTTTCAGTCCCTCAGATATGGAGATCTTCTTTCCTCTGTTCTATCATAGATGTCATCACATACAACACACATTTATAGACCTTTAGTCTAAATCCAAGCACTTTAAAACCTTGAAAACACCACACTAAAACTCAAGTTTTCAAGGATTCCCAGCACCTGTATGAACCCTACAGTAAGTACCACTCATTATGTAAACCAACATGAAGTATGTTGTCACCCAGGAAGTAGTCTGGCTCAACTGAATGTACACTGATGTACTTAAAAAAATAAATATTCAGCAGATATTCAGTCTGATTCTTTGAACAAACACAAACACAGTTCACATCATATATTTATTGAGATACAGCTGCGTATCGATGCATCTACAGGACGTCTGCTGGTCCTTCAACCAGAGGCCAGAGTTCATGCTGCTGTTGTTGTGTGGGTGGGGGGGTTTATGTGGGGCGCTCTCTGGGCCGGGTCACGTACTGCCACCACAGAGGGGGGAGGTCTCCCTCCCTGCGGGCTGGAGGAAGTGCTTCGCTCTTGGGGCCTCCGGCAGGAGTCTCGGCCTGCAGCTGGGCCACCTGGAACCGGAGAAGGGGGTCATGAACAACGTAAATATCGGGTGTTGTTCCTAGTTGGAAGTAAAACACGAAGGTGACACAGACACACCTCTTTGTCCCAGCTCTGCATTCTCAGTTTCTTCCACTGCTCTCTCTTGGAGAAGTAGTCCGGGTACTGGGCCTTCTCTGAGGGGTGCCAGTGGTCCAGGGTCCACTCTGGGACCTGCAGGGAACACAAGGAGGAGCTCAGGACCTGTTCATCGTGTTAGGATGGTCAGTATCCTCCTTTGGCTACGTATGTGGATATTCAGGGGGACCTTGTAGCACTCGTATCTCTCGTAGGAGGTCCCTCCGGGGGAGTCGGGGAAGATGTAGGGCTGCGGGTGCTGGTTGTCCCAGAACTCCTCCTCCCCAGACTTCAGCATCATGGTGGCCTTCACCAGGTCCTTCTCGCCCTTGTTCTCGTCGAAGCGAGCCCGCAGCGTGACGGCGTAGAACCGGTATTTGTCTCTGTATCGCAAACAGACACAACCGTTACGCTTCTTAACCCAATGCAACCTTAAAAAACCCCACTGATGCCATATTAAGATACCTGAATCTAGTCTCACGTCATAATAATTTACATATCTGAATACCACGTGTCACATCTATAATGTATTATATTGTCATTTAATCACAACTGCCATAATAACACGATCACAACAACCTGCAATGTTATTCTTCTGTTCGTCATATGGGAGTTGATAAATAAATAATAACACTAATCATTTAAATTGATCTGTATGTTATTAAATTACAGCTTAATGGCTCTACAGGAAATATATATATATATATATATACATAAAAATCTGACGAGGTGTAGTGTTTTGCCGAATGAGCTGGCTAGCGGTTAGCTTAGCCGTTAGCTTAGCCGTTAGCTTGGCAGCACAGCGGACGGGCTGACCGGATACAGCGGTGACGTCCTCGTCGCGTTTCCAGCCACAGACGGCTCCGCTCACCTGAAGATGCACCACGACTCGATGTGTCGCAGCGACTTCTTGTAAAGCCGCAACACCTTCTGTTGGTGGGTCAGGTAGGCGGCCGCCATTGTTTCCGTCCCCTGTCAGTCACCTTCCTCGGGCGAGCGGGCGCGGAGGATTCTGGGACTATTTTGCTGCCTTCACGTGGTATCGGAATTATGAAGAATACGTTTTTTTGCCGACTCGGAAATCGCAATTTCATGTCGTAATCACGAGTGAGGGAAATTCGGGGATATGTTTTGACACCCGAGGACAGATCGGGACCGGGCTACGTCAGTCTTTATTTCCAACAGTGCAACGAGTCTCAGCTGATGCTCGAGTACATCATTATAATCTGTACTCTGCGTCTACTTAACCCGATTAACGTTGTTTATCGTTCTATCCTCAACAAGTGGACGTATAGTCTCGTTTGCGCGGTGCAAAGTCATCACATTTGATGACGTTACCCCCGACATCAACACTTGAACGTGATATAGGTCGGAATTCCGACTTCACGCGTAAAACGTGAAGGCAGCATTCGCGACTTGTGGGCGTGATGACCGTAAAGACACATACAATGCGCACCATTAATGTATTTTATCGCTTTTGTCAGTATTTAGTTTCAGATGTCGGTGATGACGTCGTACTCCAGTCAGATCCGCGTGTAGACCGTCCGTCGTTTACAAACGTTGGAGAAGAAGAGCGGGCGAAGTCGTCAAAAAGCTAGCTATCGAGAATGTGGCTTCGCTCTTCTCTCGTAATTACGTTACTGTTGCATTATGGGACCGCTGAAAGCTGCATGTGCGGTTCTTTTCAGAGGCGTTGCTCAGACAAACATGGCCCGGCACAGATTCATCGGTGAGACTTGTTTTCTGTCTGCGTTCAGGTGGATTACCGTAAACGTCAGTGCGCGCCGGCGGCGGTAATGTGTTGGTTAGCATTGGGGGCTAGTTTGAGTTAGCCCCGCATAGTTTAACGTCAGCAGCAGCAGCAGCAGCCGCCATGTTGGCATTAACGTCAATCAGATCGAGTCATGAAGGAGTTGTCATTTCTTTTTTCAATTATCTGCAGTACACATATGAGCCACACGAGGGAGTTCTTCTCCTGTAAATAATGTACAACTTAAATCTCAGAAAATAGCCTGAGTTCGTAGGTTTTTCTTTAATTTAGTAAATTCTGCCTATTTCTTGTAATATTAGCCCCCCCTCTCTTGTCTACGTAAAACAGTCCTAATATGCTGTCATAATAATCTGAGGTGTAAATGTAAAAATACCATGTCGGTTGAACCACAGACGGTGTTTTAATCGAGTTACTCCTGAAGGTAAAAGGCCAAACATCTGCCCTCCTTCTTCTTCTTCTTCTTGTTTTTATTTGACAGTGAAAATGTGTGTTTGTGTTTTTATTTTAACGAAGTTTGTCGATGAAACAGTGAATTGATTAATTTAAGGGAAACAGTTCATTAATGCTGCGGTAATTCCTGCAGCATTACTTATGTACTTTGTGTATTTGGTGTCCTACCAGTGTACCGCCATATGAGTGTATAGTTCTGTGTTAATAACGTAGTAATGAGCGGAGCCGCAGCAGAACCGGTAACTTCCGTGCTCTGGTCCTCCAGATGTGGGCGTGAACCTGACGGACCCCGTGTTCCGAGGACTCTCCCGGGGGAAGCGGAAGCACGACGGTGAGCCTTCGTGGGCGTGGCCAGCCGCGTCATCTTAAAGGAGACGTTTAGACTTATTTTAGAATTGTTCCAGATGTTTTTGCAGTGGAGCAGGTTCTGTTATTTTCATGATCTAATTTGCTGCAACAAGCCGTTACATCTTATATCCCAGATGTTGTGTGTGTTTGTTGGTTTTCTGACAGACGACTTCGATCAGGTGATCGACAGAGCGCTCGCAGCCGGAGTGGAGAAGGTGATAACTTACGTTATTCTAGATCCGCTAACAGAAACCTTTAACATTCACGGCTCAAAAGTTCTGCTGTAATGTAAATATTATATCACGGTGCATATGTATGTAGTGTCTTCCTTTTTTCATTTTGGCTCATCTTTTAATTTGTTCTGGACTGCAGTACTTTATTGTTATTGTTTTATTGTTTGTAAATATTATACTGAACACCAAGACAACTTCCATGTGAAAACGTACTTTATAAAAGTTCGACATTTAACCCATAAACCTGTCTCTTGTTCCAGTTTATGATCACAGGAGGAAACCTGGACGACAGCGAGGAGGCCCTGAAGCTGGCGGAGACCAGAGGTACCGATCTGTGGAGGTCCGAGCCAGAGGCTAGTGCTGCACCTCCACCAAGTCTCTGTAGGCCTTGGGGGTCCCTCCACCAGGTCTCTGTAGGCCTTGGGGGTCTAATACATGCTTTGTGGTCCCAGATGAGTTCTTCTGCACGGTCGGCTGCCATCCCACCCGCTGCACGGAGTTCCAGCAGCGTGGAGAGTCCGGGTACCTGTCGGCGTTGAGGGATCTGGCGAAGGCTCACCGAGGGAAGGTCGTCGCCATCGGGGAGTGTGGACTCGGTCTGTAGAGTGATCTATGGTGATCTATGGTGATCTATGGTGATCTATGGTGAATGTTGCGTCTCCATGGTTACCGTTGTGTTGTCTCTCCTCGTTCCAGACTTCGACAGGTTGGAATTTTGCCCGAAAGAGACTCAACTCAAGTAAGTTTATTTGAGATGCTGCTATCAAGAGACGGTTGTCGGTCGTCATGGCGACGCCTCGGCTTCCTGGTCTGTTGGACTCCAAACTCTTCACGTTTCTTCAGATACTTTGAGATGCAGTTCGAGCTGTCGGAGGAGACCCGGTTGCCGATGTTCCTCCACTGCAGGAACTCCCACCAGGACTTCATGGGTAGGCTGGGACCGGGACCAGGTCTGGGTTCTGGCTCCTACAACGCTGCTCACGGGTTCTGTCTCTCTCTCTCTGACAGATATCATGAGGAGAAACCGAGACCGGTGTGTCGGAGGAGTGGTGAGTTTACTGTTCATACTCTTCAGTCTAGACTGTAACCATGGTTACCTCCATGACCAAGCATGAATGGATGAGTTTTCCTTCCAGGTCCACTCGTTTGACGGAACGGCGGAGGAGGCGGCGGCCCTCGTTGACCTGGACCTCTACATCGGCATCAACGGATGGTGGGTGGAGCCTTAGGGGCGGGGCTTAGCTGCTGGTTGACAGGTCGCTACCAATGCAGTTGTTGTCTTTATTGTAATTTTCCAGTTCCTTAAAGACCGAGGCCAACATTGAAGCCATGAAGTCGATCCCGGCAGACAGACTCATGATAGAAACGGGTGAGCGTCACATTTTATCAAATGATTTAGAATGGATTGATTGTGTTCACGCTGCTGTTTGATGGAAGCGTTGATGCCTTCCAGACGCTCCGTGGTGCGGCGTGAAGAACACTCACGCCGGCTCCAAGTACGTGAAAACGACCTTTCCCACCAAGAAGAAATGGGAGGCCGGCAGCTGCGTGAAGGACCGCAACGAGCCCTGTCACATCGTGTGAGTCACGTCGGGGCGAAACCATGACGTCGTTGGATGAATATTCACACATTCATTTCACTGTTCGTGTCTTCCAGGCAAGTTCTGGAGGTGATGGCGGCGGCGAGGGACGAGGAGCCGCTGGAGCTCGCCAACACCATCTACAACAACACCATCCGAGTGTTCTTCAGCTGATCACTGTGTGTGTGTGTGTGTGTGTGTGTGTGTGTGTGTGTGTGTGTGTGTGTGTGTGTGTGTGTGTGTGTGTGTGTGTGTGTGTGTGTGTGTGTGTGTGTGTGGTCGTGTGTGTGTGTGTGTGTGTGTGTGTTGTGTGTGTGTGTGTGTGTGTGTGCGTGCGTGCGTGCGTGCGTGCGTGCGTGCGAGATACAACTTTGAAAAGACTGTCATCTGAAATAAAGAAACAGCTTTTTTTATTAAGGCTTAAAGACGTGTTTTAATTATTAGATTACTTCCCAGAAATACCTCTTTTCTAGATTCAAGAACATTCATGAGGAGAAAAAAAAAAGATTTAACTGGTAAATTTAAGAGAAAAGAACTCACAAATTTATGGAACAAAAAAACCTCAAACTCAGAGCTAAAATCTCAAGCATTTCCTTATGTAAATATGATTTGATTAGCTTTAATTATAATTTGATTAGATCATACACGGTGAGGGTTTTAATTCTCATTAATTTCTGACTTTATAAACATTCAACTCTTTTTCTTGTACATTTGTGATTTTTTTACTCATAAATCTGAGTTTTTTTTCTTTTTATTTGTAAATGTACATATATTTGTTTCAGCTACGTTGGCCCTAATACAAGTATAAAAAGGAGAAATAGATCAAAATATATTAAATGAAAGAAGAACCAAATAAAAACCATTTATTTAAGGTGTTATTTAAAAATGTTATATGAGTACACAGATTCAGGGTTTTAATTTAATTTTTAGAATTTAAGATTGACTTAATGCATTGTTTGAAAATTAAAACTGGTAAATTTAGATTCATGTATGTGATATTTATTAATTGGCTCGATTTATTTCCCAATAAATCGACTGAATTTTCCCTTACATATGAAAATGTATGTTTTTTCAGCTGTGCTACGTCACCAGCCCCACCCTCCGACGCTGGAAGTGACGTCACGTCACGTCGGAACCAACCACCAGCCTAGCAAGCAACTTCTGCGGTGTTTCCCAAAGCAACCAAAGCGACAGGAAAATGGACATTTCGGAGAGATTCTGGTGTCTTTGAGGACCCCCGGAGTGGTCGGGGATCCGGGACCAGGACTCTGGCGCAGGACTCTGGAGGTGTTCCGGTCGGGGGGGGGGACTTTAGAGGAGGAGAAGCGGCAGCAACAGGAGGTTTGAGCCGGGCGGACATGGCGGACTGGTTCCCGGCGCTCACATAGACGAACCCGCAGACCAGAGGCGGGTTCCCCGGGCGACTCTTAGTCCGTTTGCTGTAAACGGTGCATGGATAGCCGGGGGCCCCGTCCAGGACTGGAAGGCCTCCACTGAAGGCCCGACATGACGTCCACTCAAGCCCGGCTAGGCCAGCAGGCCTTGGCGGTGCTTGATGTGGCTCTGCGAGTCCCCTGTATCTTCACCATCGACGCCATTTTTAACTCGTACTACGACCCCGGGTCGGGATGGGCCGGGGCGACCGGCAAGGTGCTGGTCCGAGTCACGGGTAAGTGTTCCCGGGACCCTCCGAGACCGGCGTCAACACACCTGACAGCTAGCTGGCTAGCTACCTGACAGCTAGCTGACGTTAGCCGTGACGTGGGTCGGCGGGGTGAAGCCGTGTCACCTGTCACGCCGATTAAAGCCGATTTAGCCACCAAGCAGTGACATCACAAAACAAGCAGTTTTATCCGACGCGGTGCTTAAACTAGTCCGCCTTAAATAAAAACCCTGATCCGGTGTTAGCATCTCGCTATCTTATCTAGCTAGCCGAGCCGTCGGGTTTAACTCGGTCACAGGTGTCGTGGCGAATTCTGCGACCCCGCAGGAATCAGACGTCCAGCAGGACAGGGTTTCACTCTCACAGTAGTCTTCGTTATGACCCGTAAAGTAAAACCCGCTCCGGACTCCGTACAGGTGTAGGCATGGGGGGGGGGGTTCAAGGTCTGGAAAGGTCTTGGATGTAGACTAAAGGTCTTGAAATGTGTGTTGTATGTGATGACATCTATGATAGAACAGAGGAAAGAAGATCTCCATATCTGAGGGACTGAAAACAGCATTTCCTGACATTTCTTTATGAAAAATGACTTTTGATGATGAACAGATGATGAAAATAGTTGGTGATTATATTTCTGTGGATCTGTTAGTGGAATTAGTTTTCCTTTCATTTGTGGTCCTTCTGTAAAAAGCTGTCTCCAAACATCATGTTGGTTGTTTAGAGGACAAGAACATCTCATTTAATGTGATGAACAAGTGACAGAATAAGTAGACTGAATACTGACCATTGGATTGGTACAAAGATGGAGTTTACCACAGCTGGAAGGGGCTGGAAAAGCAGGGAAATGCACCTTGAGAAGTGCTTGAATGTGACTTTGGAAAAGGTGGCATTAGTTGATTGTTTATAATGTAATGGCAGAAATTGTTGGTCTGATTGACTTCCAGGTTTCTTGTTTGTTTGAAATAACATTTTTGAGAGACGTAGTTTAATGTTTTTGTTGATCATCGATCGCTGCTGGTTTTTATTCTCCTCTCGGAGGACGGTGTGGTCGGAAAAACCTGGAACCGCCGCGTTGCGTAACTCTCCGTTTGAAGTTTGTAGACCTTTGGACGGCCCGGCCTTCGTGAAACTGCTTTTCATGTGTCAGCCAAGAGCTTCTGGCTCGGAGGTCAAACAAGGCGTTCTCATGTTCCTTCAACACATGATCTTGTTTTTGAGTAGAACCGCAGAGGAACCTTCTCTGAAATAGAACAAAAACAAGACCCTCAAAGCAATTATTATTATTTTATTATTTATTTTTGTAAAGAAAAAGATCTTTATATCTTGTGCTGTATAATGTACTCCAATTTCTATTTCAATAAAAATTTGAATGAACAAAAAAAAATCAGGTTTAAGAACGGCACAAAAAGTTTCCTAAAATGCTTTTTTAGAAACGTTTTTAGGCCTTAAAGGAGTGAATGTTTGTGGAGCCCCCTGGTGGTCTGGGAGGGAATTCCACAGACATTTATTGATAATAAAAGCAGATAATAATAATGTGTGTGCGTTAACACCCGTCTCCCGGCGTGTCCCAGGCATCCTCGTCTCCGCCATGGTGCTGCTGCTCTCCCAGAAGGCCCTCTTCAAGTTCTACACGCTGTTCTTCGCCGTGCTGCTCGGCGTGGCGGCGGTCCTCATCAACTACTACGCCACCTCCCACATAGACTTCTACAGCGCTTACTACAAGGCGGCGCTGGGCTTCAGGCTGCTGCCGCGGAACGGCCCGACGCTGTGGCTCGGCGTGGCCGCCGTGCAGCTGGTCTTCGGCGTGGGCTACGTGTTCCTGCTCAACCTGCAGTCGGTGTTCGCCGCGCTGGTGGTCCTGGACATCATGATCCCGCTGTGGGGCCTGATGATCGAGCTGCCGGCCGACGTCAGGCAGCTGGTGGCCGTGCTGTCGGGCCTGGCGCTGGCGCTCAACACGGCCGTGTGCCTCGCCGCCAGGCTCAAGTGGTTCTACTACTCCTGCCGGTACGTCTACCTGCTGGTGCGGCACATGTACCGGATCTACGGGCTGCAGCTGCTGCTGGAGGACACGTGGAAGAGGATCCGGTTCCCCGACGTGCTGCGGGTCTTCTGGCTGACCCGGGTCACCGCCCAGGCGATGATCCTGGTCTACGTGGTGCGGGCGGTGAGGAGGGAGAGCGGAGACGCGACGGGCGGCGCCACAGACGGGAGCTCCGACTCGCAGGTGAGACCAGAATCCTCGTCCTGCTGGTTTCCATCTTCACCGCCGTGACGTCAGCTTGTTCTGTTCAAACGTCTTCAGTCCAGAAGTATTCTAACGCAGAATCATTACGTTTGTGTTATATCATTATTATAATCAACTAATACTATTATAACAACTATTCTAGTAATACTTTGTATTATTATGTAATAATTATAATTCATATAATAATCTTTAATTATTAATCTTATTAATTAAAGGAATCAGATCTGACTCATAGCGCTGCTGAGTGTGTGTGAGTGTGTGAGAGACCAACGCGGTCCTGATGGGCGTGGCCTGTTTCCAGGGTTACCTGCTGAGCTGGGACGTGTTCTGGGATCTGACCAGTAACCTGATCATCTCCGGCTGTGACTCCACGCTCACCGTGCTGGGGATGAGCGCCGTCATCTCCTCCGTCGCACACTACCTGGGCCTCAGCATCCTGGCCTTCATAGGTGTGTGTGTGTCTCTGTGTGTGTGTGTGTGTGTGTGTGTGTGTGTGTGTGTGTGTGTGTGTGTGTCTGTGTGTGTGTGTGTGTGTGTGTTCTGTGTGTGTGGTGTGTGTGTGTGTGTGTGTCTGTGTGTGTGTGTGTGTGTGTGTGTGTCTGTGTGTGTGTGTGTGTGTGTGTCTCTGTGTGTGTGTGTGTGTGGTGTTTGTGTGTGTGTGTGGTGTGTGTGTGTATGTGTGTGTGTCCTCTGTGTGTGTGTGTGTGTGTGTGTGTGTGTGTGCTCTCTGTGTGTGTGTGTGTGTGTGTGTGTCTGTGTGTCTCTCTGTGTGTGTGTGTGTTGTGTGTGTGTTGTGTGTGTGTGTGTGTGTGTGTGTGTGTGTGTGTGTGTGTGTGTGTGTGTGTGTGTGTGTGTGTGTCTCTCTGTGTGTGTGTGTGTGTGTGTGTGTGTGTGTGTGTGTCTCTCTGTGTGTGTGTGTGTGTGTGTGTGTGTGTGTGTGTCTCTCTGTGTGTGTGTGTGTGCGTTGTGTGTGTGTGTGTGTGTGTGTGTGTGTGTCGTGGTGTGTGTGTGTGTGTGTGTGGTGTGTGTGTCTCTCTGTGTGTGTGTGTGTGTGTGTGTGTGTGTGTGTGTGTGTGTGTGTGTGTGTGTGTGTGTGTGTGTTTTGTGTGTGTGTGTGTGGTGTGTGTGTGTGTGTGTGTGTGTGTGTGTGTGTGTGTGTGTGTGTGTGTGTGTGAGAGAACGTTCATATAATGCTTTCTGACCCTTCAGGCTCCACGGAAGAAGAGGACAAGCGTTTGGGCTTCGTGGCCCCCGTCCTGTTCTTCATCCTGGCTCTGCAGACCGGCCTCAGCAGTCTGGACCCTGAGGAACGCCTGGTAGGATTGCTGGTGCTCTGGAACACACACAGACACACACACACACACACGCGTGGTGTTATCACCTCCTCATTTAGCTTTCCTGTTTGCACACGTGTGTGTCGTCGCCGTTAAACCTGGGTTTGTGTTTGTGTCAGACAAGCGGAGGAAGGTTGCACCATATGGTTGCTACAGCATCAGCAATGCAACAGCCAGGTCGTTGGTCAACGTAAACACAGCGTGGTTCAGCGTCAGGAAGTCCTCGTCTCGGCCTGAAATAAACATCAGATATTTTAAATGTGTTTATTAAAACACCTGGAGATGGATCATCTGGTTGACCAGGGGGTCCAAACATAAAACACAAAACACAGTCATATCACAATAATAATACAGACCGGACCGGGGTCAGGACCCGGACCGGGGTCAGGCCCCAGGACCACCGTGCCAGCCTGTGAGTCAGCGTATCGGCTCATTTCTGCGACGCGGTCGTTGTGTTTGACCCGGCCAGCTAACGTTAGCGGTTAGCCCCCTAAGCCACTGAGACTTAGTGTCTTATTTTGACGTCTTTAATCGGCGTTAAGCTGCTCCTGCACTCTTGTTGGTCCGACTCACGTTTTACAGAAGAAAATCACTGAAGGGAAAACGGAGCCGACAGAGGGGAAATACTATATTTGTGTTGTATTATTCTAATCATGTTATTGTATCGTTGTTATTCCGTCTGACTGCGTGCGTGACTTGTGTTTGGAAGGTCCGTCTGAGCCGGAACATGTGCCTCCTGCTGACCGCCATCCTGCACTTCATCCACGGCATGACGGACCCGGTCCTCATGTCCCTCAGCGCCTCCCACGTCTCCTCCGCCCGCCGCCACCTCCCCGTCCTGCTGGTGTCCTCGGCGCTGTTCGTGCTCCCCGTGGCGCTCAGCTACGCCCTCTGGCACCACTACGCCCTCAACACCTGGCTGTTCGCCGTCACCGCCTTCTGCGTGGAGCTCTGCCTCAAGGTGAGGCCGCTGTCTCCTTCCTGCTGTCTCCTTCATGCTGTCTCCTTCATGCTGTCTCCTTCCTGCTGTCTCCTTCATGCTGTCTCCTTCATGCTGTCTCTTTCCTGCTGTCTCCTTCCTGCTGTCTCCTTCCCGCTGTCTCTTTCCTGCTGTCTCTTTCCCGCTGTCTCCTTCCTGCTGTCTCCTTCATGCTGTCTCCTTCCTGCTGTCTCTTTCCTGCTGTCTCCTTCCCGCTGTCTCCTTCCCGCTGTCTCCTTCCCGCTGTCTCCTTCCTGCTGTCTCCTTCATGCTGTCTCCTTCCTGCTGTCTCTTTCCTGCTGTCTCCTTCCCGCTGTCTCCTTCCCGCTGTCTCCTTCCCGCTGTCTCCTTCCTGCTGTCTCCTTCCCGCTGTCTCCTTCCTGCTGTCTCCTTCCTGCTGTCTCCTTCCCGCTGTCTCCTTCCCGCTGTCTCCTTCCCGCTGTCTCCTTCATGCTGTCTCCTTCCTGCTGTCTCCTTCATGCTGTCTCCTTCATGCTGTCTCCTTCATGCTGTCTCTTTCCTGCTGTCTCCTTCCTGCTGTCTCCTTCCTGCTGTCTCCTTCCTGCTGTCTCCTTCCCGCTGTCTCCTTCCTGCTGTCTCCTTCCCGCTGTCTCTTTCCCGCTGTCTCCTTCCCGCTGTCTCCTTCCCGCTGTCTCCTTCCCGCTGTCTCCTTCCCGCTGTCTCCTTCCCGCTGTCTCCTTCCGCTGTCTCCTTCCCGCTGTCTCCTTCATGCTGTCTCCTTCCGCTGTCTCCTTCCCGCTGTCTCCTTCCCGCTGTCTCCTTCCTGCTGTCTCCTTCCTGCTGTCTCCTTCATGCTGTCTCCTTCCTGCTGTCTCCTTCATGCTGTCTCCTTCCCGCTGTCTCCTTCCCGCTGTCTCCTTCCTGCTGTCTCCTTCCTGCTGTCTCCTTCATGCTGTCTCCTTCCCGCTGTCTCCTTCCCGCTGTCTCCTTCCTGCTGTCTCCTTCCTGCTGTCTCCTTCCTCGCTGTCTCCTTCCTGCTGTCTCCTTCCCGCTGTCTCCTTCCGCTGTCTCTTTCCCGCTGTCTCCTTCCCGCTGTCTCCTTCCCGCTGTCTCCTTCCCGCTGTCTCCTTCCCGCTGTCTCCTTCCTGCTGTCTCTTTCCCGCTGTCTCCTTCCAGCTGTCTCCTTCCTGCTGTCTCCTTCATGCTGTCTCCTTCCCGCTGTCTCCTTCCCGCTGTCTCCTTCCCGCTGTCTCCTTCCCGCTGTCTCCTTCCTGCTGTCTCCTTCATGCTGTCTCCTTCCTGCTGTCTCCTTCATGCTGTCTCCTTCCCGCTGTCTCCTTCCTGCTGTCTCCTTCCTGCTGTCTCCTTCCTGCTGTCTCCTTCATGCTGTCTCCTTCCCGCTGTCTCCTTCCCGCTGTCTCCTTCCCGCTGTCTCCTTCCTGCTGTCTCCTTCCTGCTGTCTCCTTCCTGCTGTCTCCTTCCCGCTGTCTCCTTCCCGCTGTCTCTTTCCCGCTGTCTCCTTCATGCTGTCTCCTTCCTGCTGTCTCCTTCCCGCTGTCTCCTTCCCGCTGTCTCCTTCCCGCTGTCTCCTTCCCGCTGTCTCCTTCCCGCTGTCTCTTTCATGCTGTCTCCTTCCTGCTGTCTCCTTCCTGCTGTCTCCTTCCCGCTGTCTCCTTCCCGCTGTCTCCTTCCCGCTGTCTCCTTCCCGCTGTCTCCTTCCCGCTGTCTCCTTCATGCTGTCTCCTTCCTGCTGTCTCCTTCATGCTGTCTCCTTCATGCTGTCTCCTTCATGCTGTCTCTTTCCTGCTGTCTCTTTCCCGCTGTCTCCTTCCTGCTGTCTCCTTCCTGCTGTCTCCTTCCTGCTGTCTCCTTCCCGCTGTCTCCTTCCCGCTGTCTCCTTCCCGCTGTCTCTTTCCCGCTGTCTCTTTCCCGCTGTCTCCTTCCCGCTGTCTCCTTCCTGCTGTCTCCTTCCCGCTGTCTCCTTCCCGCTGTCTCCTTCCCGCTGTCTCCTTCCCGCTGTCTCCTTCCCGCTGTCTCCTTCATGCTGTCTCCTTCCTGCTGTCTCCTTCATGCTGTCTCCTTCATGCTGTCTCCTTCATGCTGTCTCCTTCCTGCTGTCTCCTTCCTGCTGTCTCCTTCATGCTGTCTCCTTCCTGCTGTCTCCTTCATGCTGTCTCCTTCCCGCTGTCTCCTTCCCGCTGTCTCCTTCCTGCTGTCTCCTTCCTGCTGTCTCCTTCATGCTGTCTCCTTCCCGCTGTCTCCTTCCCGCTGTCTCCTTCCTGCTGTCTCCTTCCTGCTGTCTCCTTCCCGCTGTCTCCTTCCCGCTGTCTCTTTCCCGCTGTCTCCTTCATGCTGTCTCCTTCCTGCTGTCTCTTTCCCGTTGTCTCCTTCCCGCTGTCTCCTTCCCGCTGTCTCCTTCCCGCTGTCTCCTTCCCGCTGTCTCCTTCCCGCTGTCTCTTTCATGCTGTCTCCTTCCTGCTGTCTCCTTCCTGCTGTCTCCTTCATGCTGTCTCCTTCCCGCTGTCTCCTTCCCGCTGTCTCCTTCCCGCTGTCTCCTTCCCGCTGTCTCCTTCCTGCTGTCTCCTTCATGCTGTCTCCTTCATGCTGTCTCCTTCCTGCTGTCTCCTTCATGCTGTCTCCTTCCTGCTGTCTCCTTCCTGCTGTCTCCTTCATGCTGTCTCCTTCCCGCTGTCTCCTTCCCGCTGTCTCCTTCCCGCTGTCTCCTTCCCGCTGTCTCTTTCCCGCTGTCTCCTTCATGCTGTCTCCTTCCTGCTGTCTCTTTCCCGTTGTCTCCTTCCCGCTGTCTCCTTCCCGCTGTCTCCTTCCCGCTGTCTCCTTCCCGCTGTCTCCTTCCTGCTGTCTCTTTCATGCTGTCTCCTTCCTGCTGTCTCCTTCCTGCTGTCTCCTTCATGCTGTCTCCTTCCTGCTGTCTCCTTCCTGCTGTCTCCTTCATGCTGTCTCCTTCCCGCTGTCTCCTTCCTGCTGTCTCCTTCCCGCTGTCTCCTTCCTGCTGTCTCTTTCCCGTTGTCTCCTTCCCGCTGTCTCCTTCCCGCTGTCTCCTTCCCGCTGTCTCCTTCCCGCTGTCTCCTTCCTGCTGTCTCTTTCATGCTGTCTCCTTCCTGCTGTCTCCTTCCCGCTGTCTCCTTCCCGCTGTCTCCTTCCCGCTGTCTCCTTCCCGCTGTCTCCTTCCCGCTGTCTCCTTCATGCTGTCTCCTTCCTGCTGTCTCCTTCATGCTGTCTCCTTCATGCTGTCTCCTTCATGCTGTCTCTTTCCTGCTGTCTCTTTCCCGCTGTCTCCTTCCTGCTGTCTCCTTCCTGCTGTCTCCTTCCTGCTGTCTCCTTCCCGCTGTCTCCTTCCCGCTGTCTCTTTCCCGCTGTCTCTTTCCCGCTGTCTCCTTCCCGCTGTCTCCTTCCTGCTGTCTCCTTCCCGCTGTCTCCTTCCCGCTGTCTCCTTCCCGCTGTCTCCTTCCCGCTGTCTCCTTCCCGCTGTCTCCTTCATGCTGTCTCCTTCCTGCTGTCTCCTTCATGCTGTCTCCTTCATGCTGTCTCCTTCATGCTGTCTCCTTCCTGCTGTCTCCTTCATGCTGTCTCCTTCATGCTGTCTCCTTCCTGCTGTCTCCTTCATGCTGTCTCCTTCCCGCTGTCTCCTTCCCGCTGTCTCCTTCCTGCTGTCTCCTTCCTGCTGTCTCCTTCATGCTGTCTCCTTCCCGCTGTCTCCTTCCTGCTGTCTCCTTCCCGCTGTCTCCTTCCCGCTGTCTCTTTCCCGCTGTCTCCTTCATGCTGTCTCCTTCCCGCTGTCTCTTTCCCGTTGTCTCCTTCCCGCTGTCTCCTTCCCGCTGTCTCCTTCCCGCTGTCTCCTTCCCGCTGTCTCCTTCCCGCTGTCTCTTTCATGCTGTCTCCTTCCTGCTGTCTCCTTCCTGCTGTCTCCTTCATGCTGTCTCCTTCCCGCTGTCTCCTTCCCGCTGTCTCCTTCCCGCTGTCTCCTTCCCGCTGTCTCCTTCCTGCTGTCTCCTTCATGCTGTCTCCTTCATGCTGTCTCCTTCCTGCTGTCTCCTTCATGCTGTCTCCTTCCCGCTGTCTCCTTCCTGCTGTCTCCTTCCTGCTGTCTCCTTCATGCTGTCTCCTTCCCGCTGTCTCCTTCCCGCTGTCTCCTTCCCGCTGTCTCCTTCCCGCTGTCTCTTTCCCGCTGTCTCCTTCATGCTGTCTCCTTCCTGCTGTCTCTTTCCCGTTGTCTCCTTCCCGCTGTCTCCTTCCCGCTGTCTCCTTCCCGCTGTCTCCTTCCCGCTGTCTCCTTCCTGCTGTCTCTTTCATGCTGTCTCCTTCCTGCTGTCTCCTTCCTGCTGTCTCCTTCATGCTGTCTCCTTCCTGCTGTCTCCTTCCTGCTGTCTCCTTCATGCTGTCTCCTTCCCGCTGTCTCCTTCCTGCTGTCTCCTTCCTGCTGTCTCCTTCCTGCTGGTCGCGTCCTCGTCCCGCCGGGTCTAACCTACATTTACATCTGACAGCTCTATTTGCAGAATGTCTTTGTTATTACTAGAATTAGGCTTGTTATTATAATAATGTTGATTTATTAAAACATTTATTTATTATGGATGTATTATTGCGTATTCATGCCCCCCTGCAGGTGGTGGTCTCGCTGACGGTCTACGGCCTCTTCATGGTGGACGGCTTCTCCAACGTGCTCTGGGAGAAGCTGGACGACTACGTCTACTACGTGCGCTCCACCGGCAACATCATCGAGTTCCTGTTCGGCGTCATCATGTTCGGCAACGGCGCCTACACCATGATGTTCGAGTCGGGCAGCAAGATCCGCGCCTGCATGATGTGCCTGCACGCCTACTTCAACATCTACCTGCAGGCCAAGAACGGCTGGAAGACCTTCATCAACCGCCGCACCGCCGTCAAGAAGATCAACTCGCTGCCGGAGATGCGCGGCGACCAGCTGCGGCACATCGAGGACGTGTGCGCCATCTGCTACCAGGAGTTCGCCACGTCGGCGCGCATCACGCCCTGCCACCACTACTTCCACGCGCTGTGCCTGAGGAAGTGGCTGTACATCCAGGACACGTGTCCCATGTGTCACCAGAGGGTCTACGTGGAGGACGAGAGCCGGGACCGGGCCAGCTCCTCCAACAACAACGGGGGCTACGCCGCGCCGCAGGACGTGGCCGCCGCCGCCGCCCCGCCGCCAGCACCGGCGCCAGGGGAGCCGGACGCTGAGCTGCCGGCGGACGGGGCGGTGGGCGGCGTGCAGCCGGCGGGGGGAGGGCCGGGGGAGGACGAGGAGCTGCTGGAGGACAACGACAGCATCGAGTACGACGAGGACGAGTGGGGGACGCAGAACGGCAACACGCCGCTGGAAGACGACTACATCAACGACGACACGGACTCCACCGAGGACTGAACTCACAAACATATTATATTTAAGTTAAAATCATTAAAGGACACGACGGCATCTTCATTGGTTCTGGAAAAACGTCAGGGATGTTTCTTTTTGTTTGAGTTTTACTCTATAAGGGCTCCAGGAAGTAAGTGTGTGTGTGTGTGTGTGTGTGTGTGTGTGTGTGTGTGTGTGTGTGACAGAGAGAGACTGTGTGTGTGTGTGTGTGTGTGTGTGACAGAGAGAGACTGTGTGTGTGTGAGAGACAGAGAGACTGTGTGTGTGTGTGTGTGAGAGAGACTGTGTGTGTGTGAGAGACAGAGAGACTGTGTGTGTGTGTGTGTGTGTGTGAGAGAGACTGTGTGTGTGTGTGTGTGTGTGTGTGTGTGAGAGAGAGAGTGTGTGTGAGAGAGAGAGTGTGTGAGAGAGAGAGTGTGTGAGAGAGAGAGTGTGTGAGAGAGAGTGTGTGTCTGTGTGTGTGTGTGAGAGAGTGAGAGAGTGTGTGAGAGAGACTGTGTGTGTGTGTGTGTGAGACTGTGTGTGACTGTGTGTGTGTGTGACTGTGTGTGTGTGTGACTGTGTGTGTGTGTGACTGTGTGTGAGAGAGAGAGTGTGTGAGAGAGTGAGTGTGTGAGAGAGTGAGTGTGTGAGAGAGAGAGTGTGTGAGAGAGAGAGTGTGTGAGAGAGAGAGAGTGTGAGAGAGAGAGTGTGTGAGAGAGAGAGAGTGTCTGTCTGTGTGTGTGTGAGAGTGCCTGCCGACGTTGAAATGTGCCGAGATGACGATGTTGTCATGGAAACGCTGGTCTTTTAGTTCGTTCACGACCAAACTGCAGCGACTGAATCAAAACTCGACCTCTGACCTCTGACCTCTGACCAATCTGCAGAAGTCAGAGTTTTGGGAGAACGGTTTGAGCCCAAAATAAAACCAATAAATAAATGTCTGCCTGTGTTGAAGCGGCCGTCGTTGATTCTTCTCCGATGCTTGGAATCCCGACCTGCAGACGAGTCAGTTTGTCGACATTAGAAACTTGTTGTGTGAGAATGAAGTTCTCTGAATCCAGAGGAAGACGTGTGTGTGATGTAAAAGAAGAAGGTGTGTGTGATGTAAAAGGCTACTGGAATCACTGATATACCTCTGATCATTACTGACTACTGGTCTCTTGTGTGACCTCGCTAACATTCGTGTACGTTATTGTACATTTAATAAAACACGTGCACGCTTTTCTCCGTTTCAGCAGCAGAGAAGAGTTTTTGCTTCTTTTCTCTTGATCAGTGTTCTTTGTAGTCGTCGTTTTGAGTGAAATGCTGATTTCTGAACGACTGCTTTGGTTTAAATGTCACACGTTCAGTATGAGGAAGCTGCCACTCGTCTGCTCTGGACTTTCAGCAGCACCAGAGTTGGTTTAGCGGTTGTCGGTCGTGATGGAAGAGAGAGATGGGAGGAAATGCACCTTTTAATGTTCTTAATCACTGAATCACTGGTCCAGACGGAGCTGCACCTTCTAGTGCAACGTTCTAGTCTCAGGGTCCGTCTGCACAGCTGGAAGAGGACTCTAATAACCAGCTCGGGCCGATCCAGATCCCTCGGGGTGGGGGGGTGAAGCAGGTCTTTCAAGCACAACTCTCCCGAGTATTAAACACTGTTTAGACTTCCGCTGCCTGAACGTCTTCTCTTTTTGTTAAAGGGGTTTGAATGCAAACTTGTCTTCATAACTGTTGTCATTTTTGCCGATCGCAGAAAAAAAACGGCAAAAACAAATTCATGAAGTTCTTGTTGATGACGAGAACGAGTTTGATTAGAAAGCTGTGCTTTTTCCCCCCCTTTGAAGGAGATTGATTGAGTTGTTCTGAAAGCTTTTTAAAAGGTGAAAGCTGTTGATTTCTGCCTTTTGTTTTAAAAAGAGATTTATGTAAATAAAATCATCTTTGATATTGCGCTTGAAGTGTATCTCAAATATCACCGACATCCTCTTTTTTTCTTTCCTTTTTTAAAGGCTAGTCAGTGTGGAGATGCAGTTTGCTCGTTGGCCCA
>CM056836.1:737500-752500 GCA_029853015.1 Chelidonichthys spinosus | reverse complement strand
TGGTTCTTCCTGCTGGTGAAGAACAGAAACACTTCATCCTCATTATTGAACACTAATGTCTACTCTTTAGTCTACTGGCAGATTCCCTGAGGAACCAGAACCAGAACCACTCCGACTCCGACTCCCATCGCTGCTGTTTGTCTCTTGGATCTATTATGCCAACAAAGAAGATGGATGTTCTCAGACGTTGCCACTCCGACGGAAGTTATTCTCTCTAGAAACGTGCTGAATCTGCTCGTCAGTGGAGACGAATCCTGGATTCTTCCATGCTGAAGTGAGAGCAGATGGTTCTAGTCAACCACGAGTCCTCCCTCATCCTCCCATCTCCACCCTCTGAACACTCACCCATCTCCTACTCCTCCCCCTCCTCTCCCCTACTGCCAGATTCCCTGAGAACCAGAACCAACCACTCCGACTCCGACTCCCATCGCTGCTTTTCTCTCCTCCTGCCATCCCAGTCCTCCTCCTGCCAAAAAGAAGATACCCAATCAGACGTCCTCCCATCGAGGAAGTCCTCCTCTCCTCCCCCTCTCAAACCGAGCCTCTTCCTGGTCGTCACGTCGCACCCCATCCTCCTGGCCTCCTCCCATCCTCCAGGCAGCAGATGGGTCCTCCCCTCTCTCAACGCCATCGAGTCCTCCCCCCTCCTCCTCCCCATCCTCCTCCACCCCTCCTCCTCCACCCCATCCTCCTCCTCCCTCCTCCCCCTCCTCCTCCCCCCTCCTCCTCCCCATCTCCTCCTCCTCCTCCACCCCATCCTCCTCCTCGACCCCTTCTCTTCCACCCCTCCTCACCACTCCTCCTCCTCCACCCCTCCTCCACCCCATCCTCCTCCAGGATCACTTCTTCCATGTGTCTATTTTTACACTTTTACATTTGTGTCTCATGAACACTAAAGTTCCTCCTCAGTTAAACTAAACGTCACGGAGAAGAGGAGGAGGAGGAGAAGGAGAGGAGGAGGAGGAGGAGGAGAAAGAAGAGGAGGACGTTTGCATGGAGCTCCGTCATCACACACATTATTTAATCTGCTGGAACTCTTAAAGGTTTCAGTTTTTATTTTAGTTTTGGGTTTTAACTGCCATGTTTGATTTCCTGTTTGTTTCTCCGTCTGCACCATCGTCTCCTCCTCTTCCTCTCCTCCTCCTCCTCCTGGCCTCCAGCCCTTCGTGACTCCAGGTGGTTTTAGATTCTCCGAGTGCAACGGATCAAACTGTTACCGGCTTAAATCTCAACTCGATTCCCACAATGCAAAGCTGCATCCGTTGCACTTCCTGCTGTTAATGATATGCAGCGTTATTATCATCGCTCGGATGATTTTTTTAATTTTCTAACAATCCGATCAGAGATTATTATCAGTTAGGTTGTTCCTAATTATCCAATTATATTAAAATGATGAACTAAGGTTAACAATAATTCAGCTATGGATTACGAATGAGTGCGGACGATTATTCTGGGGGGGGAAAGGGGAAAAAAACTTGGATATTTTCTGGGATAAAAGTGCTAAATTTCCAAGAAAAAAACGCACAAATTTATGTGAAAAATGTTGAATATACTCCGATATTATAACGTCATAAATTCACAGCTACACTGGCTGTACGAAGCCTGGATGACCTCATCAATAATACTTCACAATCAGATTCACCAGTAAAGGAAATACTGGCAATTTTAGCTCTGAATCACCGCAAATCGCAAATTTATGACTTCATAATCTCAGATAATATTTGTGTATTTTCCTCAGATTTATTTTGCAACTTTTTATCACTTTAATCTCGAAAAACCTGATTTTTTTTGTCTTTGAATATTTCCCACCACCAAAAAAAGAAGCTATATATCCCACGTGTTTGCCATGAATCCTCGACGGAGAAACTAAGAATCATCTTTTCGCCTTTGAAAAGTCTGAATGATTGCCGTTGCCGTCTTGTTGCTGTTGTTGAACAGATTGTGAAGTTTTGCTGATATTTAACGACTGCAGCAGATATTTAACTGGTTTGATTTTAAAAAGAAAAATATGATCTGTTGAATCATGTGGGAAAGAAGGAGTGACTTGTTAATAATAATAAATACGTTGAACTTGATGTTTTTGTCTTGTGTTGAATCACGTTTGTGTATTTTGTTTTTATTGTTGTTTTAAGTGTGAAGTCTCGTTCAAGGCCGTCGGTGAAGTGAGTGCCGGGTCGTGCTGCCCCCTTGTGGTTAACAACAGGTGGTTATTATTTTTTCTCAACATGATTATTTTTCAATGCTTCTTTTTAATTAAATTTTTCTAATTTTAAAAAAACTTCACAAGGTGATTTGTATTTAATTGTATTTAAAACATTTTTTTAAATTATCCAACAACTTTATTTTGACCCGTTTTCATGGAAACATGATCGAGCAAGAAGATAAAAGATAGAGATAAAAATTCTAGTAATTTAGAGAAAACGTTTTTGTTGTTGCCTCCCGGAGCGTCTGTAGCTGTCGGTAAGTATTATTTTAATACGTTTATTATAATCCAAGTGTCTTTCACCGTCATTTATCTCACAAAGATGAAGTTTGCAGTCAAACTCGTGATTTAATCTGGTTGAAATACAATAAAAACAACCCGAGTGTCCGAACTTCAGATGCACGTTAGGATTTTATTAATTCAGCTGATTTACATAAAAACAGGAGCCATGAATGTTAAACATCCGGGTTCCCAGAGAGAAGAAAGTAAAACCAAACGGGTTGCCATCACAGCAAGGAGCTGATCACTGATGCCTTCTGGGTAATGGAGTTCTAATGTCTGCGTGTAAACATAAAAAGTCATAAACGCTTGTAATGAATCAGGTGACGTCACAAGCCGAGTTGACTGAAATCAGTTTGTCTTCTCAGCAACTGTTATGATGCATTCAAGGCTGGTGGGAAAGTTCACCGTCGTTGACATTTAGAAAGATTTTACATTCATGTGCCGTTTTGATAAAAATGAAGTAAAAAATAAAATAAAAAGAGTGGGAACTTAATTTATTCATCAGTTAAAGTTAAAAAAGCAAACTGTAAATAAATAATAATTCGGGTTCTCAGGGGGATTAATACTCAAATATCAGATTTCCATTAAATGGCCTTCCAGCATCGTGACAGCGTTTGATTTAAATTTCAAATGTTAAAAAGGCAGGCAATCGTTTTCATGTCGTTTAATACATGTTTTATTTTTGATTTTTTTTGTACAGAGAGAAATTAGTGATGGTTCAACTCCGTACGAGCTGTTTGGTCGTCAGTGGAGACGAATCCTGGACTTCCATCTGAAGGAGAGCAGATGGGTTTCTGTCAACGCCACGAGTCCTCCCCTCCTCCTCCCC
This sequence comes from Chelidonichthys spinosus, assembly GCA_029853015.1. Taxonomy (NCBI): domain Eukaryota; kingdom Metazoa; phylum Chordata; class Actinopteri; order Perciformes; family Triglidae; genus Chelidonichthys; species Chelidonichthys spinosus. Next base: position 749,186 of record CM056836.1, on the reverse strand, counting down.
ATCCTCCTCCACCCCTCCTCCTCCACCCCATCCTCCTCCTCCTCCTCCCCATCCTCCTCCCTCCTCCTCCACCCCTCCTCCACCCCATCCTCCTCCACCCCTCCTCCTCCCCTCCTCCTCCCCATCCTCCTCCACCCCTCCTCCACCCCATCCTCCTCCTCCTCCTCCCCATCCTCCTCCCTCCTCCTCCACCCCTCCTCCACCCCATCCTCCTCCTCCTCCTCCACCCCTCCTCCACCCCATCCTCCTCCTCCCCATCCTCCTCCCTCCTCCTCCACCCCTCCTGCCATGTTGCCATGTTTGATTTCCTGTTTGTTTCTCCGTCTGCACCATCGTCTCCTCCTCTTCCTCTCCTCCTCCTCTCCTCCTCCTCCTCCTGGCCTCCAGCCCTTCGTGACTCCAAGTGGTTTTAGATTCTCCGAGTGCAACGGATCAAACTGTTACCGGCTTAAATCTCAACTCGATTCCCACAATGCAAAGCTGCATCCGTTGCACTTCCTGCTGTTAATGATATGCAGCGTTATTATCATCGCTCGGATGATTTTTTTAATTTTCTAACAATCCGATCAGAGATTATTATCAGTTAGGTTGTTCCTAATTATCCAATTATATTAAAATGATGAACTAAGGTTAACAATAATTCAGCTATGGATTACGAATGAGTGCGGACGATTATTCTGGGGGGGAAAGGGGAAAAAAACTTGGATATTTTCTGGGATAAAAGTGCTAAATTTCCAAGAAAAAAACGCACAAATTTATGTGAAAAACTATGAATACACTCCGATATTATAACGTCATAAATTCACAGCTACACTGGCTGTACGAAGCCTGGATGACCTCATCAATAATACTTCACAATCAGATTCACCAGTAAAGGAAATACTGGCAATTTTAGCTCTGAATCACCGCAAATCGCAAATTTATGACTTCATAATCTCAGATAATATTTGTGTATTTTCCTCAGATTTATTTTGCAACATTTTATCACTTTAATCTCGAAAAATCTGATTTTTTTTTGTCTTTGAATATTTCCCACCACAAAAAAAAGAAGCTATATATCCCACGTGTTTGCCATGAATCCTCGACGGAGAAACTAAGAATCATCTTTTCGCCTTTGAAAAGTCTGAGTGATTGCCGTTGCCGTCTTGTTGCTGTTGTTGAACAGATTGTGAAGTTTTGCTGATATTTAACGACTGCAGCAGATATTTAACTGGTTTGATTTTAAAAAGAAAAATATGATCTGTTGAATCATGTGGGAAAGAAGGAGTGACTTGTTAATAATAATAAATACGTTGAACTTGATGTTTTTGTCTTGTGTTGAATCACGTTTGTGTATTTTGTTTTTATTGTTGTTTTATGTGTGAAGTCTCGTTCAAGGCCGTCGGTGAAGTGAGTGCCGGGTCGTGCTGCCCCCTTGTGGTTAACAACAGGTGGTTATTATTTTTTCTCAACATGATTATTTTTCAATGCTTCTTTTTAATTTAGTTTTTCTAATTTTAAAAAAACTTCACAAGGGGATTTGTATTTAATTGTATTTAAAACATTTTTTTAAATTATCCAACAACTTTATTTTGACCCGTTTTCATGGAAACATGATCGAGCAAGAAGATAAAAGATAGAGATAAAAATTCTAGTAATTTAGAGAAAACGTTTTTGTTGTTGCCTCCCGGAGCGTCTGTAGCTGTCGGTAAGTATTATTTTAATACGTTTATTATAATCCAAGTGTCTTTCACCGTCATTTATCTCACAAAGATGAAGTTTGCAGTCAAACTCGTGATTTAATCTGGTTGAAATACAATAAAAACAACCCGAGTGTCCGAACTTCAGATGCACGTTAGGATTTTATTAATTCAGCTGATTTACATAAAAACAGGAGCCATGAATGTTAAACATCCGGGTTCCCAGAGAGAAGAAAGTAAAACCAAACGGGTTGCCATCACAGCAAGGAGCTGATCACTGATGCCTTCTGGGTAATGGAGTTCTAATGTCTGCGTGTAAACATAAAAAGTCATAAACGCTTGTAATGAATCAGGTGACGTCACAAGCCGAGTTGACTGAAATCAGTTTGTCTTCTCAGCAACTGTTATGATGCATTCAAGGCTGGTGGGAAAGTTCACCGTCGTTGACATTTAGAAAGATTTTACATTCATGTGCCGTTTTGATAAAAATGAAGTAAAAAATAAAATAAAAAGAGTGGGAACTTAATTTATTCATCAGTTAAAGTTAAAAAAGCAAACTGTAAATAAATAATAATTCGGGTTCTCAGGGGGATTAATACTCAAATATCAGATTTCCATTAAATGGCCTTCCAGCATCGTGACAGCGTTTGATTTAAATTTCAAATGTTAAAAAGGCAGACAATCGTTTTCATGTCGTTTAATACATGTTTTATTTTTGATTTTTTTTGTACAGAGAGAAATTAGTGATGGTTCTACTCCGTTTGGTTTGGCACTTAAAAGAAGATCAAAGGAAAGACAGCAAAGGGAAAGGCAGCATAAACTGTAGGAAATTTGGCAACTCTTCTCAAAGTAAACGTTATAAAGGGACACAACGCACACTGAGGGCCAGAAAAACACATCTCTTTTATATATCCAGCTTGTAGGCCTATCTGAATGATTCTTCGTCTTATTCTCCGACGATTCCCTTCTCGACCCTCAGTGTGCGTTGTTTAAGTCTCCACAGGCTCAAAACATTCAGCTTCATACGCTTCGCCGTCGCATCAGCTAAACGATGGAGTTCGTTCGTCCACCGGAAGAACCGACGGAGAGAAACCCGACAGGATTCAGTCGTCATACGTGGCGTCAAACTGCTGTCGCACAAAAAACATGAAACGTTAACAAACGGTGAAGGACAGCATCGGAAAGCACGAGAACGGAGGGAGAAAAAATAGTTCCAGTCGAAAAACTTTTAAAATCTGTAAAAAAAACATGCATATTAAATATGTTTGTTAAAATGTTTTATGACGGGATAGTCGGGAGATTAGATGCGACAAATAAAACGGGTGAAAACATAAATAGCCTAATGAGACTTTAACAGTAATTAAGTAGCAACAGGGACGTTTCATCTATTTCAGCTTGTTACGCTAATTACCTGCAAACACAAGCGCCACTTTTTTATAAAAAAAACTTGTCAGGCTATTTCGACACTTATTAATGACAAGCTATTACAGTTTTATATAGTTTGTTTGTACATGGATATCATGTTAACTATTTAACCGCAGCTGATAAGAGGATCTGTCGGATTCGTCCGGCGCCATAATGGAGGTCCGAGTAGTTTACGCTTAACTCCGATAAATGACATTCGTTCGGCCCTAGCGTTGGCACAGCAGAGAGAGTCCGAAACAGATGTTTTTAAACAAAACATTGATGTTTAGCAAACTTGCGAATCAGCCGATATCGTGAAAACATCTCCTACGAACAACCAGATTTCTTGCCAAAAGCGTTAGCAACATTACATTTGAACACGACACAATGTAGTTATTATTTTCCATTACCTAATTTTCCCCTTTTTGTGTGTTTGAACGGAGCTTGAACACATCATAATACTCGATGCGATCGCTGTTTTCCGCAAGCAGTAAGCTCTGTAATTTAAGCCCAAACAGCACTGCGCTGCCCATCGGCTGCTAACGCTAACGCTAACATTAACATTAACGCTCCTGATTTCAACACTCTGCTGCCACAGCAGTGTTTAATGCAGGCTTGTAGTACGAGTTTATGGGTTTCTTTGTGACGTAATTGAGCCGATAAATTCTACGTTAACGTGATTTTGGTTCAGTGCCTAGCCTTGCGTACTAGTCCATACCACATCTGGCATTTTAGGCTGTATAGGTGTTATTTCGGAAATATATGGCGAAATAACACTTCCTGTCTTGTCAACCAACCAGCAGATTATTTACTGCGTACGACTGTCGCGACCCAACGACCTCCAACATGGCGGCCAGAGTGACGAACCGACGGAGAAACTCTACGAACTGGGCGGTTTGTGTCCGATGGCTAGTTAGTGTAGACGGTTCTGGACTAGAGACTTGTTCATATACCCGGTCTCTTCCCAGACCATAAACACCTCAAAGTGCCGTCAGTATTGGGACGGTGAACTAACAGCCACTTCTTTTTATATTTTCAATTTAGTTGTCGTACAATTTGAAATTTTTGGATTAGCGATTATGAAGCCATTTTTTCTCGTCATCATTTGGTTTGAAAAAATTCAAATTCATACGGCTTGTTTTAATAATACGTTTCAGAAAAACTGCAGAGCATCGCCCCGATACGGACGCTTCGACAAGTCGTTGTCACAACAGACCAACACACGAATCCACATCACTCCGATCACTAGAGCTAACAACCCGCGTCGACAACCTATATTGCTACCATGGACTCGGACCTGTATGCTAACACACGGTTGCTACGTAGTTGGTAGGTTAGCGACATGCTAATAGTTGAACAATGAACAGACATCGTGGGGGGGTTAGTGAACCTGGAGGCCGACGATGATGTCACATCCTGTCTGTCTGCAGATTGGTCGGTGTTTTATCATTCATTGAATTCCGATTTTTGTCCATTTAAAAAAAAGTTTTTATATAATATAATAATGAAAACAAAATCACAAAGATTTAAAAAAATTAATTCATTCTCAAACAATTTTGTTTGTTTAATTGACGCAGACCTAATCACGCACATCGTCGGCCTCTGCGGCTCCTAAGCCGCTTAAATCCGATGTATTACTGTCGTACGAATCTTATTAAAAAGCCAGAATAATCGTTTATATCGGGGCAAACGTCAAAGGACATGCAGGTCGATCTACGAGCGTCGCGTTTACAACTAACAACTTAGTCGTGAACGGTTTGCACGCCACTCTGCAATACGCTAACGTGTATGAATACTATTTCAGTTCGCGTAGAAGCTCAATTCTTAATTCTCTATCGAACACCCATCTATGTTTTTACAAAACAAAAAACAATCATTTAAGTTAAATTCAGCACGAAGGCTTTGGCACGTCATTTAAGTGTATACGGGGAAACTACAGCGACGGATGACAAACGTACGAACACAACAAATTATAAATATGTACACGAATAATGATTTGATCTTTTGAGAATTCTCCACACGTCGTCTATCGTCACGCGTTTACCGTTTACTTTCATGTAAGGGTTAAGGGTTCCTCTTCAGTGCTGAAGTTGCCCGGAGGATCTGACCTCGGATCTGACCTCGGATCAGCACCAGTATGAACACTAGAGAGTCAAAGCTGATTTTAAACTGATCCTGGATCAGAGTCTCCAGGCAACTTCCTCCTTAGTCCGTTTGTCCATCGCGTCCGTTTGATGCCAAACAACCATTAACAACCATTTTGTGTCCCTTCAAGAGCACATTTGCTGAAACGCAGCCGGAGACGCAAAAATGGCTCAAGTCCAACCAGCGCCCCCTGCTGATCTCAGTGAATACTTGGCGCTGATCGGTCATTGGTCGACGTCCTCTTGAGCCTGACGCCTCGTCGGATCGCCACCAGAAAATCCTCCACCTCGCCGTACTCCGTTTCCTCCAGGAGCTCCGGGAGAGGCCGACGGTCCCACTCCGACACCCGGCCGGGCTGTGGCGGGGGGGTCGGGGGATCCGACCCATCGCTCGGGTGCCGGGTCTCCCACAGACCGGATCTGGGTGACAGCGGCCCGCTGCTGCCTGGTGACAAAGGCGTGGTCGGGGGGCTGAGCGGCGTTCGCGGCGCGTTGCTGTCCTCTGATGCCGCCCTGCTGGGGAAACCTGGATGTTCGGGCACAGTCGGGGTCTTGACCGGGATCATGGGGGGCTTGATGGGGATGGGGCCCAAGCTAAGGCCACCAGAGGGCCGTCGCAGGTTCGGTTTGGAGGACGGCGTCCGTCTGATGGTGGCGACCCCCGGGGTGACGATGGCGGAGGGGTTGGAGGGCAGGCCGGCGGTGGAGGCGGGGCGTTTGGACTGGAAGAGGCGGCGGTACGACTGGCTGACGTCACTGTTTCTGGGGATGGTGGAGGACTTATCGAAGTCCGACGGCTGCTCGGCATCCTGGTCCACGGAGTAGAGGTCGCAGTCGGATCCTGGAGGGCAGAAGGAGCTTGTCACATGACCTCTGAACCTTTCCTCTCTTACAGTATGAGTGTGTGTGTGTGTGTACCCTGGGGGGGGATGGCATCCTCGGAGCAGCAGGGTGTGTTGGTCTGGCTGCTGTATCCACTGGAGCCCTGCAGAGAGTCTCTGCTGGACCCGTGGATGTCCAGATGGAGTCCTCGGGCCAGAACCCGGACCAGCTCCTCGTGGGCCTCGCGGTCCTCCTGCCGGGCAAAGAGCACTTAGTTACACATGACCACATTCTGTCCAATCTAAAGGCTGCGTTCCAAACGGCGTCTGACCCTGTGTGGCGCGTGGCTTCCTTTGCACCCCGGAGGCTCCTCCACCGGTGTGGCGATGTCGGCGCCCTGGTGGCTGCTGGGATCTGTAGTCTCTCTCCGGTCCCTGCTCTTCTTCAGGGTGTTGACCATCGACTGGTCGTAAGGACCCGGTTTGGCCCAGTCCTGCACACGAGGACAGGAAGTGATGCAGCATGACACTTCGGCTTGTGTTTTATAATTTTACCTGCAAATGTATTAAAAACTAAAACTCAGTGAATGAATGTTGTAGAAAACCAAACCTTTTCTACCTGATTTTGTTTATTTTTTATTTATTATTATGTTATAAAAAAATTAAAATCATAATAAATGCATTGGATTCTTATAAGATAGTTTACTCTTAACTCTAGATATCAAAATTAGTATTCAATAAATTTTTCTGTCTGTTCAACTCGTCAAATAAATTATGCAAACTATGAAATTAGGACCAAAACGTTATTACAGTGTAATTACTATTATTAATCTTTCTGCAAAGTGTTCTTAGAGATGTTCTGAAGAATTAGATGAAAACCAAAAAAAATTAAACATGATTTTATAATAATCATTTATAATAATATTTTAAATATAAATATTGGAAAATAACATTTTAATTTAACAGGAACAATCTGGGAAATTATGCAAAATTAAAATCATCAGATATTACATGTAAATATAATATTGAAATGAAAAAATAACAGAATAATTAAACATATCCTGGTCGTGTTTGATTTCAAAGAGAGAAAATACAATTCAAAAGAAGAATGCATGAGATGAAAAAACATAAAAGAGAGATGGGGTAGAAGGAGGGTAAGAGGAGGATGGGGACATTGGGGGTCAACGAGGGTCAAACCTTCCAGGACGGGACTCTGGACGACGGGGTCGATGCGAGCCCAGATGGGCTGAGAGGCGGGACCTCTCCTGATTGACCGGAGCGCGACCACGGCCATGCAGGAGGAACGGACGAATAGGAGGGCGAGGAGAGAGGAGATGTGGAGGTGAAGTATGGAGGGTGGAGGTGGGGGTTCTGGGTCTGCAGTACCACTCCGTGCAGACAGAGGGCAGCATGGTGGTGCTCAAACCCATTGGACTGGAGGTGAGTGGATGAAAAAAAAAAATTCAGAAATTAAAGATGACGACTGTGAAAACATAAAATGAGAGGTGCTCGGAAAAGTTTTCAATATTTATTTGGGATTTTTGTTCGTGTCCTTAAACCACCCAACGAGGTGAACATTAACACCTTTGGGGTTAGCATTGATTTGGGTGACTGTTTTCTCCCACGTCTCGTATCGGAAGTCAAAAAAAGTTGTAGTATTGAAAGTTGAAAAAAAGTCACAAAAAGTCGTAGTATAGAAAGTCGAAAAAAGTCACAAAAAAGGCGTAGTATAATACCTCGAAAAAAGTCACAAAAAAAGTTGTATATGTTGAAAAAAGTCACAAAAAAAGTTGGAGTATCGTAAGTCCAAAAAAGTCACAAAAAAGTCATATATGTCGAAAAAAGTAGAAGTATCGTAGGTCGAAAAAGTCACAAAAAGTCGTAGTTTCGTAAGTCGAAAAAAGTCACAAAAAAGTTGTAGTATCGTAAGTCGAAAAAGTCACAAAAAAAGTTGTAGTATCGTAAGTCGAAAAAAGTCACAAAAAGTTGTATTATATGTTGAAAAAAGTCACGAAAAAAGTTGTATCGTAAGTCGAAAAAATTCACAAAAACGTATTATATGTTGAAAAAAGTCACAAAAAAAGTTGTAGTATCGTAAGTCGAAAAAAGTCACAAAAAGTTGTATTATATGTTGAAAAAAGTCACAAAAAAAGTTGTATCGTAAGTCGAAAAAATTCACAAAAACGTATTATATGTTGAAAAAAGTGACAAAAAAAGTCGTAGTAACACAAGTCGAAAAAAGTGACAAAAAAGTTGTAGTATAATACCTCAAAAAACAGTCACAAAAAAAGTTGTATATGTCGAAAAAAGTCACAAAAAAAGTTGTAGTATAATACCTCAAAAAACAGTCACAAAAAAAGTTGTATATGTCGAAAAAAGTCACAAAAAAAGTTGTAGTATCGTAAGTCGAAAAAAGTCACAAAAATAGTCATATATGTCGAAAAAAGTAGAAGTATCGAAAGTTGAAAATAATTCACAAAAAAGTTGTATAATATGTCGAAAAAGTCACAAAAAAAGTCGTAGTATAGAAAGTCGAAAAAAGTCACAAAAAAGTCATAGTATAATACCTCGAAAAAGTCACAAAAAAAGTTGTAGTATCGTAAGTCGAAAAAAGTCACAAAAAGTTGTATTATATGTTGAAAAAAGTCACAAAAAAAGTTGTATTGTAAGTCGAAAAAATTCACAAAAACATTGTATTATATGTTGAAAAAAGTCACAAAAAAGTTGTAATACCTCGAAAAAAGACACAAAAAAATTCGTAGTATCACAAGCCGAAAAAAGTGACAAAAAAGTCGTAGTATAATACCTAAAAACAAAAGTCACACAAAAAGTCGTATATGTCGAAAAAAGTCACAAAAAAAGTTGTAGTATCGTAAGTCAAAAAAAGTCACAAAAAAAGTTGTAGTATCGTAAGTCGAAAAAAGTCACAAAAAGTTGTATTATATGTTGAAAAAAGTCACAAAAAGGCGCAGTTTCGTAAGTCCAAAAAAGTCACAAAAAAGTCATAGTTTCGTAAGACGAAAAAAGTCACAAAAAAGTTGTAGAATTGTAAGTCGAAAAAGTCACAAAAAAAGTTGTAGTATCGTAAGACGAAAAAAGTCACAAAAAAGGTGTAGTATCGTAAGTCGAAAAAGTCACATAAAAGTTGTAGTATCGTAAGTCGAAAAAAGTCACAAAAAGTTGTATCATATGTTGAAAAAAGTCACAAAAAAAGTTGAATCGTAAGTCGAAAAAATTCACAAAAACGTATTATATGTTGAAAAAAGTAATGGTTGTCTGTATCTACATGTCGGCCCTGCGATAGACTGGCGTCCTGTCCAGAGTGTACCCTGCCTTCGCCCAATGACAGCTGGGATTGGCTCCAGCCCCCCCGTGACCCTAAATACAGGATAAGCGGTAGAAAATGGATGGATGGATGGATGTTGAAAAAAGTCACAAAAAAATGTAGTTTCGTAAGTCGAAAAAAGTCACAAAAAAGTCATATATGTCGAAAAAAGTAGAAGTATCGTAAGTCGAAAAAAGTCACAAAAAAGTAGTATTATATGTTGAAAAAAGTCACAAAAAGTTGTAGTTTCGTAAGTCGAAAAATTCACAAAAAAGTTGTAGTATAGTAAGTCGAAAAAAGTCACAAAGTCGTATAATATGTCGAAAAAAGTGACAAAAAAGTCGTAGTATCGCAAGTCGAAAAAAGTGACAAAAAGTCGTAGTATAATACCTAAAAAAAGTCATAAAATAGTTGTATTTGTCGAAAAAAGTCACAAAAAAAGTTGTTGTATCGTAAGTCGAAAAAAGTCACAAAAATAATCATATATGTCGAAAAAAGTAGAAGTATCGAAAGTCGAAAAAAGTCTCAAAGTCGTATAATATGTCGAAAAAAGTGACAAAAAAGTCGTAGTATCGCAAGTCAAAAAAAGTCACAAAAAAGTCATATTTCGTAAGACGAAAAAAGTCACAAAAAAGTTGTAGTATCGTAAGTCGAAAAAGTCACAAAAAAAGTTTTAGTATCGTAAGTTGAAAAAAGTCACAAAAAGTCATAGTTTCGTAAGACGAAAAAAGTCACAAAAAAGTTGTAGTATCGTAAGTCGAAAAAGTCACAAAAAAGTTGTAGTAACGTAAGTCGAAAAAAGTAACAAAAAGTTGTATTATATGTTGAAAAAAGTAAAAAAAAAAGTTGTATCGTAAGTCGAAAAAATTCACAAAAACGTATTATATGTTGAAAAAAGTCACAAAAAGTCGTAGTTTCGTAAGTCGAAAAAAGTCACAAAAAAGTCATATATGTCGAAAAAGTAGAAGTATCGTAAGTCGAAAAAAGTCACAAAAAAGTAGTATTATATGTTGAAAAAATTCACGAAAAGTCGTAGTTTCGTAAGTCGAAAAAATTCACAAAAAAGTTTTAGTATTGTAAGTCGAAAAAAGTCGCAAAGTCGTATATGTCGAAAAAAGTGACAAAAAAGTCGTAGTATCGCAAGTCGAAAAAAGTGACAAAAAAAGTTGTTGTATCGTAAGTCGAAAAAAAGTCACAAAAATAGTCATATATGTTGAAAATAGTAGAAGTGTCGAAAGTTGAAAAAAAAGTCACAATAAGTCGTAGTTTCGTAAGTCGAAAAAAGTCACAAAAAAGTTGTAGTATTGTAAGTTGAAAAAAGTCACAGTTGTATAATATGTCAAAAAAAGTGACAAAAAAGTCGTAGTATCGCAAGTCGAAAAAAGTGACAAAGAAGTCGTAGTATTGTAAGTCGAAAAAGTCATGAAAAAAAGGTTTTCTCCCTCGTTTCCCCTGAACCACAGCTAAGGAAACCCTGCAGGGGGTAAGTGAACATGTTGTCTGGCTGCCAGGGTGACTTGGCAAAACACACACGTACACACACACACACACACAGTATCCTAGCAACCTGCAGGGATTTTCTGACCTCACCGTTGCACATCAGAGGACGCGGTATCAGTCGGCCTATCAGGTGGCTTGTCAGTGATTCCTCACCTGCGGGGTCTCCGGGGGCATCGGGGACGGGGACTTGGACTGGAAGGCATCCTGGGAGATGAAGCCAGAGTCGTGGGAGGAGACGGAGGAGAGGCGGGCCGGCGTCTGCTGGGGGAGCACCGAGGAGGAGGAGGAGGCGCGGTAGCGGAAGTGGGAGGTGGGGGAGTGGCAGTGGGAGCCGCTGGAGCGAGAGTCACTGCTGTTCACGCTGTTCAAGCTGCTGTGGGACCCGAAAACATGACTCAATGAATAACAAATACAGCTGCAGTACTGCCTGCCGACCACCGGGGGGCAGCAGAGGACAAACAGCATAACAAGTTAGATGACAGACCTGCACATGCTGGACTTCCTGGATACGGTGGTGCTCGGTGACGAGGGCGGGGTCTGGTAGGACCAGGTGCACTCGGAGCCCTTCAGGTCCACGATCACCTGGAAGGATGGGAGACGGGGGAGAGGAGGTTCATGACAACATCTCAGTGAAGGGCAGCTTGTCCCGGATCCTGGACCAGCAGGTCCATCGTACCTGCTCGCTGGAGGCCGGCAACTTGTGCGGGTCCATGGTCAGGGTCTTCAGGTCGTCTGTCAGGGTCTGGAGGTGGGTGATCTCCCCCAGCATGGACATCTCCTCTTCCTGAGGACACACGGACACGTCAGAGATGC
>CM056836.1:715000-730000 GCA_029853015.1 Chelidonichthys spinosus | reverse complement strand
GTGTGTGTTAATGTTCATGATGAATTCATGTCTATGTGTATCTTTGCAGTTTATATGTGCAAACTTCTCTACCTTGTGTGTGTGTGTGTGTGTGTGTGTATATGTGTGTGTGTGTGTGTGTGTGTGTGGAGGCGAGTCTGACATTTAAACACTTAATGAATCCGACTGATTGGATTTTCATGAGCTCAGGTCACACACACACACACACACACACACACACACACACACGTTTCATTTTAAACCACATCACTTATTTTTCTGTTAAAAAAACAAAAACCGGATCATTATTCAGAGAAAAAGTCACATCTGTGAGTTCATCACTTCAAAGAGGAAGTCAACACGTTGTTTGACTGGATGTTTGCTGTTGCTATGACAACAAGTGAAAGCTACCGCTAGCATCTAAGCCCAACCTCCCCGATCAATAAACACCCATAAGATGACATTTGATGAAGTTTGTCCTCATATGAATAAAAGCAACAGTAACATCAACATCATCACCCTAAGGACCTCTCTCGGTTTGTTTGCTCCTCCCTGACACGCCGTGGTAGAAACGTGATATTTAAACGTGAGGTCATGTGACTGAGACATGTGATATTTAAATGTGAGGTGGTCTGACGTGGATTACCTGAGCTGTGACTGAGACATGTGATATTTAAACGTGAGGTCATGTGACGTGGATTACCCGAGTTGTGACTGAGACATGTGATATTTAAACGTGAGGTCATGTGACGTGGATTACCTGAGCTGTGACTGAGACATGTGATATTTAAACGTGAGGTGGTCTGACGTGGATTACCTGAGCTGTAACTGAGACGTGATATTTAAATGTGAGGTGGTCTTACGTGGATTACCTGAGTTGTGACTGAGACATGTGATATTTAAACGTGAGGTCATGTGACGTGGATTACCTGAGCTGTGACTGAGACATGTGATATTTAAACGTGAGGTCATGTGACGTGGATTACCTGAGCTGTGACTGAGACATGTGATATTTAAACGTGAGGTCATGTGACGTGGATTACCCGAGTTGTGACTGAGACATGTGATATTTAAACGTGAGTTGGTCTGACGTGGATTACCTGAGCTGGGACTGAGACATGTGATATTTAAACGTGAGTTGGTCTGACGTGGATTACCTGAGCTGTGACTGAGACATGTGATATTTAAATGTGAGGTGGTCTGACGTGGATTACCTGAGCTGTGACTGAGACATGTGATATTTAAACGTGAGGTCATGTGACGTGGATTACCTGAGCTGTGACTGAGACATGTGATATTTAAACGTGAGGTCATGTGACGTGGATTACCCGAGTTGTGACTGAGACATGTGATATTTAAACGTGAGTTGGTCTGACGTGGATTACCTGAGCTGTGACTGAGACATGTGATATTTAAACGTGAGGTCATGTGGCGTGGATTACCTGAGTTGTGACTGAGACATGTGATATTTAAACGTGAGGTCATGTGACGTGGATTACCTGAGCTGTAACTGAGACGTGATATTTAAATGTGAGGTGGTCTTACGTGGATTACCTGAGTTGTGACTGAGACATGTGATATTTAAAGGTGAGGTCATGTGACGTGGATTACCTGAGCTGTGACTGAGACATGTGATATTTAAACGTGAGGTCATGTGACGTGGATTACCTGAGCTGTGACTGAGACATGTGATATTTAAACGTGAGGTCATGTGACGTGGATTACCTGAGCTGTGACTGAGACATGTGATATTTAAACGTGAGGTGGTCTGACGTGGATTACCTGAGCTGTGACTGAGACATGTGATATTTAAACGTGAGGTGGTCTGACGTGGATTACCTGAGCTGTGACTGAGACATGTGATATTTAAACGTGAGGTGGTCTGACGTGGATTACCTGAGCTGTGACTGAGACATGTGATATTTAAACGTGAGGTCATGTGACGTGGATTACCTGAGCTGTGACTGAGACATGTGATATTTAAACGTGAGGTCATGTGACGTGGATTACCTGAGCTGTGACTGAGACATGTGATATTTAAACGTGAGGTGGTCTGACTTGGATTACCTGAGCTGTGACTGAGACATGTGATATTTAAACGTGAGGTGGTCTGACGTGGATTACCTGAGCTGTGACTGAGACATGTGATATTTAAACGTGAGGTGGTCTGACGTGGATTACCTGAGCTGTGACTGAGACATGTGATATTTAAACGTGAGGTCATGTGACGTGGATTACCTGAGCTGTGACTGAGACGTGATATTTAAACGTGAGGTCATGTGACGTGGATTACCTGAGCTGTGACTGAGACATGTGATATTTAAATGTGAGGTCATGTGACGTGGATTACCTGAGCTGTGACTGAGACGTGATATTTAAACGTGAGGTGGTCTGGCGTGGATTACCTGAACTGTGACTGAGATATGTGATATTTAAACGTGAGGTGGTCTGACGTGGATTACCTGAGTTGTGACTGAGACATGTGATATTTAAACGTGAGGTCATGTGACGTGGATTACCTGAGCTGTGACTGAGACATGTGATATTTAAACGTGAGGTCATGTGATGTGGATTACCTGAGCTGTGACTGAGACATGTGATATTTAAACGTGAGGTGGTCTGACTTGGATTACCTGAGCTGTGACTGAGACATGTGATATTTAAACGTGAGGTGGTCTGACGTGGATTACCTGAGCTGTGACTGAGACATGTGATATTTAAACGTGAGGTCATGTGACGTGGATTACCCGAGTTGTGACTGAGACATGTGATATTTAAACGTGAGGTCATGTGAGGTGGATTACCTGAGCTGTGACTGAGACATGTGATATTTAAACGTGAGGTCATGTGACGTGGATTACCTGAGCTGTGACTGAGACATGTGATATTTAAATGTGAGGTGGTCTGACGTGGATTACCTGAGCTGTGACTGAGACATGTGATATTTAAATGTGAGGTGGTCTGACGTGGATTACCTGAGCTGTGACTGAGACATGTGATATTTAAACGTGAGGTCATGTGACGTGGATTACCTGAGCTGTGACTGAGACATGTGATATTTAAACGTGAGGTCATGTGACGTGGATTACCTGAGCTGTGACTGCAGCTTGCTGGCTTTGCTGATGAAGTCGTCCCAGACCGGGTAGCTGCCCTGAGGAAACCAGAGAAGAAGAAACAGTGGAATCATGAATAGAGAATAACAGAGATCGTCGTACCCAATCACGCCACTAGATCTCCCACAATGCACAGGGTTACTTGTGTCTCCCGTTGAACCAGCGCCTTATCTGAACACTTCGGGCTGGCTCAGGCTTGCCTTGACCCGGCCCCCAGTGGAACTGCTGTAACTATTAATCACATCTCTATTAATAGGATGCAACTATTTTACGTTTTATTATTATTGTCATCATTCTATTATATCCTCTGCTGCTGGTATTATTAGTAGTTGTTCTTTTCTGATGCGAGGGTCAGGAGTTCACGTTTCAAGTTAAATAACCTGAAATGAATGTCATTATTATGGAAGGTTTAATAAAATGGTGTCAGACTGGCTGTGACCTGGACTCACGTGGATCGACCCGTTAATGAGGTCTGTAGAAATGTGTCGGCCCTTCGTCTTCAGAGAACAGCACATTTACATTTACACTCCATTACAGGTCGCCCCATTTTAAACATCACATGAATCCTGAGACGATCAATACGCCGATCCATACGCCCCACCCGGGAAGCCAAACCAGCGCCCACGGGGCACCCCAATATACCGCTGGAGCACTGCATGCTGGGTAAAACGCTGAGCCGCTGCAGCTCAAACAGACAATAGAATATGGGGTACGTTGGGAATGTCAGCGGGAGTCCCCTGATGTGTTGGGAGGCGGGTGGGGCTTCTTTTTATTTTACTGCAGTGAAGCATCAGAGGCTGCATCGTCCCCCAGAGGAGCAGAATACTTCAAACCATGTACATGTACATTCATGAATAGAATATACTTCAAACCATGTACATGTACATTCATGAGTAGAATGTACTTCAAACCATGTACATGTACATTCATGAATAGAATGTACTTCAAACCATGTACATCTACATTCATGACTAGAATGTACTTCAAACCATGTACATGTACATTCATGAATAGAATATACTTCAAACCATGTACATGTACATTCATGAATAGAATGTACTTCAAACCATGTACATCTACATTCATGAGTAGAATGTACTTCAAACCATGTACATCTACATTCATGAGTAGAATGTACTTCAAACCATGTACATCTACATTCATGAGTAGAATGTACTTCAAACCATGTACATCTACATTCATGAGTAGAATGTACTTCAAACCATGTACATCTACATTCATGAGTAGAATGTACTTCAAACCATGTACATCTACATTCATGAGTAGAATGTACTTCAAACCATGTACATCTACATTCATGAGTAGAATGTACTTCAAACCATGTACATCTACATTCATGAGTAGAATGTACTTCAAACCATGTACATCTACATTCATGAGTAGAATGTACTTCAACAGAAGAATTCATTCACAACTATAAAGAGAAAATAGTTACATGTATTATAAAAGTCTAGGTTTTTTTTTATCTTCTTACAAAATGAATGACTTTATTATCATCTATTTCACTCAGAAACGTGACTTTTTGATCTCAAGAGTATATTTTAGTCTTTTGTGCGTATTTGTACGACTCATTATGTTCTCATTGGGATTTTGGGGATTTTTGGTCTGAATTCTTTTTTTGGGTTGTTGTTGAAATGTAGGTGTTTCTAATCTCAGGGAATACTCAGACATAGAACCTCCTCCTCCTGGAACACACCAGCTCAACTGAACTGGGTGTGTTCAGCCTCATTGTGAGAGTGATGCCCAGCGTCATCGCCTGGCTACCGTTGCTATGGTAACGCTGCTGCTGCAGAGGGGCTTCAGACAGAAGGATATTTTGGTTTGGGGAGGGGTCACACATGCATGCATCGTCACCAAACACACACACACACACACACACGGTTTTCTTTCTGTGTCACACACTTTCTTTGTGTCTCATTTCATTCTCTCTCTAACACACCGGAGCGAGGGCAGGGCCGCTGCATCAATCAGTCACTGAGGACATAAATTGTCACTGTGGCAACAACCGGAGGCGGCAGCAGCAGCAGCAGCAGCAGCATTAAAAGCAGCATTAACAGCATTAGCAGCAGCAGCATTAGCAGCAGCATTAAAAGCAGCATTAACAGCATTAGCATTAGCAGCAGCAGCATTAGCAGCAGCATTAAAAGCAGCATTAACAGCATTAGCATTAGCAGCAGCAGCATTAGCAGCAGCATTAAAAGCAGCATTAACAGCATTAGCAACAGCATTAGCAGCATTAACAGCATTAGCAGCAGCATTAGCATTAGCAGCATTAACAGCATTAGTAGCATTAACAGCATTGGCAGCAGCATTAGCATTAGCAGCATTAACAGCATTAGTAGCATTAACAGCATTGGCAGCAGCATTAGCATTAGCAGCATTAACAGCATTAGCAGCAGCATGCTAGTCCTCCAGGAATCCTCCGCTCTCTTGGTTTGGCTTTAAAAACCAGAAAGCCTCAATTTGTTTCTTCTTCATCGCTGATCCAACAACACAAATCTGATCCCCCAAAAGAAATTAAATCCTAAAGAAGGTCTGCATGTGGATCAACCTGGGCCTGTAGTCCTGAACCTCGAGACCGCCAGGACACATCGGACACGTCTTCATGGATTCCTCACCGGAGGATCAGCTGGAGGGTTCATTAGATCATTTATTATATTCTAAAAATACAAAAATAATATCCCAATCAATCAGGGAGGTGTTGTGCTACATTCTAAGCACCGCCCACTTGTGGAGCAGTCCAATCAGAAGTCAGAAGAAGATGAAAACAGACGAGCATGTAAGTGTACATATGGGATGTTTTCTACTAGTTTGTAACTGTGATCAGCTTTAAGAACCAACGAGAGTTTCAACTACAGTATCATCAGAGGTCCTCCACCTTCTCCAATCACATTCAAGCACGTTTCAAGCATTTCCAGGTGCATCTCCATGCTTTTCCAGCCCCTTCCAGCTGTGGTAAACTCCATCTTTGTACCAATCCAATGGTCAGTATTCAGTCTACTTATTCTGTCACTTGTTCATCACATTAAATGAGATGTTATTGTCCTCTAAACAACCAACATGATGTTTGGAGACAGCTTTTTACAGAAGGACCACAAATGAAAGGAAAACTAATTCCACTAACAGATCCACAGAAATATAATCACCAACTATTTTCATCATCTGTTCATCATCAAAAGTCATTTTTCATAAAGAAATGTCACAAAATGCTGTTTTCAGTCCCTCAGATATGGAGATCTTCTTTCTCTGTTCTATCATAGATGTCATCACATACAACACACATTTATAGACCTTTAGTCTACATCCAAGCACTTTAAAACCTTGAAAACACCACACTAAAGTGTTTTCAAGGACTTCCAGCACCTATGAACCCTGTATGAATGATAAATAATTCTTCTGAGAGAGAAAAAGGCCCGATGGAAGGATTTCACTTCCTGAATGATCAGATGACATCACAGGAAACGCATCACGGGGGTCAAAGCCGATCGACGCAAATAAACAACAACAAAGTGACCCATTTGGCCCGGAGCCAAACGCAAGCAGCTCTGTCCATGATGTTTCCATGACGATCCCAATACCGGTAGAGAGAGAGAGAGAGAGAGAGAGAGAGAGGAGAGAGAGAGGAGAGAGAGAGAGAGAGAGAGGGAGAGAGAGAGGGAGAGAGAGAGGGGGAGAGAGGAGAGAGAGAGAGGGAGAGAGAGAGGGAGAGAGAGAGGGAGAGAGAGGGAGAGAGGGAGAGGGAAAGAGGTGATTAAGACAACGGCTCAGTCCGAGATAAATGGTGATTAGCATTCAGCTAATGAGCTCAGAGGCATTGCTTTAAAAACACACACACACACACACACACACACACACACACACACAGCCTTGACCTCCGGCGTGTTTTCTTTGAAGTGAGCATCGCGGCGGTTTTCCAACACAATGCTTCGTCCTCCTTCGGCTTCCTGTCGATTGTCCGACGCTCACAGGAAGTGAGGTTTGTTTCTGTCCCATGATGCATCACTTCAATATGGACTTTAGAGTCACAGACAACACAACACACACCGGGTTCAGCAGGTTCCTCAGCAGAAAAGTGTCATGAATCTCTTTCCGTCGCACGTGTTCGGTTCTACAGGATCCAGGATCCAGACAGGAACCAGGAACCAGGATCCAGACAGGAACCAGGATCAGGACTGCTCCAGAGCAGCAGGTGTTTCAGTGTAATGAGCGACCGTGCTATCTGGTGACACTACGTTTGGCAAAGATCAGCGTATTTAATAAAACTTTACGATGTTTGTACGTTAGTGTTTTGTGTGAGAATTAGGAGGAAAAAGACGAGGAAGAGGAGAAGAAGGAAAGAGGAGGAAGATGAGGGAGAGGAGGAGCTAAAGGGCACTGGGAGGAAAGACAAGGAGAGACATCAGATGGAAGTAAATGGACAGTAAAGCAAAAAAATAAATAAAAAGAAGGACATGAGGAACAGAGAAAAAGGAGGAAAGAAGCAGATGAAGAGGAGACACGTGAAGGAGGAAGAGGAGGAGAAGAGGGTGTGGCAGATCTCCCAGAATTCCCTTTGTGATCCAAGCTGTTAGAACCCACCTGTCTGTTATTATGTCACCGTGGAAACAGGTGTGTGTGTGTGTGTGTGTGTGTGTGTGGCGACACGGTGCCCCTCCCCCAACACACACTTTTCATCCCTGGTGATGACACTGCAGATACAACGTGCACAACAAGAGTTTACATGAAAGTCTTCATGAAAGTACAAGATAACCCCCCCCCCCCACACACACACACACCCACGCACCCACACACCCACACACCCACACACACACCCACGCACCCACACACACACCCACACACCCACACACACGCACCCACACCCACACCCACGCACCCACACACACGCACCCACACCCACACACACACACACACACCCACGCACACGCACACACACACACACACACACCCACGCACCCACACACACGCACCCACACCCACACACACACACCCACACACACACACACACCCACGCACCCACGCACACACACCCACGCACCCACACCCACACACACACACACACACACACACCCACGCACCCACACACACACCCACCCACACACACACACACACCCCCACACACACACACACACACACACCCACACACACACACACAGTAGGTTTCAGCCGGCCTTTGAATCAACAAACGTAACGTGTATTGACATGTGAACAACCTGGGTGGCATCCTCTGATTCAGAACAGTGAAGCCGACACTGAAGTGCCTAAAAGCTGCATTCTCTCTGCTGGCCACCAGGGGGCGACTCCTCTCTGGTTGTATAGAAGTCTATGAGAAAATGGTCCTACTTCTCTCTGCTGGCCACCAGGGGGCGACTCCTCTCTGGTTGTATAGAAGTCTATGAGAAAATGGTCCTACTTCTCTCTGCTGGCCACCAGGGGGCGACTCCTCTCTGGTTGTATAGAAGTCTATGAGAAAATGGTCCTACTTCTCTCTGCTGGCCACCAGGGGGCGACTCCTCTCTGGTTGTATAGAAGTCTATGAGAAAATGGTCCTACTTCTCTCTGCTGGCCACCAGGGGGCGACTCCTCTCTGGTGGTAAATCTCTAGTTTCAAGTCTTCGTCAATCCAGCATGATGTTCATTTAGACTTCTATCCAAGCAGAGAGGAGTCGCCCCCTGGTGGCCGGCAGAGAGAACAGCCTGTAGCTGTGGTGACCAGGATGGAGATGAGGGGGGCCTGAACCAACATGTCCGCCTCGACGCAACAGTGTGCCATTAGATGGATGACGTCATTACCTTCATGTCCCCGATGACGGTCTGGAAAAGCCCCCCCAGCGCGCTGCACTCCCGCTCCATCACCGCCTCCATCTTCTCTGCGGGATCACTCGGAGCTGCGGCGGGCCATCGAGGAGGCAGCGGCCGGGTTCTTCACAGACAGATGGAAGGTAGAGGAGAAGCGGCTCGCTGTATACGAGGAGGAGGAGGAGAAGAAAGGGTTTCCCTGGAACGGGTTGCCGTGGAGACGGGTTGCCGTGGAAACGCGCGGGCCCTATGTTCCTCCCGGGGCGGAGGAGCGCCGTGTCTGCGGGAGGAGGAGACGCATGTCGGGCGGAGAGACAACCGGAGAGACGCTCAGCACCGAGCTCTGCTCCACACTGACGGCTCTGCCGAGGGGGGAGGCACGGCGAGGCACGGGAGCGCGCCGGGAGGGGCGTGAACGCGCGGCCGCCTTGGCCCCGCCCTCGGCTTTTTGTTAATGGAGAGGGAGAGGGAGAGAGAGAGAAAGAGAGAGAGAGAGAGAGAGAGAGATTAACACAATAATTGGTAAAAAGAAAAAAAATCTACCCAGTTAATAAATGAACGTACTTTAAATACATTTATACTAACAAAGAAGTGTCATGTATTACCAAGTACAATTAGTTCAAAGAAGAATAAACAATAAAGCAAAATACTGCAGTCAAGAACATGAATAGAAAAAATTACCATCATGAAAAAAACAAATATTTATACATACATACAGATGCAGCCATAAATACACCATATAATAATAATAATAATAATAATAATAATAATAATAATATGTTCAATTTGACAAAAGTCCGCAGTATAAATTACAAATACACAAAAACATGATACTTTAGTAGATAAATCTAAAAAAACAAAAAGCTGAACTGTTATCAGGATATTTGATATTTCTCACATTCACGATAAAAAGAAGATTATTTATTTCTACCTAGAAAAGCTGACGTGATGTCACAGATCTGTAAACCCGCATCGCCACCTAGTGGAGCTTTCACTGAGTTGCATTCTAGAAAGTGTTCTGCATTTTTCAAGCTGTTAGTTGTCCCTTTATAGTCATTTTGCATCTCTTTTATGCGGTTGTGCATCCCTTTTCAGTCGTGTTACATATTTCTGTGTCTTTATGTTGCTTTGCATTCAGCTGTTTGTGTAAAACATACAGGGAATACCAAGCAAAGGCTAAAGCTGCTTTATGTCCATTTATGTCATTTTACATGCATGCTATGTTGTTGTGTCTATTTTTCTTAGGTTAACATATATTTGATGTTGTTTTGCATAATAGATATTGAAGTCTCTCTGCTGACCTTGGTGTCGGTTGGGGGACATCTAGTGGTGAAACATGATATTTAACAATGATATTTAATTCTCATTTTCATTTCTAGGAACAAGGGACATTAGATACAAATCAAATCAAACTTTATTTATAGAGCACATTTTTCACGACCAATGGTTGACCAAAGTACTGTACAGTTCAGTAAAACAAATACAATAAAATACAATGAGAATAATACAAATTAATAAATACAAATATACATAAAATACAGAAGACGGGTGTCATGCTCAGCCTGAATTAAAAGCCATGGAGAACAGGTGGGTCTTCAATAGGGACTTAAAAACCTCTAGGGTCTGGGCTGATCTAATATGCCAAGGCAAGCTATTCCAGAGCCTCGGGGCAGCTTCCACAAAGGCTCGGTCCCCTCTGGTTTTAAGTCTGGTCCTGGGGACTTTCAGGAGCAGTTGATCTGCCGACCTCAGTGCTCTGGCTGGAGTGTGACAGTGTAAAAGTTCAGATAGGTATTGTGGAGCCAGTCCATTTAAAGCTTTAAAAACAAATAGCACAAGTTTAAAATCAATCCTGAAGCGGACAGGGAGCCAGTGTAGCGAGGCCAAGACTGGTGTAATGTGGTCGCGCTTTCTTTTTCCAGTCAGAAGACGAGCAGCAGCATTTTGCACGAGCTGCAGGCGACGGAGCTACGACTGGTCAACACCAACATACAGAGAATTACAGTAATCCAGCCGTGAAGAAATAAAGGCATGGATCACTCTCTCTAGGTCTTTGGGAGGAAGATAGGCTTTAATCTTGGCTAAGAGTCGAAGCTGGAAGAAACTTGTTTTGACAACAGAGCTGACCTGCCTGTCAAATTCAAAAGCACTGTCTAGTGTTACTCCAAGGTTCTTCACATGAGTGTGGGAGTTTGGAGTAAGTGGGCCCAGAAAACCAGCAGAAAAATCATGAATATTTTGCCCAAAAATAATAATCTCAGTTTTGTTTTCGTTTAGGTTGAGAAAATTGATGTCCATCCAAGTTTTTATATCAGATAAGCAATCAAGCAATGGCTGCAATGTATCCTTAAGGCGAGTCCACACCGGACCGAAAATCGGCGTCTTTGAGAGAGTCGGCGTCCGTGACATGAGTCTGCTTGGTGTGGTCGCTCGAATCGGCCCACGTCGGCGTTCATTTCAGCCGATTCAAATGTGTAATCCACCAAGCGAGTCGGTGACTCTTTTACCATTCTGATGGGTGGAGGCTAGCAGCTTGACTAGCGAATCAGTGAAGCCCGGAAGTGACGATGGTAAACATACCAGATAAGCAGTGGAATCGAAGAAGGTGGTCTAGAGAGGACCGCCTACTTCCGGTTTTCGTGTTTTCTGGCCCACAATACAGATTAGCGCCGCCTGTTGTTTTGGAGACATTACATCTCGCGCAAGCGCGGAACGTATGGCGTCGGCTGTAGTTCCGTAGGTGTGAACCGCCATGTCGTTGTTCGAGTCGGCCATGTTAAGTAGCCGACGTCATTTACCGTCGCGAATCAGTGTGGACCCGCCTTTACACTTGGATTTTAAAGGGATATAGATTTGTACATCGTCAGCAAAACAGTGGAAAGAGATGTTGTGTTTCGCTAAGATGGATCCCAGGGGCAACAAATACAGTAAAAACAGGATAGGGCCTAAAATAGAGCCTTGAGGGACTCCACAGGTGAGAGGGGCAGCGGTAGAGGAAAACTCCCCCAGGTGAACTGAGAAACTCCTATCGGACAGATAAGACTCGAACCATTTGAGGGCAACCATACAGAAGAGACATATTCTAAAAACATGTCAGAATGCACCAGAATGTGGGAACTTGCATCTACTAGTTTATACATTTAAAAACATAAAATCACAGAAGAAGGCAGCTGGTCCGGTCCGAACCGGTTCATGGAAGCAGGTCTGGGATCAGATGGTGAAGCTGGCAGAGCTGTCACTTTAACCACACACACCCGCTGCTTAATGACAGGGGGCCACACACACACACTAACACACACACACACACACACACACACACACACACAGTGATAGTCATTGCACTGTGTGTGATTATGTGAGAAGACTGAGCTAATAACAGCTATCAGGACGAGGGGGAGAAAGAAGGGGGAGGGGAGACAGGACCAGGACCAGGATCCGGAGGATCTGGATTCAGTGAAAATTAGCTTAGAAGGTATTTGAGTCTCATTACCTTTTTTCACCACCAAAGAGAAACTGTCTCGGAATAAATAAACGTCAAAAATATTGCATGGCGTGCATATTCCACACCATTATATTTTTACTGACTAAAAGTAAGTAAACATATAAGAAAAAAATAAATATGTTTGCAGCATTGCATAAAACCTTTTTGGAAGACTCGAGGAATTCATTTTTATACGTTTTTATTTATATATATATATATATATATATATAAATTAACATGTCTGATTTCTCGACGTTTACAAAGATCATTTTTTCCCTTCCGTTTAAAACAAGAATACACACCTCTGAAGTCAGCCTCCGTGCTTTGGCTGCTACTTCCGCGTTGCTCAGCGAACTCACGTGAAGTCTCGCGGGATCTAATCGCCCTTAATGCGACAGCGTCTTTAAAAAAAAAAAAAAAAAAAAAAAAAAAAAATTCAGCCATGAAACAAGTCACGTAAAAACCCTTCATCCACATGAAGCTTCGTTAAAAACCCGGTAGTGTGTTTGAATGTCATTTCAGACGGAGATCCGCGTTTCTATTCTGGAAAAGAGCCTCCGATGAAACATCCTCTTGTCAAGAAGGCACCAGTCTACATGCATTTTACATTTCCACAACATGATCCAGCAGGGAAGCCAACTTTAGTCGAAGCCACCATTGAACACAAATAGTGCAACCGACGGTGTCTTTAGAGCCGTTTGCAGTTATAAAGCCTAGACCTGCAGGTAAGATGGTTCCGTACTGGAAAGGCAACTTATGGTAAAACCTACCATTTAGGTGGATTAAAATTGATTGATGAGCAGCACAAGCAACACATTGCCAGTGAAGTGGATTTGACAGAACTGAAGTACAGTGAAATGCTAGTTATTGCTGCCCCCCCAAGAGCAGGTTTTAATGCAGAACAAGTTCACCATCAACTGGGCTCCCAGTCACCACTCCCATGGAGCCACAAGTTCAATTAAACTCCTGAATGAACATTACGCCTGTCTGTTGAGACACAGCAAGTCACCGGCCAGAACTCCAGGTTGCAAATGACACCCACAAGAAAAATGTAGTTCAATTACTTTATTGAATTCACAACAAGTTGATGCCAGGACACCCAGCTTCCAGAGAGTCAGGAACCTGAGGACAGACATATCAGTAAGCAAATGTGCAACACATGGCAAATAAAAACTTCCCCCTCAAATGACAAATATTTAACACTAGATTTTAAAAGTTCAGCCAACTTACATTTAGGATAAACGTCAGATGTTCATCTTACACAGGCACCAGTTGCTGCTGCCACCTGGGATGGTCCGGGGATGCCATTGGAATTGGTCTTGAACTTCTTGGCTGAGTCATTGCTTTTGCATAAACAGGTCGAACTTCTGAGCCGGACTGCTGCTGGGGCTTGGACGGCCTAGTGGGGTCAAGCTCAGAATCTTCCATCTGGCGAAGGGCAGAATCCCACATGCCTTTTTTGGTCTGGAAGATACCAGGGTTAGTTTGGGGTTTGGCCGGCTGGTAGCTGGACGGCTGCTGCTGGGGCTTGGATGGTCTAGTGGAGTCAAGCTCAGCATGCATCTCAATTGCATAACTTGAAGCAATACCCGAATCAAATCTGTCCTTCTGGCGAAGGGCAGAATCCCACATGCCTTTTTTGGTCTGGAAGATACCAGGGTTAGTTTGGGGCTTGGCTGGCTGGTAGCTAGACGGCTGGTAGCCGGACGGCTGCTGCTGGGGCTTGGATGGTTTGTAGCTGGAGGGCTGGTAGCCGGACGGCTGGTAGCCGGACGGCTGCTGCTGGGGCTTGGATGGTTTGTAGCTGGAGGGCTGGTAGCCGGATGGTTGGTAGCTGGATGGCTGGTAGCTGGACGGCTGCTGCTGGGGCTTGGCTGGTTTGTAGCTGGATGGTTGGTAGCCGGATGGTTGGTAGCTGGATGGCTGGTAGCTGGACGGCTGCTGCTGGGGCTTGGCTGGTTTGTAGCTGGATGGTTGGTAGCCGGATGGTTGGTAGCTGGATGGCTGGTAGCTAGACGGCTGCTGCTGGGGCTTGGCTGGTTGGTAGCCGGATGGTTGGTAGCTGGAGGGTGTGTGCTGGGGCTTGAACGGCTGGTAGCTGGATGGCTGGTAGCTAGACGGCTGCTGCTGGGGCTTCGATGGCTGGTAGCCGGATGGTTTGTAGCTAGCCGGCTGGTAGCTGGATGGCTGCTGCTGGGGCTTCGATGGCTGGTAGCCGGATGGTTTGTAGCTAGCCGGCTGGTAGCTGGATGGCTGCTGCTGGGGCTTCGATGGCTGGTAGCCGGATGGTTTGTAGCTTGCCGGCTGGTAGCTGGATGGCTGCTGCTGGGGCGTCGATGGCTGGTAGCCGGATGGTTTGTAGCTAGCCGGCTGGTAGCTGGATGGCTGCTGCTGGGGCTTCGATGGCTGGTAGCCGGATGGTTTGTAGCTAGCCGGCTGGTAGCTGGATGGCTGCTGCTGGGGCTTCGATGGCTGGTAGCCGGATGGTTTGTAGCTTGCCGGCTGGTAGCTGGATGGCTGCTGCTGGGGCTTCGATGGCTGGTAGCCGGATGGTTTGTAGCTAGCCGGCTGGTAGCTGGATGGCTGCTGCTGGGGCTTCGATGGCTGGTA
>CM056836.1:697500-710000 GCA_029853015.1 Chelidonichthys spinosus | reverse complement strand
GGGGGCGACTCCTCTCTGGTTGTATAGAAGTCTATGAGAAAATGGTCCTACTTCTCTCTGCTGACCACCAGGGGGCGACTCCTCTCTGGTTGTATAGAAGTCTATGAGAAAATGGTCCTACTTCTCTCTGCTGGCCACCAGGGGGCGACTCCTCTCTGGTTGTATAGAAGTCTATGAGAAAATGGTCCTACTTCTCTCTTGATGTATTATCTCAGTAAACATTGTAAACATGAGTTTATGGTTTCAATCTCTAGTTTCATATTTGTTTTAAAGTCCTGTCCACAAATCCGAGGTCCGGATCCCCGCTGTGAGTCCACCTGAGGACTGGAAGGGAAGTCCCATTACCTTGAGCTCGATGGCTGAGATGTAGCCGCTGCCATCCGTGTCATAGTTTCTCCAGATCTGCACAGAAACGACAAGGGTAAACAACGTGAGGCAACGATCACGACCCTGAAGGTGGCTTATTTTTTTCCTACAGCGGCCCTGATACGCTGTTGTTGCGTTCACCGCGGTGACCTGCGAGAAAAACGTTTTTCCTCAAAGGATTTGAGGCAACGCAGTGTGAGTAACCACTACAAGGCTAACATGTAACATTCCCCGTGTTGACCTTTGACCCCTCACCCTCATGAACTCCACGCTGTTATCCAGCGGCGTCTCTCTGCGAAACAGAAGCAGGAAGTTCTCCTCCTCCGGCAGCATGATGGCGGCCAGCTGGGGGGATAAAAAAACAATACAATTAAATGAACTGAAAAACGTGTCGATGTTTCCAGAAGCTCCGAGGAGTCGGACGAACCTCTTTGATCCGCAGACGTCCGTCAACTGCGACGCCGTACGCCGACATGAACCTGCCTCTCAGTCTTCGGATGTCCTCCGTTATCTCCTGCTCCTGAACACAACACATTAGATTGCCTGTTGTGACATTTTCGGACTGCAGTGCCCCCTGGTGTTGACGAGAATAAAAACTTGAATTGATCACCACGTCATTACCTTCGTCCCGAACTTTCCCAGCATGTGTTGAAAGAGGGCGTCCAGCTCGTTGCTGTCGATGAAACCGTTATCTACGAACATAATCGGGGCATCGTGTCAAATCAACGGAACATCGGGAGGTAAAAGTCGTGCTTTTTTTAAACGTACGACCAGACAGCAGCCATTTTCTTTGGATTCGTGACCATGGAGAACTTGCATTATTCCTACGACATTTAGCCTTATAGCAGAAATAAAACTGTGTTAATTCAGCATAAATCAGCATAAATCAGATCCTCTGAAAACATTTATTTATTTTTTTTTAGCTTTTTAATATTTTCAAATTAGTGATCTGACATGACCTTTAGGACATGAAACATCGGGATAAAACCACGTCAAAATGCAGCAGAACACAACACACCGCGGGAGACGATGGATGGATGTTGGACATTAAAAAACTGTCAAGAGGAAAACTAGATCCTCCTGCTCCTCATTACTCTAAGTTCATGTCTCAGATCAGCTCCGTCAGGTCATTTACCCACAAACCCTAGCGTTGTGGCATAATCCATGTCTCATTATTTAGTTGAAGACGTTGACCTCAGAGTCATGGAAACGCTTCTCACCATCAACATCAAAATGTTGCCAGATCTGAAGGAAACCTGCAGCATCCAGGGTGCCGACCAGGGTGTTATCCAGGGTGCTGTCCAGGGTGCCGTCCAGGGTGTTGGCCGTCCAGGGTGCTGACCAGGGGGTTGAAGACAAGTCCAGAGGTCGAGACCGTGACGACAAAATAAAGGAAACGCTTCCTTCAGACAAACAGTCCAAAAGTTTCAGAGACAGAAATAAAAATGTGTTCAGATTCCTCCAGAAGTCCCGAAATGAGAGAAACAACGGATTCAACAGCTTGTATATGAGGGAGGGAGGGAGAGAGAGGTGGGAGGGAGGGGGAGAGAGAGAGGTGGGAGGGAGGGGGAGAGAGAGGGAGAGAGAGAGGGGGGAGAGAGAGGTGGGAGGGAGGGGGAGAGGGGGGAGAGAGGGAGGGAGAGAGAGGTGGGAGGGAGGGGGAGAGAGGTGGGAGGGAGGGGGAGAGAGAGGGAGAGAGAGAGGGGGGAGGGAGAGGGGGAGGGAGGGAGAGAGGGGGGAGGGAGAGGGAGAGGAGAGGGGGGAGAGAGGGAGAGAGAGAGGGGAGAGGAGGAGGGGGAGAGGAGAGGGGGAGGGAGGGGGAGAGGGGGGGGAGAGAGAGGGGGAGAGAGAGAGAGGGGGGGGGAGGGGAGAGAGGGGGAGAGAGAGAGGGAGGAGGAGGGAGGGAGAGGGGGGGGGAGGAGAGGGGGGAGAGAGAGGGAGAGAGAGGGGGAGGGAGGGGGGAGAGAGAGGGAGGGGGGGGGAGGGGGAGGGAGAGGGGGGAGGGAGGAGGGAGGAGAGGGGGAGGGAGGGGAGGGGGGGAGAGGAGGGGGGAGGAGGGGGAGAGGGGGAGAGAGAGGAGAGACAATGAGGCTGAGACAGTAAGAGATAGCATTTATTGGTAAAAACGAGTAAAAGGAGAGAGAAGAGTATTTGACAGCTTGACGTTTCATCTCCAGACTTAAAGGTCGGCTGGCACATAAACAATAAAACACCATTTTAACAGAATACTATATATATATATATGTATATATATATATATATGTATATATATTTTTAATATATATATATGAAAAGAAAGACAGATATTTCCCGGTAGAATCAAACCCACCACCATTACGTAATCAAATATCAAATATAATCCCCAGAGTTTGTGCATTAACTCCATATAAAGCTTTATGAACATAAACAGGAAGGAACGTCATATTTACACACGTCACTAAGTGCAGAATACGTTGGCCATGAGCCGGTTGCTACGGCGACGACACAGCAGATCTGTTGTTAACAGTAATAACACCTCGGAAGCTGTTAATCACAGGGAACTCCAACGTCACCTGAATGCACCTCAATATCTCACCTTTCATTTAACGTATTGCTTTTCATAATATATATTTTTATTTATTGAAGGGAACATTTCCCATCAGCCCCGTTTCCTCAGCGTTGACGTTCCTCTGAAATGAAAAGGTAACAAAATAATAATTTTGTCATTTTAATGAGCGTTGATGTTGGATTAAACTACAAACTAACTTTGGTTCCAGCAGCAGAGAGCTTTCTTTGGTTTCGGATGTCTCATCTACAGAAAGACTAACTGAACCCCTTTTAGACCTGGACCTGGTTCCTCTAATCAGCCACAGACCAGATGTAATGTCTGGTCTTCATTAGTGCTGCTGAGACGGGCCTGATCCGAGGTCAGGTAACTGTTTATACTCTACAGTTGTTCCCTCGGCTCCAAATACTAAAGAAAGTGATGAAATGTCTCTGGACTGATGGGGTCGGGTTTACAGTCCCGTCAGACCGGACTCCTCGTCTGATTGGTCATCAGACTTGAGCTCGGCGTCCGGCGAAGGAACCTCCACGTCAGCTGGACTGAGATCAGCATCGGTCAGAGAAGGAGGCCTCACTAAGGAGAGAGAGGGAGATTTAAACATGCCTGTGGAAGTGAGACTGATCTATTAGGTGGACTGTGATTGGTCGAACCGTAAGCTGGGAGGGACTTGGCTCGCTCGCGGTCGTCCTCGGCAACAGCAGCAGGACTGGCTGGTCTCTTCAGGGACGACCACAGTCGGCCACCGGTGCCCGGTTCTCCCACTGGACTGGGCGACTCGAACGCATCACCCTCCACGAGGAACTCCCCTGAAGGAGACAGGAGAAGTAGGACCATTTTCTCATAGACTTCTATACAACCAGAGAGGAGTCGCCCCCTGGTGGCCAGCAGAGAGAAGTAGGACCATTTTCTCATAGACTTCTATACAACCAGAGAGGAGTCGCCCCCTGGTGGCCAGCAGAGAGAAGTAGGACCATTTTCTCATAGACTTCTATACAACCAGAGAGGAGTCGCCCCCTGGTGGCCAGCAGAGAGAAAGTAGGACCATTTTCTCATAGACTTCTATACAACCAGAGAGCAGTCGCCCCCTGGTGGCCAGCAGAGAGAAGTAGGACCATTTTCTCATAGACTTCTATACAACCAGAGAGCAGTCGCCCCCTGGTGGCCAGCAGAGAGAAGTAGGACCATTTTCTCATAGACTTCTATACAACCAGAGAGGAGTCGCCCCCTGGTGGCCAGCAGAGAGAATGCAGCTTTAAGGCACCAAATTAATCACGCATTGAAACCGTTTGAAACCGAGACGTTCTTCACGTCTCAGAAACAGAAATCACAGTAAGAGCCTCTAAATGTTTCTTCTCTCACCACGCTCACAAAAGACAAGTCGCCTTTTTGATTACACAGAAGAAAACGCCGTTTCAAGGAAAAACACAGTTAATTACACAAGAGTTCAATGACACACCCACACACACACACTCTCTTGACACTTGGACATGTCAAGTACAGGCTAGGACCTTTGCTGTGTTGCTTCTGAGCGGAGGCGTCTTCAAAGCATTCATTAAACGTCACCTGGTAAATTGACTGTTGTATTTTCGGCGCTGAGTCACGAAAAAAAAAAGAATATAAATGGAATGAATTGCCACGGCAACCAGGGCTTGGATATTTAATTTGCCTATGCAATAGGGGAAAAATAACGCAAATGAGCTTAATGTTTAATTGTATAATTTAACACTGCAGATATATCAAAGATTATGACACTATTATGATCGACTCGGACGCCGAGGTCAGCAAATTATTTCATTGGTCCTCCTGTTCTTTTTGATTTGCGACTGATATCCACCCGGAGTCACGACTACTGCATTGTGGGTACCGACCCTCCAGTGGAGACGGGGGTCCTGCATGGGTCCTGCTGGGGTTCTCTCTCTCCTCTCCTGACGGCGCCCTCTTCAGGCGAGGAGCAGGAAGTGGTCCTTTGGTGGAGGAGCTGCCTGCCGGAGTCTCAGAGGAGTCGTCTGAGGAACAGACATCAATAAATGTTATAGAACACACATTTCAAGCACTTTATTCTAAATCCAAGCACTTTTCAAACCTTGAAAACACCCCACTAAAATTCAAGTGTTTTCAAGGATTTCCAGCACCGTACGAAGCCTGTACAAAGTCTGCCTACCGAGGACGTCCGTGATGCTTGGTCCGGGACCGGCGGGACTGAGGGGCTCAGAGGTGCGGGGTCCCAGCGGGGGTTTGGTGGGTCTGGGGGTCACGCTGGGTGGTTTGGACCTGGGAGTCGGCTCTGGTCTGGACTCGTCGGCGTCTGCTGGAACGGCGTGGTGGACGTCTGACTTGACTACAGGAAAACCAGGGAGACACTTTAGAGTCGTGGTCTTTTGGAAGACTGAAATAGTATTATTATTATTATAACTAATGAAACAGCTCCATGTAACCGGTGAAGTATCAGTAGAAAATCCAAACTCACCTTTGTCTTCGTCCACTTTGTCCAACGACTCGGACTGAAAACGGAGACGAGAGAAGGTTATTTATCATCACACATACAACTATTAAAGAAATAATCATTGATTTTCTTAGACCGCAGCCTCCCTCCAACATTGCTCAATTATTAATCTGAGACATAAAATAAAATATATAGATTAAAATTGCACAGAAAACACAACACAATAATAATAATAATAATAATATAAAGATCATTTTCTTTTTCTTTAAAAAGGCCAGGAAAAAGCCAGGAGCTCCGCCCACCTGCTTCAGCGCCATCTTCTCCTGTCTGGCCTTCATCTCCGCCAGCAGGTCCATGCCCATCACAGGGACCCCGATATGTCGGGGAATGTGGGGGTTTTCCTTCTTCTCCAGGTTCTCCTCCTCCTCCTCCTCCTGTTCCTTCTCCTCGTCAGCAGATTCAGCGGCGGTCGGAGTCGACTCCATTTCAGAATCCGTGTGGTCCGAGGATTGAGCCCTGTGGAGTTCCCGATGGGGCGGGTCGGGGAGCGTCGCCGTCGTTTCCTCGGTCACCGGGGTGATGGAGGGGAAGGATGAAGCCGGGTTGGTGGAGGGGGAGGGTGAAGCTGGGGTGGTGGAGGAGGCCGGGTGGGGCGGAGTGACGGAGGCGTGGCTTTTCTCCGAGCGGGACGTCCGGGATTTGATGAGGTTGAAGAAACCGCTCTTCCTGGATTCACGCTTTTTATCCGGAGATTCCGGCGTGCTGGAGGACGGACCCCTCACAGATGGAAGTCTACATGACATTAAAAAGAAAGAAGTTTTATTCACACAACATCTCACAGGTTTACTTTTCTTTGCAGACGACACAAATCATCATCAAATGACGGGCCGCTGAAGGAATTCTGTGTTTAATACTTGAGTCTCACTTGAAACCGAGTTTAATGACTTTCTTGGAGAAGAAATCATCCAGGCCCTCGTCAAGCTTTCCCATGATGCTGTTCTGCTCGGCCTCTTGTGGCACCGAACTAGCGGCGGCGGCGGCGGCCTTCCGCTGAACCGAGGCGGACACAGAAAGATGACAGTCAATTATTATTTAAGGTATTTAGCCAGTTAACGACCTCAGAAACAGAACTTTACAGGGTGAGATGAGAGACTCTAGACTTCCCAAATCTGACTCTTGACCCATCAATGCGAAGGTCAATAATTAAACAATAATTCTATTCGCTACGTCATCAACATTTACGTTAGCAATGTCATCGATATTTTATTGATAACAGATTCAGATGCTGTCAAAGCAGAAACATTTGGTGTCACCAACGATTAACCCGAGCCCTTCCCTGAGGGACACCTACAGGTGGACGGCTGGGTTTGGTCCTCTTCTTGGGTTTCGGGCGGAGTTTGGTGTGATGCTCCAGCAGCTTGTGCTCCACGGGCGGCAGGTCAGACAAACAGATGGTCCTCGTGTCGGGTGGAGTCGGGGGAGGGGGGAGGTCTCCGTAGTAGGCTGAGGCTCTGTCCAATGGCTGTGGAGGAGGAGGAAGAGGCGGGTCCTCCACGTGGATGGGAACCTCTTCGAGGGCCTTGTCCAGGTCGAACTCCATCTCTGTGGGTCAAACAGGAAGAAGTTATATGATATTATATTTTATGGGTGTTTACTGATCATAGCAACGGCAAACATCCGGTGTTAGCGGAACCAAACAACTTGTTTAATCGGCTATGACAAGTGAAAGCTAGCCGCTAGCATCTTAGCCCACCTGCCCTGATGATGTATTGATTTTTTTTTTTTTTTTTTAATACGCCGTCGTAGTAATACTCTGGAAAAAAAAACATCATCAAAGTCCCAGTTGGGAGTTTCGGACGCTCACCGAAGGCCACGGAGACGGGACGCAGCATCCTCACCAGGATGCTCTTCCTCTTGGATTTAGGAGTCATCTAGGGAGGAGAGAAACAGGGTTTTTATCTTTGTATCTAAAAGAATGAAACTGATACGCAGCGTGAGAGTGTTTTCTCTAACAATGCATGAGTCCGGATCCTCCAGTCCATGGTTCTGGTCCCGGTTGGGTCTCTCCGGCTGCAGGACCACCTCGTCCAGAACCTCGGTCTCCGTCTGGGCCTCGTGATGCACCAGAGGCTGGCTCTTCCTGATCACGTGGTCGCCCTGGAGACGAAGGGAGGGATGAATGGACGGATAGAAAGACAGGCAGACAGGCAGGCAGACAGGTAGACAGACAGACAGACGGACAGACACTGACCAGCGTGTGCTGTGATCGGGACAGAGACTCCAGGATCTCGTCCACGATGCGGTCGGACAGAAACGATGCCATGCTCAGCTTCACTTCACTGGAAAAACAAAAGAAGGTCGTTCTTACCTTTCACAATAAAAGCCCCGACACATACTCATCCCTGCTGCTTACCGCGGGAACTCAAATCAGCATTTCCAGGTACATTTCCATGCTTTTCCAGCCCCTTCCAGCTGTGGTAAACTCCATCTTTGTACCAATCCAATGGTCAGTATTCAGTCTACTTATTCTGTCACTTGTTCATCACATTAAATGAGATGTTCTTGTCCTCTAAACAACCAACATGATGTTTGGAGACAGCTTTTTACAGAAGGACCACAAATGAAAGGAAAACTAATTCCACTAACAGATCCACAGAAATATAATCACCAACTATTTTCATCATCTGTTCATCATGAAAAGTCATTTTTCAGAAAGAAATGTCACAAAATGCTGTTTTCAGTCCCTCAGATATGGAGATCTTCTTTCCTCTGTTCTATCATAGATGTCATCACATACAACACACATTTCAAGACCTTTAGTCTACATCCAAGACCTTTCCAAACCTTGAAAACACCACACTAAAACTCAAGGATTTCCTGTAAAATTCCCGCGGGGCGTTCAGATAAGAGGTCAGACCTGATCTTGTTGGCGATGTCGACCCCGGACTGCTCCAGCAGCGTGGAGGTGATGAAGCTGCGAGGGACCTCCATCCTCCCGGCTCCGCCCTTCAGCAGCTCCGGGCGGAGGCTGCTCCTCTTCATGGCGTGCGGACACAGACCCTCGGCGGCATCCACCATGGACACCAGCATCGTCTGAGGGAGGAGTGTGAGCGCAGCTTAAAAACCTTCCACATCGCACAGAACAGAAGACGTGGGTGCCCCGCGGGTTCAAATCCCGGGCAGCTCAGTACCTGCAGCTGCTCCTCCATCACCCGGGCAACCTCCCCGGCCATCGACTCCAGTTTGTCCTGAATGGCTCCGACACAAGCGCCGCTGGACCCCCCGCTCCGCAGGTGGTACAGGTTGGGCAGCAGCTGGAGGGAGAGAGAGAGTGAGAGAGAGAGATTCATTTTATGAAGCTTCTCAAAGGAACTTTAACTTTGTGTTGACTTTTGCGCCCTCTTGTGGACGATCGTATTAGTGTTTCCCAACAACAGAGTCCCTTCAGAAAACCTCTTGTTTTACTGCAGCAGGCTCTGACACTCTACCCCCCATAGAGTCCTGGTTCTGGTCCTGGTTCCGGACTGAGACTCATCTTCTCACCGTCTTGGAGTTGCGGGCGTCCTTCATGATGCTCTCTGCCACCTTCATGTCCTCCTGGACTGATGCGGTCTCCGTGAACCTCAGGGAGTTCAGGTGGTCCTGCACCTTCACGCACATGGTGTCCATCATCTGGTCCCAGAGAGGTCAGAGGTCAGTGTTACCCGTGTGATCGAGTGTGTGATCGAGTGTGATCGAGTGTGTGATCTAGCGTGATCTAGTGTGATCTAGTGTGATCTAGTGTGTGATCTAGTGTGTGATCTATTATGATCTACTGTGTGAGATGTAGTGTGTGGTGTAGTGTGTGATCTACTGTGTGGTGAAGTGTGTGATCTAGTGTGTGGTGAAGTGTGTGATCTAGTGTGTGATCTAGTGTGTGATTTACTGTGTGGTGTAGTGTGTGAACTAGTGTGTGGTGTAGTGTGGGATCTAGTGTGGGATCTAGTGTGTGATCTACTGTGTGGTGTAGTGTGTGATCTACTGTGTGATGTAGTGTGTGATCTATTGTGTGATGTAGTGTGTGATCTATTGTGATCTACTGTGTGAGATCTAGTGTGTGGTGTAGTGTGTTATCTACTGTGTGATGTAGTGTGTGATCTATTGTGTGATGTAGTGTGTGATCTATTGTGATCTACTGTGTGAGATCTAGTGTGTGGTGAAGTGTGTGATCTATTGTGTAATCTACTGTGTGGTGTAGTGTGTGATCTACTGTGTGGTGTAGTGTGTGATCTAGTGTGTGATTTACTGTGTGGTGTAGTGTGGGATCTAGTGTGGGATCTAGTGTGTTATCTACTGTGAGGTGAAGTGTGATCTAGTGTGTGATTTACTGTGTGGTGTAGTGTGTGAACTAGTGTGTGATCTAGTGTGTGGTGTAGTGTGGGATCTAGTGTGTGATCTACTATGTGATCTACTGTGTGGTGTAGTGTGTGATCTACTGTGTGATGTAGTGTGTGATATATTGTGTGATGTAGCGTGTGATCTATTGTGATCTACTGTGTGAGATCTAGTGTGTGGTGAAGTGTGTGATCTATTGTGTAATCTACTGTGTGGTGTAGTGTGTAATCTACTGTGTGGTGTAGTGTGTGATCTACTGTGTGATCTAGTGTGTGATCTACTGTGTGGTGTAGTGTGTGATCTACTGTGTGGTGTAGTGTGTAATCTACTGTGTGGTGTAGTGTGTGATCTAGTGTGATCTACTGTGTGGTGTAGTGTGTAATCTACTGTGTGGTGTAGTGTGTGATCTACTGTGTGGTGTAGTGTGTGATCTACTGTGTGATCTAGTGTGCGATCTACCATGTGGTGGAGTGTGTGATCTAATGTGTGATGTAGTGTGTGATCTATTGTGATCTATTGTTGATGTAGTGTGCGAGCTATTGTGATCTACTGTGTGATCTAGTGTGATGTAATGTGTGATCTAGTGTGTGATCTAGTGTGATGTAGTGTTTGATCTACTGTGTGATCCAGTGTGATGTAGTGAGTGATCTAGTGTGATCTACTGTGTGATCTAGTGTGAGGGTGCTCCTGCCTGCTGCGTTGTCGTGGTAACGATCCCCTGCTGCAGCCGGTACGCCTGCTCCTGCAGGTATTTGCGGGTCTCGTGGTTCCTCAGCAGGTACTGCTCCATCTTCAGCAAGGCATCCTCCGTCTTCTCCGGGCTCGTCTTCAGGGCCTGAGCGGCATCCACGATGGGCATCGGCATGAACCGGATGGTGTAGTTCCTGACGGGGGAGAGGAACAGTGACATCACTTCCTCCATCATACTAAAGCATATGACCCCGACCGGCTGCTTCAGACTCACTTCTCCAGAGCGGCGGCGACGTCCTGCAGACCCTGAGGGCTGACGTTGTTTCTGTCCCACACGATCGTCCTGCAGACAACATGAAAGGGTTAACGCTGTGGTGGAGACCTGTCAATCAGCAGGTTAGCCCCGCCCCCTAAAGCATCCCCTGCTTCCTGGTCTGGTGGACTCTAAATGGACCATAATGTACTAAATGAACATCATGCTGGATTGAAGAAGACTTGAAACTAGAGATTGAGACCATAAACTCATGTTTACAATGTTTACTGAGATAATACATCAAGAGAGAAGTAGGACCATTTTCTCATAGACTTCTATACAACCAGAGAGGAGTCGCCCCCTGGTGGCCAGCAGAGAGAAGTAGGACCATTTTCTCATAGACTTCTATACAACCAGAGAGGAGTCGCCCCCTGGTGGCCAGCAGAGAGAAGTAGGACCATTTTCTCATAGACTTCTATACAACCAGAGAGGAGTCGCCCCCTGGTGGCCAGCAGAGAGAAGTAGGACCATTTTCTCATAGACTTCTATACAACCAGAGAGGAGTCGCCCCCTGGTGGCCAGCAGAGAGAATGCAGCTTGTGTGTGCTGGAGGACCTGAGTTTGGTGTTGATCTGCAGGGCCTTGGCCAGCATCTTGGCCCCCATGTCCCCCATGGCGTTCCCACTGATGTCCAGCCTGGTCAGGGAGGCGTTGCTGCCGAGAGCGTTGAGGACGATGGAGAGGTCGGCCTTCAGCCTGGAGTCGGCCAGAGACAGCGAGGTCAGCGGCTGCAGGGGGAACGATAGTTCATAAATAATAATAATAAATACTGATATGACAGAAGAAGTAGAAGTTTGACTCACCGAGTCCTCTTCTTGAATCATGTGGACCAGGTTGTCCAGGACCTGAGACACATTTCTGGAGCAAAACCAGCAGATTGTTAACATTTTAAGGAAACAGATACAGATTTCTTCTTAAATTGTATTGTATTGTTTATACATGCAAATGAGGCATTAGCTTATTGAATATGTGCTAACTGACAGACATGTCCAAAATCAGGTCGTTAATATTTTTTCACATTATTATTATTTTTTAAATTTGTATTTATTTCATTGTTTTTTTAAAAAAGAAAAAGAAAAATGATGTATGTTTGTTGTGCTGTATAATTCAATTTAATAAATAAATAAATTAGTAATTATTATTATTTATAATAGTAATGTATTAAAATATATATTTATTATTAATTATTATTATGATTAATAATAATTTTCCATCACAGTGCTGTACAACAAGAATAATAATTACTAATAAACATAATTGCTTCTATAAAGTCCAGCTTGGATGGAGGTTTGGGGACCCACTTGGACTTGATGTTGTTGAAGTTCTTGCCCAGTGAAAGGTGTCTGATGGATCGGTTCTTGGCCAGCCAGACCAGCAGGGTGGTCAGGTCCATGTCCAGACCTGAGACAGGAAACCAGTCCGAGTTAGCGAGGTCACAACGGATCGTGAAAGAAGAAAGAAAACCCCTCACCGTTGTCAGAAATGTCCAGGCTGGAGATGTTGGGGATCTCGGCCACGCAGCCCTCCAGGATCTGGGATCCGCCTGAACGCAGCTGAGAGAGGATCACGTTTAGAACGCTGCTCGGTGGTTCAGAGTGTGTTAATGTCGGGGTTTACCTCGCAGCAGCTGAGGTCCAGAGACACGTCGCTGAGGTTCGGGTTGCAGCCGAGTCCCAGCAGCAGCGCTCTGCAGGCAGGGACACATTCAAGCACTTTCAAGCACTTTACTCTCAATCCAAGCACTTTTCAAACCTTGAAAACACCATGCT
>CM056836.1:597500-690000 GCA_029853015.1 Chelidonichthys spinosus | reverse complement strand
CTCTTCCCTCTCTCTCTGTCTCTCTCTCTCTCTGTCTCTCTCTCCCCTCTCTTTCCCTCTCTCTCTGTCTCTCTCCCTCTCTCTCCCCTCTCTCTCTCCCTCTCTCTCTTCTCTCTCTCCTCTCTCTCCTCTCTTCCTCTCTCTCTCCTCTCCTCTCCTCTCTCTGTCTCTCTCCTCTCTCTCTCCCCCTCTGTCCCTCTCTCTCTCTCTGTCTCTCTCCCTCTCTCCTCTCTCTCTCCCCCCTCTCTCCCTCTCTCTGTCTCTCTCCCTCTCTCTCTGTCTCTCTCCCTCTCTCTCCCCTCTCTCTCTCCCTCTCTCTCTTTCCCTCTCTCTCTGTCTCTCTTCCTCTCTCTCTCCCTCTCTCTCTCTGTCTCTCCCTCTCTCTCTCCCCCTCTGTCCCTCTCTCTCTCTCTGTCTCTCTCCCTCTCTCCCCCCCCCTCTCCCTCTCTCTGTCTCTCTCCCTCTCTCTCTCTGTCTCTCCCTCTCTCTCTCCCCCTCTCTCCCTCTCTCTCTCTCTGTCTCTCTCCCTCTCTCCCCCCCCTCTCTCTCTCTCTGTCTCTCTCCCTCTCTCGCCCTCCAGGTTGAACTTTTCTTCCTCTGACTGTTTTCCTTTCCCACAGGCTGCGTTCTCACAGCTGCATTGTGGGTAAAAGTATCAGATGTCACCGTACGGTGAGACGTAGAGAGAGAGAGAGACAGAGAGGAAGGAAGGAGGGCCGGCGGCGGCAGTGAGGAGGGGCGGGGCTACGAACCTTGGCGGGGAGGCGTGATGTCAGCAGGTAGGCCCGGTGTGAAGCCAGCGCCTGGAACAGAGAACAGAGTTTTTACTTGAGCTGGTTTTCATTACAGTTACTTTTACAGATTTTACTATTATTTTAACAAGAAATAATTCAATAAATTACATTATTTTATTATTCTTAGTTTTTATTCTTAGTCATGTATAAATATTGTCCCGTATAATGTACTTATACATTAATTAAATTTGATTTCAATACAAATTTGAATGAAAACATTTAAATAAATAAATGACCTTAAAGGTAAAAGAACACTCCCAGTCACTTCCACACCGTTTATTCATTTTAACCCAGACCAGATATCAGG
Organism: Chelidonichthys spinosus; assembly: GCA_029853015.1. Taxonomy (NCBI): domain Eukaryota; kingdom Metazoa; phylum Chordata; class Actinopteri; order Perciformes; family Triglidae; genus Chelidonichthys; species Chelidonichthys spinosus. Next base: position 688,899 of record CM056836.1, on the reverse strand, counting down.
CCTGGAAAGACTGGAAAGGGATCCACTGGTCCAGGACACAATCTGCATTTCATTTGGTTTTTCTCAGAAAAGATGGCATCAGTTTCTAATCTGCTGGTCTACAGCTGTGGAATGTGTGTGTGTGTGTGTGTGTGTGTGTGTGTGTGTGTGAGCTGTTTGCTTCAGTCAAGTCCAGACAGGAGTTGCAGTCACATTCTGCAGCGTTATGCGGTCAAAGGAAATGTGAAGTTATATTCTTTTCAGAGTTAGATACACTTTCCAAGCACTTCCAGGTGCATCTCCATGCTTTTCCAGCCCCTTCCAGCTGTGGTAAACTCCATCTTTGTACCAATCCAATGGTCAGTATTCAGTCTACTTATTCTGTCACTTGTTCATCACATTAAATGAGATGTTATTGTCCTCTAAACAACCAACATGATGTTTGGAGACAGCTTTTTACAGAAGGACCACAAATGAAAGGAAAACTAATTCAGCACTTTAGTCTAAATCCAAGCACTTTTCAAACCTTGGAAACACTACGCTAAAACTCAAGTGTTTTCAAGGATTTCCAGCACCGTATGAACCCTGTGAAGGCGTCCGGACGGTTGCGGGTTGAAGTCTTTGAGTGTTGTTGTTGAAGCTGGTTTACGTGTCGGAATGTTTGCTGAATTGTCCCTTTAATCAAACAGAAGCCTATTTAATACGAATGTTATGTGTTATTGTGACTCCACCTTAAGGAGGTCTCCACCTTAGGAGGCTCCTCCTCCTCCCCTCATCTTCTTCTTCCCCTCCTCCCCCTCCTCCTCCTCCTCCACCATAAATCATTGCACCCACATTTGCATAATCTCTGAAAGGAGTCCGAATCAGAACTACTGGAATGTTTACTTCTATAAATTCTCAGATTTTCTTACCGAGTTGTTTAATTTGCACCATCAAGAAAATTTAAAGAGAAAACACAGAATTTGGGAGAAATAAAGGTGATTTCATGCGGCGCCGTTTGCCTGTAGGAGATCATTTACAGAAACGACGGTGATGGTGGCCAGGAATGTTCATTTTCTACAAATTCGTACAAATTCGTACAAATTCGGTCTTCTCACGATAAAAGTTGTGAACTGGTCCTGATGGTCGTTTTTAAAGCTGCTAACAAACGACATGATGTCACTCACCAGCACTCTGTTCTCCACCTTGTCACCTTTGACCTCCAGCTGGACTTTGCGCCTCAAGGTCAGCTTCACCCTCCGGCCCACCGCCTCCCGCACGCTCTCTGCAACACACGGTCACATGACACCACGTTACACCTCCTTCTCCACCTCCTTTTCTTCTTCCCCCCCCCTCCTCCTCCTCCTCCTGATGAGGTCATGAGGAGGATGAAAACATTTCAGCAGGAAGCAGCTGATCACAAACACATGGACGAGGAGACTAATTACTCCACATGTTTGACAACAAGCCGTCTACAAACCCGCTGTGACCCCCGTCACACTCGTCGCCATGGATACGAGGGTCAGAACTAGACTGGGATGGTCCTTTAAAGGGGGTCCGGACTAGTCCTTTAAAGGGGGTCAGGACTAGACTGGGATGGTCCTTTAAAGGGGGTCCGGACTAGTCCTTTAAAGGGGGTCCGGACTAGTCCTTTAAAGGGGGTCAGAACTAGACAGGGAGGGTCCTTTAAAGGGGGTCAGAACTAGACTGGGAGGGTCCGGACTAGTCCTTTAAAGGGGGTCAGAACTAGACTGGGAGGGTCCTTTAAAGGGGGTCCGGACTAGTCCTTTAAAGGGGGTCAGAACTAGACAGGGATGGTCCTTTAAAGGGGGTCAGAACTAGTCCTTTAAAGGGGGTCAGAACTAGACCTTTAAAGGGGGTCAGAACTAGACCGGGAGGGTCCTTTAAAGGGGGTCAGAACTAGACTGGGATGGTCCTTTAAAGGGGGTCAGAACTAGTCCTTTAAAGGGGGTCAGAACTAGTCCTTTAAAAGGGGGTCAGGACTAGACCTAAACCTCCACCCTGAACCTAAACCTCCACCCTGAAGCCAAACCTAAACCTTCACCCTGCACCTAACCTCCACCCTGAACCTAAACCTCCACCCTGAACCTAAACCTTCATCCTGAACCTAAACCTCCACCCTGAAGCCAAACCTAAACCTCCACCCTGCACCTAAACCTCCACCCTGCACCTAAACCTCCACCCTGAACCTAAACCTCCACCCTGAACCTAAACCTTCATCCTGAACCTAAACCTCCACCCTGAACCCAAACCTAAACCTCCAACCAGAACCTAAACCTCCACCCTGAACCCAAACCTAAACCTCCACCCTGAACCCAAACCTAAACCTCCAACCAGAACCTAAACCTCCACCCTGAACCCAAACCCAAACCTCCACCCTGAACCCAAACCTCCACCCTGAACCCAAACCTAAACCTCCAACCAGAACCTAAACCTCCACCCTGAACCCAAACCTAAACCTCCAACCAGAACCTAAACCTCCACCCTGAACCCAAACCTCCACCCTGAACCTAAACCTCCACCCTGAACCTAAACCTCCACCCTGAACCCAAACCTCCACCCTGAACCTAAAACCTCCACCCTGAACCCAAACCTCCACCCTGAACCCAAACCTCCACCCTGAACCTAAACCTCCACCCTGAACCCAAACCTCCACCCTCTCTCTCTCGATAAAATCTCACAATCCAGAGGAATGTCCCAGGCCACGCCCCTTTTCCCAGAGCCTGTATTATCAGATCAGGAAGTGAGGAAGAGGAGGAGGAGGAAGCTCTCAGGTAGCAGCCCAGCCCTCAGGGCACCAAAATCACCCATTTACTCCCCAAACTAACGAACTAACTAACAACGCGGAGAAAAGTCGGCCAACAGTTAAAAACACGCGTTACTTTAAACATCTGGTACAATATGTTTACATGGATTTCAAAATAAAATGCTTGATCTAAAAATAAAAGACGTGATATGTTTTACACTCCTACGTATAAACGGTTCGTTTTAACGCGTCGTGACGTTCTAAAGGCTAGTTAACGAGTTTCCGGTGGTGTAACGAACTTGACGCGTTAAGATAACTTCGTGGTTTGGGGTTCGCTACAAGTTACCGAAGTGTTCTTACCGAGCAGCTCGTCGGGAAACTCCGTGTTTTCCTCCATTTCTCCTCGCCGAAGTGAAACCGAAGAGGAGGGAGGAGGAGGGGGGTCTAACCGGGGGGAAGCGACGTTAAAAACCCCCGGTGGAGGTGTAGTCCCGGTCTAGTCCCGGTCACCTGTCGACGCCCGGATTAGCTGCCCGTTACCGTCCCTACATGCCGGTACGAGCTCGGTAACATCTGCATCACGCTGTGTGTGTGTGTGTGTGCGTGTGTGTGTGTGTGTGTGTGCGTGTGTGTGTGTGTGTCCTCCCTCCTCTCCTTCGGTTTGTCCTGAAAACAGGAGTTTTTCTCCTGCTGCTCAAATAAAACTGTGGCGAAGTGCGACCCCTGGTGGCCGCGGAAGCATATAGCAGCTAACTGTAATTTCTGATTTATTGTATTTTAAATACGAAATAAGACACAAAATAAACATCTCATTAGAAACAAGTGACATATAATTAATTATAAATAATGTATTGCACAAAATAAGATATTAAATAGAAGATATTAAAAAGTATTGCACAAATAAAACATGCTGTTAATTATTATTATTATTATTATTATTATTATTTTATTTTATTTTATTTACTTTAACATTTTACCCATACTTGCGAATTAAAACAAATATCTTTCCTTCCTACTCCCCATGTTTTCAAAAACAGGGTAGTTACTTTAGTTTTAATTGAATTAATATGACGTGAACAGTTAGCCTTGAGTATCAGAGTACTTTTACACTTTCACCGGAGTAAAGCTGGATCAGATTCTTTCTGAACACACGTGTCTGTAATTTTACTTGAGTAATAATTATAATAATAAATAATAATAAATTCATTTATAAATCATCAAAGCGCTGTACAACAAGAAGAATATAATCTAACATTATACATTAAAACAGTTTTTCAGAAAAAACATCCATCCATCGTCTACCGCTTATCCTGTATTCAGGGTTGGGGCGGCTGGAGCCGATCCCAGCTGTCATTGGGCGAAGGCAGGGTACACCTGGACAGGTAACCAGTCTATCACAGGGAGACATGTAGAGACAGACAGGTAACCAGTCTATCACAGGGAGACATGTAGAGACAGACAGGTAACCAGTCTATCACAGGGAGACATGTAGAGACAGACAGGTAACCAGTCTATCACAGGGAGACATGTAGAGACAGACAGGTAACCAGTCTATCACAGGGAGACATGTAGAGACAGACAGGTAACCAGTCTATCACAGGGAGACATGTAGAGACAGACAGGTAACCAGTCTATCACAGGGAGACATGTAGAGACAGACAGGTAACCAGTCTATCACAGGGAGACATGTAGAGACAGACAGGTAACCAGTCTATCACAGGGAGACATGTAGAGACAGACAGGTAACCAGTCTATCACAGGGCTGACATGTAGAGACAGACAGGTAACCAGTCTATCACAGGGAGACATGTAGAGACAGACAGGTAACCAGTCTATCACAGGGCTGACATGTAGAGACAGACAGGTAACCAGTCTATCACAGGGAGACATGTAGAGACAGACAGGTAACCAGTCTATCACAGGGAGACATGTAGAGACAGACAGGTAACCAGTCTATCACAGGGAGACATGTAGAGACAGACAGGTAACCAGTCTATCACAGGGCTGACATGTAGAGACAGACAGGTAACCAGTCTATCACAGGGAGACATGTAGAGACAGACAGGTAACCAGTCTATCACAGGGCTGACATGTAGAGACAGACAGGTAACCAGTCTATCACAGGGAGACATGTAGAGACAGACAGGTAACCAGTCTATCACAGGGAGACATGTAGAGACAGACAGGTAACCAGTCTATCACAGGGAGACATGTAGAGACAGACAGGTAACCAGTCTATCACAGGGAGACATGTAGAGACAGACAGGTAACCAGTCTATCACAGGGAGACATGTAGAGACAGACAGGTAACCAGTCTATCACAGGGAGACATGTAGAGACAGACAGGTAACCAGTCTATCACAGGGAGACATGTAGAGACAGACAGGTAACCAGTCTATCACAGGGAGACATGTAGAGACAGACAGGTAACCAGTCTATCACAGGGAGACATGTAGAGACAGACAGGTAACCAGTCTATCACAGGGAGACATGTAGAGACAGACAGGTAACCAGTCTATCACAGGGAGACATGTAGAGACAGACAGGTAACCAGTCTATCACAGGGAGACATGTAGAGACAGACAGGTAACCAGTCTATCACAGGGCTGACATGTAGAGACAGACAGGTAACCAGTCTATCACAGGGAGACATGTAGAGACAGACAGGTAACCAGTCTATCACAGGGAGACATGTAGAGACAGACAGGTAACCAGTCTATCACAGGGAGACATGTAGAGACAGACAGGTAACCAGTCTATCACAGGGATACATGTAGAGAAAGACAGGTAACCAGTCTATCACAGGGAGACATGTAGAGACAGACAGGTAACCAGTCTATCACAGGGAGACATGTAGAGACAGACAGGTAACCAGGCTATCACAGGGAGACATGTAGAGACAGACAGGTAACCAGTCTATCACAGGGTGACATGTAGAGACAGACAGGTAACCAGTCTATCACAGGGAGACATGTAGAGACAGACAGGTAACCAGTCTATCACAGGGAGACATGTAGAGACAGACAGGTAACCAGTCTATCACAGGGAGACATGTAGAGACAGACAGGTAACCAGTCTATCACAGGGAGACATGTAGAGACAGACAGGTAACCAGTCTATCACAGGGAACATGTAGAGAAAGACAGGTAACCAGTCTATCACAGGGAGACATGTAGAGACAGACAGGTAACCATCTATCACAGGGAGACAGACAGTAACCAGTCTATCACAGGGACATGTAGAGACAGACAGGTAACCAGTCTATCCAGGGACATGTAGAGACAACAGGTAACCATCTATCACAGGGAGACATGTAGAGACAGACAGGTAACCATCTATCACAGGGGACATGTAGAGACAGACAGTAACCAGTCTATGGACAGACAGGTAACCAGTCTATCACAGGGCTGACATGTAGAGACAGACAGGTAACCAGTCTATCACAGGGAGACATGTAGAGACAGACAGGTAACCAGTCTATCACAAGGGACGACAGTGTAGATGACAGACAGGTAACCAAGTACAGATAGTACACTCAGGGAGACATGTAGAGACAGAACAGGTAACCAGTCTATCACGGGCTACATGTAGAGAAGAAGGTAACCATTATCACAGGAGCATGTACAGACAGAAGAACCAGTCTATCAGGAACAGTGTAGAGACAGTCAGAGAACCAGCATCCAGGGGTACATACGCGTAACCTCTATCACGGGAGACATGTAGGCGAAGGAACGTACACAGGGGACAGGTAACCAGTCTATCACAGCCGGGACATGTAGAGACAGACAGGTAACCAGTCTATCACAGGGAGACATGTAGAGACAGACAGGTAACCAGTCTATCACAGGGAGACATGTAGAGACAGACAGGTAACCAGTCTATCACAGGAGACATGTAGAGACAGACAGGTAACCAGTCTATCACAGGGGACATGTAGAGACAGACAGGTAACCAGTCTATCACAGGGAACATGTTAGAGAAGACATGTAACCAGTCTATCACAGGGAGACATGTAGAGAAGACAGGTAACCAGTCTATCACAGAGGAGACATGTAGAGACAGACAGGTAACCAGTCTATCACAGGGAGACATGTAGAGACAGACAGGTAACACCAGGTCTTAAGCAGACAGGTAACCAGCTATACAGGGAGACATGTAGAGACAGACAGGTAACCAGTCTATCACAGGGCTGACATGTAGAGACAGACAGGTAACCAGTCTATCACAGGTAGACATGTAGAGACAGACAGGTAACCAGTCTATCACAGGGAGACATGTAGAGACAGACAGGTAACCAGTCTATCACAGGGAGACATGTAGAGACAGACAGGTAACCAGTCTATCACAGGGATACATGTAGAGAAAGACAGGTAACCAGTCTATCACAGGGAGACATGTAGAGACAGACAGGTAACCAGTCTATCACAGGGAGACATGTAGAGACAGACAGGTAACCAGTCTATCACAGGGAGACATGTAGAGACAGACAGGTAACCAGTCTATCACACGGAGACATGTAGAGACAGACAGGTAACCATTCTATCACAGGGAGACATGTAGAGACAGACAGGTAACCATTCTATCACAGGGGACATGTAGAGACAGACAGTAACCAGTCTATCACAGGGAGACATGTAGAGACAGACAGGTAACCAGTCTATCACAGGGGACATGTAGAGACAGACAGGTAACCAGTCTATCACAGGGAGACATGTAGAGACAGACAGGTAACCAGTCTATCACAGGGAACATGTAGAGAAGACAGGTAACCAGTCTATCACAGGGAGACATGTAGAGACAGACAGGTAACCAGTCTATCACAGGGAACATGTAGAGAAGACAGGTAACCAGCTATCACAGGGAGACATGTAGAGACAGACAGGTAACCAGTCTATCACAGGGCCGACATGTAGAGACAGACAGGTAACCAGTCTATCACAGGGAGACATGTAGAGACAGACAGGTAACCAGGCTATCACAGGGAGACATGTAGAGACAGACAGGTAACCAGCTATCACAGGGAGACATGTAGAGACAGACAGGTAACCAGTCTATCACAGGAGACATGTAGAGACAGACAGGTAACCAGTCTATCACAGGGAACATGTAGAGAAGACAGGTAACCAGTCTATCACAGGGAGACATGTAGAGACAGACAGGTAACCAGTCTATCACAGGGAGACATGTAGAGACAGACAGGTAACCAGTCTATCACAGGGAGACATGTAGAGACAGACAGGTAACCAGTCTATCACACAGGGCGACATGTAGAGACAGACAGGTAACCAGTCTATCACAGGGAGACATGTAGAGACAGACAGGTAACCAGGCTATCACAGGGAGACATGTAGAGACAGACAGGTAACCAGGCTATCACAGGGAGACATGTAGAGACAGACAGGTAACCAGTCTATCACATGGAGACATGTAGAGACAGACAGGTAACCAGTCTATCACAGGGAGACATGTAGAGACAGACAGGTAACCAGTCTATCACAGGGAGACATGTAGAGACAGACAGGTAACCAGTCTATCACAGGGATACATGTAGAGAAAGACAGGTAACCAGTCTATCACAGGGAGACATGTAGAGACAGACAGGTAACCAGTCTATCACAGGGCCGACATGTAGAGACAGACAGGTAACCAGTCTATCACAGGGAGACATGTAGAGACAGACAGGTAACCAGTCTATCACAGGTAGACATGTAGAGACAGACAGGTAACAGTCTATCACAGGGAGACATGTAGAGACAGACAGGTAACCAGTCTATCACAGGGAGACATGTAGAGACAGACAGGTAACCAGTCTATCACAGGGAGACATGTAGAGACAGACAGGTAACCAGTCTATCACAGGGAGACATGTAGAGACAGACAGGTAACCAGTCTATCACAGGGAGACATGTAGAGACAGACAGGTAACCAGTCTATCACAGGGAGACATGTAGAGACAGACAGGTAACCAGTCTATCACAGGGAGACATGTAGAGACAGACAGGTAACCAGTCTATCACAGGGAGACATGTAGAGACAGACAGGTAACCAGTCTATCACACGGAGACATGTAGAGACAGACAGGTAACCAGTCTATCACAGGGAGACATGTAGAGACAGACAGGTAACCAGTCTATCACAGGGAGACATGTAGAGACAGACAGGTAACCAGTCCATCACAGGGAGACATGAAGAGACAGACAGGTAACCAGTCTATCACAGGGAGACATGTAGAGACAGACAGGTAACCAGTCTATCACACGGAGACATGTAGAGACAGACAGGTAACCAGTCTATCACAGGGAGACATGTAGAGACAGACAGGTAACAGTCTATCACAGGGAAACATGTAGAGACAGACAGGTAACCAGTCTATCACAGGGAGACATGTAGAGACAGACAGACAACCATTCATTGAGACATTTAGAGTCATCAATGAACCGATCCCAGAAAAAAACATTCACAGTAAAATTACACTAAAAATAAAATATACTAAATGCTTTTAGAAATCTTGCAGCTGTAATAATAAGAATCGACTTAATTGACACATCCACATCTCCAGAGAACCAGGAAGATGAGGAAGGAGTTCTGGTCGGCCACTAGATGGTGCTATGGAGCCGTCGGTGTCACTACGGATCCAAGTAGACCAGCTGCTGGATTCATCACCAAACAGTTTCTTTCTGGATATGTTTGAACCAAAAAGGATCTGCTGCTTTCACCCGTATTCATAATATATATATATATATATATATATATATAACGAAGCTGTTTTACATCTCTCTGTAAAATATTGCACTGATTGGTTTTGTCCAGAAGGTGGCGACGTTGAGTTTTAGACATTTTGTGATCTCTGTTCTCGTCTCACGCTCCTCCAGTGTGCAGCTGGTCTGAATCCATGCAGACTCTCAAAGTGGGGGGTTTGGGGTCTGGGGTCTGGGATCCAGGGTGTCTGGGGGAACTGCGGATCACTAAAGAAACATAATAGGACCGTAACTCCCACGTTAGCATTGGCCCAATAGAAACGAAGATGCTGCAATTAATTAATTTCATGATTGTTAAATCAGATTCATGCCTGGAATCTCGTTTTCTGAAAACTTTTGAGATCAATTATTTGAAATTAAATGCAAATTGATTTAGAATGGAATTCTTTTAATTACTTATCTAACTGTGATTTATCCAGGATAATCCCACATGATAATACATATTTAACAAAATCCATAAAACCACAAATGTAAAAGGCTTTAAACTGTTCCCAGAGTCACACTGCTGATGTCATCGATGACATCATGACAGTATGAGAGGCGTTTAACAGCCTTCTATCTGTTAAAAGTAATCAGTAAACTCAAGAAGTCGACTAGTTGGCAGGGAGCACAGGAGAGACGGCTAATTAGAACGCGATAATGAGGATTCATCAGAAACATAAATGTACATTCATGTGAAGCTAGCTAGCATAGATGCCGCTTGTTGTCGCTGAATATTGCCCCCCAGTGGTCGGAACACGCCGTTGTACCTACCCTTAGCGTTGGCATTATTTTAACGCGTTGGAGTGAGAACATGCTCCCCAGGGGACACTAAAAAACGGCACACACTGCTGCAACACGGGTCATTGCCATGGTTACCAGCTAACGAAGTTATCGAAGTCGGTGTCGTGATCCTAAAATAGTTTTTTTTCTTCTTTTTGTTCTACTTCAACATAGAGATCACAGGATTCAGCTCTCTGCTGTTAGCTTAGCTTAGCCTAGCCCGTTGCTAGTTGTATTATCAGCCAGCCACTTCAAATAAACGTTTTCCCACGCTCCGCGGTTTGATATATGACAGCTGCATCCGTCGCTGCTAGCCGTTAAAGAAACGAAGGCGTCTTTATTAAGCATGTGAACATGTTTGGGTTGTTTTTTTTCCTGGGCATTGAATCATAAAAACATCATAAAATGCGAGATGCCTCGCTGGTGAAAAAGAGGATGCTTGTTTTGGTGATAACGGCAGGAAGTGTGTGCTTTTACATCCGCTATAAAACGTCACGCTTTTATTATTTAACGAGGTGAAGTTCAAGTGAAACTACTCGAAAAGACATGTTAACATTTAGCAAATGCTCATTTATTGCAGCAACGAAAAGCTTGCGGTCTCACCGTCGCCTCCTGCTTACAACCAAGCTTTTATCTTCAGTGGAAAGTTTCCATTCAATCGACGCCAGTAATGTATTGTGAGTTTCTAATCTCGGAGATAAGATCGTCTCGGCTGCTGCAAACAGGATGCAGATATGTTGACACGCAAACAATATCATGGCACAAAGAATGCAAATCCACTTCCTTGGGTTTGCATGGCGGTCATGCAGCTGTGGGAGCGAACAACGCCGGGCGACTGAAAGCACCTGGACCTGGACCTGGAGGGAACATCGGCTTTGTAGTTTTAGTGAAAACAGACAGGAAAAAGACATCATTGGAAACAAGATAACTCCTGTTAAAACGCTGGTTTTCTGAATGGAGTCTGGTTGATGGTGCTAGGCTACGCTAACATTGTAGCTGCTCCATCAACACTCCATATAAGGTCATCTAGACATAAACACAGACTCTAGAGTATATGGTTTATCAATGTGTTTTCACGTTGGCGTTGGGAGTGACGGACCTCTAGCCTTATTTCCACGAGAGCCAGAACCAGTCAGACCACATGAAGCCGTTGATCTTGATGGTTATCTTGAGGTTTATGCTCTGACTTTCCACCACTGTCTCATAATTGTCATGGGTTTGGTTTGTATGATGATGATGATGATGATGATGATGATGATGATGATTGAGCAGCTGATTGTGTCACGCCGGTGTGGTAATGTCTTGTCTTGGGTTTTTGTCTTGTCATTTCCTGTCTTATTTTGAAAATAACTCCCTTCTCGTTTCAGGTCACTTGCCCTCCCTCATGTGTTCCCTGGTCTGATGTCATCCCTGATCCCTGATCCCTGATTGTTGTCACCTGTTGCTCGTTATCCCTCTGTGTATTTAAGTCTGCGTCTCCCCTTGTCTTGTGCCAGTTCGTTATTCGTCTTCTGTCATGTCACGATCCACGTCACGTTCCATGCCACCAGAGTAAGGTTGTTTTTTCACCAGTTTATGTTTCAAGTCTTGTTTTCCTCCATGTGGAGTGGGTTTTTGTTTATAGTGTTAGTTTAGGTTTTGAATAGTCTTGTTTTCCTGGATCTTTTGTTAGTCGTTTTTGCCCTTGTGGTTTTTCTGTTACTTTGTTCTGGCTTTATCTGTTACTTTGGTTCTGTATTTAGTTTTTGGTATTGTAATTTAAGCCTTTAAAAACTGCTTGCCCTGCATCGGAGTCCTCCCTCCACGCCTAAGCCTGACAGATTGTTGCCACCTGATACTTGTTTTTTTGCTTTTGTTCCCAAAAAAGAAAAATAATTCTGATATCGTAGTTTCGGAGAATTACTGACCTCCAAAATACAATCCTCTAGATGTAAGATAACGTTCTACTGGACATTACGTCTGTCCTGGAAGCTGCACCATTCTAATTCTGTTCTTACCTTTCACAATAAAAGCCCTAAACCTACAGTACACACTGTCCAAGTGTTTCCCAGAAGGAATGTGGAGCTCAAACTCACGGGGACTAGCCTGAGGTCAGCTGGTCACCGGCTGATCGATCGCCATCAGTCCATTCAAACGTCCACACATCTGCATCATTTCCGTTTTGGGTTTTTCCATCAAGCCGTCAGCCAGCGTTCAATGATTTACTGACTCATATCAGCGAGTCCCAAAATAGGCAGGGAACAAAAACAAAACATGCAAGCAGCTGATAAGCACATGAGACCGGTGAGGATGAGGCAGAAAGGAAGACTAAACTGTGACACATTTCATACTTTGGTGACTTTAAGGGCCGTAAGCCGGTCATGGAGGGGTAACCAGCTCACTTGTGTTCTTCAAACTATTCTATCTTCTATCTCTTTTTAACCGTTCACACTTTTCCTGAAATGAAAGCGGTTCCCGTAACCGATGACCGCTTTCAGTCAGTGAGAGGTCGAGCTGTTTCTTGTTCAGGAGGATTGGGCAGAGATGATGACGTCAGCTTGGATAAGCTGGTTATCCCCCACGTTGCTCAAGGCTCCTCAAGCTATCTGTTCTTGTGGAACAAACTGGAAAACCTTGTTTGCAGAGTTCATCGTCCCACTGTGCCAAAAGTCAAGTCAATCATGTGTCAGCTTGAAATCTTACATCAGCTCAGTCAGACTCGCATGTTGGGAAACGGCACGTTAACAGCTTTCAGTGAAGGCATAGTTTCCATTCTGGCCTTAACCTTTCAGCCCTGCAGGAGGTGCTGGTGACGAGGCTGATTGGGTGCACCTGGGCTCAGTCCTGTAGGAGGCTTTAAACCGCCGGCCCAGCTCAGTGCTCTCGCTCTTCGCCCTGCCTGCTGACGCACATTTTGGTTCCTTTTGGTTTTACATCCATCATAACATCCACTCACCCACATTTACACTGCAGATTTTACAGATGAGCACACCATCTTTTGTCTGTTAAAACTTAAACTCTTGTGTTAATAAATTATTTCATTTATCGGCACTTCCGTTGTTGCTTTTGTCACTGCTTTTCTACTAGTCCCCACCCGCAGTTTGGGGGGTTACAGCCCCGGCCTGCACCCGGGGTCCTGTCTGGTGTGGTAGACCCGGTCCTGCACCCGGGGGTCCTGTCTGGTGTGGTAGACCCGGTCCTGCACCCGGGGGTCCTGTCTGGTGTGGTAGACCCGGTCCTGCACCCGGGGGTCCTGTCTGGTGTGGTAGACCCGGTCCTTCACCCGGGGGTCCTGTCTGGTGTGGTAGACCCGGTCCTTCACCCGGGGGTCCTGTCTGGTGTGGTAGACCCGGTCCTGCACCCGGGGGTCCTGTCTGCGGTGGTAGACCCGGTCCTGCACCCGGGGTCCTGTCTGCGGTGGTAGACCCGGTCCTGCACCCGGGGGTCCTGTCTGGTGTGGTAGACCCGGTCCTGCACCCGGGGGTCCTGTCTGGTGTGGTAGACCCGGTCCTGCACCCGGGGGTCCTGTCTGGTGTGGTAGACCCGGTCCTGCACCCGGGGGTCCTGTCTGGTGTGGTAGACCCGGTCCTGCACCCGGGGGTCCTGTCTGGTGTGGTAGACCCGGTCCTTCACCCGGGGGTCCTGTCTGGTGTGGTAGACCCGGTCCTTCACCCGGGGGTCCTGTCTGGTGTGGTAGACCCGGTCCTGCACCCGGGGGTCCTGTCTGCGGTGGTAGACCCGGTCCTGCACCCGGGGTCCTGTCTGCGGTGGTAGACCCGGTCCTGCACCCGGGGGTCCTGTCTGGTGTGGTAGACCCGGTCCTGCACCCGGGGGTCCTGTCTGGTGTGGTAGACCCGGTCCTGCACCCGGGGTCCTGTCTGCGGTGGTAGACCCGGTCCTGCACCCGGGGTCCTGTCTGCGGTGGTAGACCCGGTCCTGCACCCGGGGTCCTGTCTGGTGTGGTAGACCCGGTCCTGCACCCGGGGGTCCTGTCTGGTGTGGTAGACCGGGTCCTGCACCCGGGGGTCCTGTCTGGTGTGGTAGACCCGGTCCTGCACCCGGGGGTCCTGTCTGGTGTGGTAGACCCGGTCCTGCACCCGGGGTCCTGTCTGGTGTGGTAGACCCGGTCCTGCACCCGGGGTCCTGTCTGGTGTGGTAGACCCGGTCCTGCACCCGGGGGTCCTGTCTGGTGTGGTAGACCCGGTCCTGCACCCGGGGTCCTGTCTGGTGTGGTAGACCCGGTCCCGGTTCTTTTAACAAGTGTGTTCTTGTTGATATTCTGTCTCTAATTTAGCTTCACTTTAATTCAATCGAGATCAAATCAAGTGGAGTACGATCATTTAACATCATCAAAAACGGAAGGCAACTCCAAAATCTGAGATTATTTTTATTGCTGGTTCGGAACCCTTTGACGGGCCGGTTTGGACTCCTTTGACGGGCCGGTTTGGACTCCTTTGACGGGCCGGTTTGGACTCCTTTGACGGGCCGGTTTGGACTCCTTTGACAGGCTGGTTTGGACTCCTTTGACGGGCTGGTTTGGACCCCTTTGACAGGCTGGTTCAGACCCCTTGACAGGCCGGGTTGGACCCCTTTGACTTTGTGCAGGACTTGGACACACACTTGGTTTTTTTCTCTTAGAATATTTCCATAATGTTGTCAGACGTTGTTACTCCTTTTTATGATTTTTTTACAAGCCTTCCCAAACTGCCTCCTGGTCACTAATTGGATTTGTTCTTCCTGGACTAAATAATGAAAGGAATTTCATATCCAGTCACGCTTTGACATCAGTGTTTCTTGATTCCAGCTGGAAGGATGAAGGATGCATGATGCATGACTCTGTCATTATGACACTAGCATGGTTTCTTTAGAGCCGGCGGCGTATCATTACAGTAGCAGGCGTCATCAGATGAGCAGACAGGGATAACAAGCTCTTTCATTCCCACGGGAGCTGGCGGCCCTTCAGGAGCGATGAGGGCACCGGAGGACAGAGTGATTTCCTGTAAGAAGCAGACGGAGCCTTTCCCCTCAAGCTGCTGCTGCTGCTGGAATACAGGAAGCAGGGATTACAGAATCTGAAGAAGATCACATGAGTGGCAGGAGGTGGAGGGGCCCCGCTGGAGCCTACCGTCCATATGCAACCACGCATCCTGCAAAATGAAAAAGCAACAAAATGCGGAATGGAATAAGATGAAATGGGAACATGTTTCAGTGGAAAAAATATTAGTCAGCAAAACATAACCGAGAAGTCATTTAGTGCCCTACCAACACAGCTTCTATTTCATATTTAAAGTGGGCCGTTTATGTGCACGGAGAAGTAAAATGATTCCTTTTTTCCTAAATGGAAGAAATAAATGAGTATGACTCAGCTGGACTGGAACTTCAGCTCATGGACATTATGAAGATTGAATATGTGGTGTTATGAGAGGAGAGAGGATTCTCATGCCTTCATAAACCTGGAGAAGTAGGAGGACAATGAGCTTTCCTGGAAACTATTTTAAATGCCAGTGAAACCACCAGGGTGATTTAAGGTTTCCAAGGAATGTTCACTTCAAGCCCGACATTCAGTCTTTCACTAGAAGACGCTGCTGCCGCCGGCCTCCATGTGTTTATGTTGGACGATCAGTCCCAACATATACATATGTTTATATATGTGTACATCTACATCGGTGTATGTTTATGGTTGCATGAAACAGAAACATATGTTTGATATACGGGTCAGTAAAGGATTCCTTTCCTCACAACCTCCGACAATCCAGAAAACTAGGCCCCGTCATCGTGTTGCTGTGCTCGTGCAGAAGTTTTAAGAGTGATAACACGTTCAACACAAGATATTAACGACGCAATAATAATGCAAATGACGCTTGACAAGATTCATTATTTTTCTCCTTTCACAATAAAAAAAAACCCAAACAGAAGTCAGTTTTCTTTCTTCCTTTAAAACCTCGGTGAGATTATTTCGATCGCCAACAAAGTTATTTCAAGATATTCTTCAGCGTTTTTCTTTATTATTAACATTTCTAGAATTTGAATTAGTTTATTTGAAAATCATTACATGCTGAATGTGAGTGCAGTGTGTTGTTGTGTCGCAGCATTCGAGGAGGAACCTCAGAAATGTGATGTTTACTCGATACTCAGTGTTACGCAAGAGTTTCATGATAGTAGAAGTTCCACCACGTTAACCTCAGACACACACACACACACACACACACACACACCTTCCTCAGTGTGTTTTACCAGGACAGGAGGTAAAACAGGAACCTTCACAGTTCCATCAACATATCAGGAATATAAAATCTCCCTGTTTTTTTCATTTTTCTGTTTCAAATTCAGATTTGACGAATGTGTATTTCCATTATCGGGATCATGAATATCATCACAGAGGACTTGATGTCTAGCTCGCTTTCACACTAGAGAAGTGAAAGACAGAGCCTGGTTTGACAACCCTAGAAGTTACCTTGTATTTATGTATCCTTTATTTATGAAGGGGACCTTATGACTTATGAGTACCGTATTCAAGATTATTCGTTTTTTTGCTTGGTGCGTTTCTGTGATACTTTCGAAAGCCATGCAGAACATGAAGTATTTATCCTGGTAATCTAAGTCAGGACTCGTGTACATTCAAACCTGATCACAAAGAAATTAACAGTTTAATGGTACTTTTATTTCGACAAATAGACAGAATATCAAAGAAGAAGAAGAAGTCCAATATAAGTCCGTATAAAGTTATGAATTAATTTGCCTTCAAGCGAACAAAATCAAATGATAAAATATTTTGTTTGCTTGAATGCAAATTAATTTTAACTTTATATCATGTGTTTTTTTCTGGACTTCTTAGTTGATATTCTGTCTCTACTTGTTACAATATAAATGTACCATAAAACTGCTCATTTCCTTGTAATCAGGAAAACTAACTAAACCAGCAGGGATCAAACAATTATTTCCCCCACTGTTTATGTGGAACTCAAAGTAAATAAAGTTATTTTGGTGGTGGTTTTGGTGAAGATCAAATCCTTGTGATCGCTCAGGAACGACTTGAGCAAATGTCTTCAAGTTTGGCACAAATGTCCACTTGGATTCAAGTCTGAACGGACCAGATTTGGGTGGTTTGAAGTCAAAGGTCACCATGGATTTTTTAAATGGATTTTATTATTCTTATAATTTGTGTTATTGATGTATTGTTCAGTGGACTTGCAGAGAGAATTGGATGTCATCTGCATGTTGTGATATGGGAGTTAAAGTTGTGTATGACTGGAAAATGTTGAATAAAGAAGGCCCAAGGATTGAGCCTTGAGGAACTCCATACGTAATGTTAGTCCACTCGGGTACATGGTTGCCACATGTGACACAGTTACATGGATGGTGTTAGATAGTAATGGTATGGATGGTTCAAGGTTAAAAAAAAGGTGAACAATGATTACATTTCTGATCAAATTTATTTGAGCATTGTTCAAGCAGTCACGCATGCTGCAGCTTCACCTACATTTCTACGCATTTTTAAGCTATCCAAATCATGGCAATGTCAAACACAAGAACTCCAACTTGTACCTCATAGGATGTAACTGACAATCGTATATTTCTATAAATAGCAAATAAATTAAATCTTACATAGGAAGAGGTAGATATCATGAGGGCCAACACTTTTTACTCTTTAAAGATGAATACCGGTTTTAGTTAGTAAAAGTTAGAATTGTCAGTCCTTCAGGTTCTCCCTCTGTTTTCAGCCCCACAAATAGCAGAATCTTGTGTTTGAATGCTTGTTGCTTCAAGAACCCAGGTGTATCTCTTAAAGAGTACAGTTAAAAACCAAAATGTGATCTCTATTCCGACTCAACCGGTATTCTCCTTTCATGAATACAAAAGTAGAAAAGCCTGCATTGATAGTGCATTTTGAATAGGGCAGCAATTTTTAAACTACATGAAAAATGTTGGACTCAAACTCTTTGGTCTCTAGAAGTCGATATGTTCTCCTTCAGCCTACTCTGACATCACAATCACATCCACCTCATTCCTCAGATCACACAGCTGATTCACATTGGAGTCGATTCTCTGCAGCTTGTTTTGGAGTCTCTCGCCGGTGCTGGTCGCCCCGATTTTGGTCAGGATCCCGGGAAGCTGCCGGATCTGACTCGCCGTGGCAGAAGCGACCCATGCGTTGATCCGTAGATGCAGATCCGAGAGGTTGAGTTCTGAAGCTCCTTCCTTTATGGCGTCCTCCGACGGGAGCTTGTTGACGATCCGACGAAGACGCTTGATGTTGATTTTATGGTGAACGAAGAAAGCTGGGATGATTTCTCTGAGGTAGTCTCCCCCGTCTGCAAGAAATAAAGAAGATAATCCCGAATGTTAGACTCAAATTACACGCAGCTTCTTTTAATGTCACGAAAAACTGAAGAGATGGTGTTTGACCCCAAGGTAGCAGGAGACACGATATATTGTATCGCTCATGTATATCTTATCATATCGTTTATCGTAATATGATTTGTATATTGTATTATGTATCGTATCTTATTATCAGGATCGTGCCGTATCGTGTCACATCGTATATCGTATTGTATCATATATCGTAGCGTTTATCATGCCGTAGCGTGTATGGTATCTTGTATGGTATCATGTATTGTATTGTATCACGTATTATATCGCGTATTGTATCGTGTCGTGTATGGTTTTGTGTTTCGTATCGTGTATTGTGTCGCGTTTGGTATCGCGTATCATGTATTGTGTATGGTATTTTGTCGGTTATCGTATTGTGTATCATAGCGTGTATGCTATCACGTATTGGTATCGTGTATTGTGTATGGTATTGTGTATCGTATCGTAACACGTATCATATCGCGTATTGTATCATGTATTGTGTTGCATATGGTATCGTGTATCATATCATGCATCGTGTAGCGTATCATGTATCGTGTATCATGTATCGTGCTTGGTATGGTTTCGTATATATCATGGGTGTTTTCTAACGAACATTGAAAAGCTGACGTCGTAGCCGGGCTTCCTCCGCCGGCAGGTGAACTGACCTTTTGACCTGAGCTCGTGGCAGCTCCTGCACACGGCGTCGTGCCAGCTGGATCCCTTCAGCACCAGCTGCTGCCCGGCGTCGGCGCAGCTCCTGTGCAGCGTGCAGTTCTTGTGGGCGGAGACGGTGTCGGAGAAGGTGTCCGGGGGACAATCGCGGCACACCGTGTCCTCCTCGGCTGTACCTGAGGAGACACGGTAAAGGCTTTCAGTGGTCTGTACATATGGTGTCTTCTCTACAGCACACCGATAAAACGCACGTGAAAAATCACTTTTGATCAGATTGATCAAAAATACAGCAACACAGTGGCACATTTCTATCCTGTGATGCAGTTCCAGTGATTTGCCTCTAGGTGGCAGTGAACTACAGTCTCTGAAACATGATTCCTAGCTCTCAGCCAGGCTTTTAAATCCACGTGTGTGCCGTTTGTTTCTAAGCTGCTGTCGCCATGGTAACAGCCTGAGATCGTTTGGTTGGAGGTAAAGTGTGCCTGTGGAGTTTATAGGCTGACAAGGATCACATCTCCCATGGTGAGTCATGCTTAGGATTAATGACTTAACAACATAATAGGTGCTAAGTATAAACAGGTATTAAAAACCCAGCTTGTCAACTACATTTTAGATGATCAAATAACAGCCATTAGTTCAAATATTTTTTTATCATACATTTAATTTCCTTGACCTTTAAATCTATACTTTTAAGAAACACTGAAGTTCATGATTTTCTACAACACTTTTAGTATTGAGTGTAATGAATTACCTTCCGTCAGCACCTCCTGGCCGCTCGGACACGCGCTGTGGCGGAAGCACGTGTCGTACCGCTTCTGGAGGTAGAATCCCGCTCTGCACTCACACTCGCAGTCGCGGTCCGCGGAGCACGGCCTCTTCACCACCTGGTTGTGGGCGCACACTCCGCACCTCAGACACTTCGAGATATAGTTCCACAGCGCCGTGTACGAGCCCGACGCGCAGGGCGCGCACTCGCTCTTGCGGGTCGCCGTGCAGCTGGCGCGCAGGTGGGTGCCGGGCGGGCAGCGGTCGCACTCCACCGACGTGCCCGTGAGCGGGTCCGTGTCCGTGAAGGTCGGGACCGGCGCGGCGACGCGCAGGCAGAGGAGCAGCAGCGCCAGCGGGAACAGCGGTGCCAACATCTGGATGAGACCAGGACAAAGACTGGGATCAGGACTAGGACTGGGATCAGGACGAACTGGGATCAGGACAAACTGGGATCAGGACAAAGACTGGGACCAGGACGAACTGGGATCAGGACTAAGACTGGGACCAGGTCGGTGCGTAAAAGTCAGAGGGATGCGCGTAAAGAAAGCCAACAACACATTTAAACATAGAAGTGAGAATCCACATACCGTCGTGCTGCTGCAGGCTCGGTCGGAAGGATGGATGATGGAGGGATGATGGAGGGATGGTGGAGGGATGGTGGAGGGATGGTGCTCTCTCTCCGCCTCCACGCGCTATTTATGAAGATGCATGTCTGAATCTGTGATTGGACTGCCGTCATCATGACGAAGGTAGAGTCATCCCCGGTCACAAACAAACAGGCTGCCCAGAGTGCCAGGGTATTATACTTATTCAATATTCATTGTATTTTACCACCATCATTATTTATTTTATTTAATACAGAAATCTTCTGTTTGTGTCTCTTAATAAGAATATAAATTGTATTTATTATCATAATGGTTATTACTATATTATAAAATAATAATGATTAATATCAGTTTATGTAAAGTTTAAAGTGGTATAATCACACATCATGGCACTCTGTGGTAAATATTGTCTCATTTTTATTCATTTCAATACTTAAACAATCATTCTAATCAGTTATTTTGGACAGATTTGTGAAAAGACAGAAATGATTTGTTAGTAAATGATGATTAATAATAGTTATAGCGGTCGTGTTGGCTGAGCAGGTGTTGATACCATCTCTTCTGTTAATACTACTACTATACTGCCGGTGGTGGACAGTAACGGAGTACATTTACTTAAGTACTGTACTTAAGTACATATCCAGAGGATTTGTACTTGACAGGAGTATTAGATTTCTTTGGTACTTATTACTCTTACTTGAATACATTTCCAAGATAAATACTTTTACTTTTACTCGAGTTAATTTCTAGAAAGGCTGAAAAGTACTTGTTACTTTCAGGTCTGCTCTTTTTTTCTTCTTTCTTTTTTTAAGTACTATTGGACACAAGCTGTGTTTGTCAAAGAAGGAACCCTATCACACGCTCTCCACTGGGATCTACGTAGAAGCAGAAATACGTAATCCCTCCCCATAAGGATACATGGGGAGGCAGTTTGTTGTGCTCCTATGTTGTCCTTCCTGTAAAGACAGGTGACTTCAACATTGAGTTATTGAAAGCAGAGATGTAGTTTTTTGTAAAGCAGTGATTCTCAACCAGTGGTGTGGGGACAACATTGGTCTTTGAGGGGGTTCCAGGTCCCAATGATAGAGAGTTAGTTGGACGGTGCAGGTTCATTTGGTTACAATTTCAATGATTGTTAATAAACATCTGCAACATCTGCTGTAGTCCTGTGATCCCATTCATTTTATTTGAAATTTACTCTTACTCTAGTACCATGTCGATGGTAAATGTTCATACATTTAATCAATCAAATAACAGCTTATCAATTAAAAGATGGGTATCAGTGCTGAAAAAATATAATGTGAATTATGTGAAGCATCCTGTATTATGTTTATGTTTGTTTATAGAAAACAGACTGCTGACATCTTGTGGACAAAACACGCCACTGCTTTAATATATAAGGGATAATATATAAGGGGTGATATATAAGGGTTAACATATAAGGATTAATATAAGGGGTGATATATAAGGGTTAATGTAAGGGGTGATTTATAAGGGTTAATATATAAGGGGTAATTTAAGGGTTATTATATAAGGGTGAATATAAGGGGTATTATATAAGGGTTAATGTAAGGGGTATTATATAAGGGTTTATATAAGGGGTATTATATAAGGGTTAATATAAGGGGTATTATATAAGGGTTAATATAAGGGTTAATATAAGGGGTAATATATAAAGGTTAATATATAAGGGTTAATATAAGGGTTAATATAAGGGTTAATATAAGTGGTATTAGAACACGGAGCCAAACAGGGTTTCCTGCGGTTGGCGTTTCCTCATTCTCAAAGACAGTTTGATTTTATGAGCCGAACTCTGTTAAACAAACAAACCCTTTGTTTTCGATGTTTTGCTCTAAAACCACGAATGTCAGTGTCAAAAATCTTCAAAGTGAGTTAGCGTATTCTTTTTGGAACATCGGAAACAAATTTAGTGGAAATTGTTGATATATTTAACTCAGAATCAAACCTCATGGCAGTGCTAATTATCACGAGTTAGCAAACGTTAAAGCTACTATGAGGAGCTTTTTTTTAGGCGCCCCCTGTGGACAAAAGAGGTAGTGTTTCCGAGTACAAGAGTCCCTTTAGAAAACCTCTTATTTTACAGCAGCTTACGACGGCATTTTAGGGCCACTGTAGAAAAAAACGGAGCCGATAGAGGGGGGAAATACTTATGAGTTTATTACGAAGCTAACAACTGGCATCTATGCAAGCTAACGGTCCATGAATGTACATACATTTATGTTTTTAATTAATACACCACAACGTAAGTGGCAAATTTGCTCCATTTTTCTTTCTTAGGAATAACTCATGACCAGCTCACAAGCTTTACGACGTGTGGGTTTAACCAGATGTTACGTGTTTTATCGTTACCGCAGCAGCCAATTGTTGCCGTCTGCATTTTTGTCAACATCCTGGGAAACAGCCGTGGATGACGTGGCTCAACAAGGGATTTAAGAGGTGTCATCGGGAGAGGACGAGTAGATGTTGCATGAGCAGCTGTTTTGTGTGTGTGGACAGATGCGGTGGGATTAGGCAGTGATGTCATCTGGTAATGTCATCCGCAAACAGGGTTGGGAATACAAGAGGCCACAAAAAATGAATGGCTAATAAATTAATTTTGAAAACAGAGATAAAAGTGCTTTTATCCAGACAAGTAAAACAAATAAATGAATGGGTAATAATTTAAAAGAATCACATAACAAAAAAACAAAAACAAAAAAAAAAAATATATATATATATATTATATGATCACAATAATGTTTTTATTTGAATTTATGCCGATATATAAATATCTCAATGTAATTCAATATCAAAATTAAATCATTAGATTAAAAAATATATATTTATTAATTTATGTGATAACTTTTATATATATATATATATATATATATATATATAAATATATAATATATATATATATACAGTCGCATAGGTGGCATATATCTTGTCTTTTATAGCATCAAACGAATTTTATGCATTAATTCATTTAATCTAGTAATTTGGTAAAACATGGTCTAAAAGTATATAGTGTGATATTTAATAATATGTAAGTGATAGACGTACATCATGTAATGTATATAATAGTTAGTATGCAATATGAAGTTAATACTACAAGTAAATGTTCATACAACATGTAAATATATTACTGTACTGATATGTAAATACTATAATGATATAATATAAATATAAAATGTACAGACAGTAATATGATATATATGTAAATGTAAACTTTCTGACAAATGTAAATGTAAGTCGTAAATTGTAATAAGCATCTGCTAAATGCCCTAAATGTAAACGTAAATGTAAATGTAAACGTAAATGTAAATATAAATGTAAATGTAAACGTAAATGTAAATGTAAATGTAAATGTAAACGTAAATGTAAATGTAAACGTAAATGTAAATATAAACGTAAATGTAAATGAAAACGTAAATGTAAATATAAATGTAAATGTAAACGTAAATGTAAATGTAAACGTAAATGTAAATATAAATGTAAATGTAAACGTAAATGTAAATGTAAACGTAAATGTAAACGTAAATGTAAATGTAAACGTAAATATAAATATAAACGTAAATGTAAACGTAAATGTTAATGTAAATGTAAACGTAAATGTAAATGTAAATGTAAACGTAAATGTAAATGTAAATGTAAATGTAAACGTAAATGTAAATGTAAACGTAAACGTAAATGTAAATGTAAATGTAAACGTAAATGTAAAAGTGAACGTAAACGTAAATGTAAATGTAAACGTAAACGTAAATGTAAATGTAAATGTAAACGTAAATGTAAACGTAAATGTAAATGTAAATGTAAATGTAAACGTAAATGTAAATGTAAACGTAAACGTAAATGTAAATGTAAACGTAAATGTAAAAGTGAACGTAAATGTAAATGTTTTACTAAATTAAACATACTTTTACTGCAGACTTGAACTTGTAATTGTGTTTTCACAGTTCATGAGAAAGTGATGCGGACCAGATGATGTCATGATGACAGTCCCGCTGTGTGTGTTGGTGTGTTTTCAAAGAGCCGTCTGGTGTCGGTTGTTGTTGTTAGAAGGAGAAACCAGCAACGGTGACACACCGAGTCCACAGGTGAGGTTTGGTTTTAATGCTGTCTCACCTCCACCCCCACCCCCCCTCAGGGTCACTCAGTCTGGGACTTTCCTGCTGCATCTCTTATTCATCCAAAGATAGACGTTGGAAAATGTTGCTGTCATGGGTTTACTGACAACCGCAATTCTGTTTCCCTGCAGCAACTACAGCATTTTTCTTTATCTTTATGTTCTGCGACATTATTTTATCATATCGTTATTTATTCCTATTCTTTAGTTATTTATTATAATAATAATTATTTATTGTTTGTACATTTTTGTTCATCATTTTATTTATTTATTTATGTATTCATTTTCTCAGTTTTAAGAAGAGATTTTTTTTTTAGCAATTAGCATTAGCATGAGGACCGGCAGAGGAAAGATTATTTCAGAGACTCTTGCAGCCGAAGGCGTGTGGAACGGATGTATTACACAGAGACGGCAAACTTTATCACGGAAGCGTATTGCATTCACTTGAAAAAAAAACCCTCTTTATTTGTTTTTCGGGGTAATTATTTCTGTTTTCTGAATATTTTTTCCCTGTTTTTCTGAGTACATTTTTCCCTGTTTTTCGGGGTAATTTTTTTCTGTTTTCTGAATATTTTTTCCCTGTTTTTCTGAGTAAATTTTTCCTGTTTTTCTGATGAATTTTTCCCTGTTTTTCGGGGTAATTTTTTTCTGAATTATTGAGATACTTCGAAATCCCACGAGAACATCCAACCTGCAAGTGACTCCTGTGGATGTATGGCGACTCCTGCCCCACACATACATGCCCCATCTTCAACCTTCTACCGGCTCAATAAAGGTAACGCATGTAATGAGTTACACACAGGGTATGACACTCTTGTTATGTTTTAGACTTTATACTTCTATTGTAAGCCTATTGCTCAATGTAGCAGGTAATGAATGGACGAACATGTCTATGGGCAGGATTTCAGTTGTCAGGTAAGCTAACAGTAGTGTTTCCATCATGCTGGACATTATTGCTCTTGGCTTTGCACAAATAGAACGAGCCATTCGTCATAACATTAGGTTATATGCTACTAATATACACTAACACCGTGGAGACATAACATGGAACACTGACATAGAAGTTGTTTAATATAAACAAACGAACGTTGCCAGTAGACTCGTCACTATATTGACACCATTGACGGACCATGACGAGTGTTTTGAGTTGCTGAGGTTGCTGTGGTTTGCTCATGGGCTCCCTCCCCTTTGCTATATATATATATATATTATATGATCACAATAATGTTTTTATTTGAATTTATGCCGATATAAATATCTCAATGTAATTCAATATCAAAATTAAATCATTAGATTAAAAAATATATATTTATTAATTTATGTGATAACTTTATATATATATATATATATATATATATATAAAGTTATCACATAAATTGACGGACCATTAACACCATTGACGGACCATGACGAGTGTTTTGAGTTGCTGAGTTGCTGTGGTTTGCTCATGGGCTCCCTCCCCTTTGCTATTTCCTAATATATGCATGCATACCTGAAACACACTGAGGAAGGATCCTGCATGAAACGTCCATGCACATAATTATTTGAATAGGCCATATGTTGAATAAAACAATTTAGAATGTAAAACGTTTTGCACCTGCTTACTGGTAAAGTATGAGTT
The DNA here is from genome assembly GCA_029853015.1 of Chelidonichthys spinosus. Classification (NCBI taxonomy): domain Eukaryota; kingdom Metazoa; phylum Chordata; class Actinopteri; order Perciformes; family Triglidae; genus Chelidonichthys; species Chelidonichthys spinosus. Next base: position 662,531 of record CM056836.1, on the reverse strand, counting down.
ACTCATGTAGTTATCATAATAATAACAATAATACTAATAATAAAAGCCCACTCTAAGCTGCTGAGTTTAGTCTTCTGTACTATCAGAGTAATGTCATGTTTTATGAATAACAGTGAAGGCTTTCATCACTAAAGGACACGATACAAAGCAGTGTTGGTGGTGATTTGAGTAAGCGTGTTACAGGTCAACAGTCAAGACATGAAACATCCATTTTAAACAAAATGATTTAATGCTTCCTGGTACAATTGGCCGTGGCAGTTTTAACCATGTTTATTTTTAATATAGATTCTGCCTTTTTCCTAAATGTTTGCAGTGCCAGCTTGGAAACATCCTCAACCCCCGGCCTCCCACGAGGTGATGGTCTGTGGATATTTCTTCACAACAGAGGTGTTCCTGAGGAGAGTATTCAGAAAATGCAGCAGGATCATGTAAGTCATAGCTTCAAAAGCTGTTCTTGTTATCATCTGCATTAGGCATTTATAATTGGTTGTCCTGGAATTTAGCACAGAAGTAACTAGTCTCTGAGATAATATAGTTCAAGCTTTGTCATGTCTCATATATACTTTTTGTTTCTGTTGCAGATTGACAGCTGGGTAATTGATAAATAGATGATGCCACGATGGTCATACAGTCCAGCCTGTGGTGACAGGATTGGATGGTTTCTGTATGGAAAAACAGAGAAGAAAAAACTAATCTTCTCGTTACACTAAAAGGCACTTTGAGGTGTTTTTTCACAAATAGAATCACAGCTTGCTGTCTGGTTTCTTTCTTCAAACAGATCGTGTCTTTACTGTTGAGTCATGTAGTTCAGGAGTCATGAGACATGCTATGTTTCCATCCACAATCATAAAATTGGACGTGTTCCTTTTGTTATCGGTGCGACTCCAGGTGCTTGTATTGTGAAGAATAGTTGATCTGTTTATATGTTTAAGAAATGACATGATAACCACCAACTAATTTTAGATGCACACATATTCACCAAATATTGTTACATGTAATTGTTTAGCTGCACATACAGTAACTTCATGAGAGAAACAAAGAAACAGGAAGGTATATTTCCTAAATGCTACAATAAACAATAACTAGATATCAAAAGAGAAAACGGTTTCCCTGCTCAGTATTAGGAGGGCTTGTGTTTGTAAGAACTACATCTGAAATTCAGTATACACACCATTAAGGACAAGATATTACAACCTGTTTGATTTATCATTGATAATGACTCCTTTGTGTAGGCTGCTGTTTTTACAATGCACCCAAGATTTTCCATTTTTTCACAACATGTAACACGTGATGCGATATTTCATATGCAGCTATTGAAGTGCCAGCACTTATTATGATGTGTAATTTTTCCATAATGAATAGAAAGAGGATATATGAACCACAAATGGGAGATGTTCACACAGAGATGCATGGTCCATCAGATTTTCTACCCTGATGCGGAGGCTGACACCCAGTCATTTGATCCAGCAGAGCAGGTCGTGATCATTACATTTGAGCTGGTATGTAATGGCTTCATCTGGAGAGGTGGGTGGATGAAGACGTTTTCTGCCATGGCAAGGCAGCAAATGTCAAACACTGTATTGTCACAGGGATACGGTCCTCTCTGAAGGCTTCTGTCTTCTGTTGGGTCCCTCTCTCAGGTACTCTCTGGCACCAAAACGTTGGGTAGGGTGTACATCATCACTGGGTGCCCACCTGGAGACACAGCCTTTCTGCATGGGCGGATTCTGTGAGTGTTCCAGAGGTGAACAACTTCCTGCAGTTCTCTCTAAAGATGTGGGAAAATCCGTTCACACATGATCATTAAACTAGCCAGTAATGTAGTTCAAGTCAGCTCCAACTTAAACATCTGCAATAATAAACTGTATTATGCAATTAAAAACATCAAAACACTGACAGGAACATTTCATTGCATTTTGTACTTTAAGTACTTTGAATATATACTGCTGATAATACTGTCCTTTTACTTTACTGAGGTTTTGAATATAGCCTACATGGAGTGAGCTCTTTTTCACTGATATCAGTAGGCCCTATGATATTAGTACCACACTAAAACTAACCCACTACACAGCAGGGGCGGGTCCAGATAATTTTTTGTGGGGTGGCACAGGGGGTAACGACCATTAATCTGGGGGGGCCGCCCAAAAGTAACAGAAACGAGGGGGGGGGGGGGAGAAAGCTTTGTACAGTGAACATAGCAGTTCTGTTTAGTAATCAGTTTTAAACACCACTGAAACAATGTAAAGAAAAAAAAAAGAGCCCATGATATTAAAAATAAATAAAATTAAAATGTGAAATAGAATTTTCAAAAAATAGAATAAAATGCTCAGTGTTCTGTGTTTTATTAAGATTAAGCAACAACATCAAAATTAAATTAGGACAGCACTGCCACTCAAATTCTCACAGTGAAATTGACAATAACAACTGCTCAGCTCTTTACATTGTGTCAACAATTTTATGTCCTGTATCACAATCAGATCAAGTAAAACTCAATGTACTGCTCAGTGCTGACACTTCAAAATAACTTCTCAGCTCTTTACATTTTATAAACAATTTTATGTCCTGTATCACAATCAGATCAAGTGCTGGTCTGGCTCTGGCCCTGGGAATTTTGACCCTGTTCTGCCTGGCTGCATTCAGCTTGACTCTCATCCTGGTCACCTGCACTTTCCCTGCTAATTTTCTTCTTGGAGAAGAAATCGAAGATATCTCCCTGCCTCTGTTTCATACTGTAGTAGGCTATACATTGAAAACGTGTTCACAAACACAATGAAAAGCATGTTATTTGCACTGTACCTACAGTAGCAACAATGATGATAGGCTACTCTGTTGTTGACTATTAATTCATGTCGCAAAACACACGACAGATGCTAACGTTACTGAAACAGTGGAGAGATGTGTTGACGTTTTTTCAGGTGGAGAGCTAACTAAAGTAAAACACACCTGTCGTCGTGTTGTTTAAGAGCAGTTTTTCATGCAAATTTAACAGAAGTTGGCAAAACATTTTTGTGACCGACAGTTTTAAAGAACCTGTAGTGTTCTGTTCTTACCTTAACTCGTTGCACCCGGTAAGTTACCGAAGCATCATGTTGCAAGAAAGTCCGACTGTTGAAGTTAAACGAGTTCATTACCGCAGAGCCACAGAGCTACTTCCTTTGTATTTTTTCGAAAATAAAAGCCTTCATGAGTCCTTAACACGGTCGTCACTTTAGGTTTCACATCTACTTCCGTTTTAACGTGCGCCGTGTGTGTAGCGAACTTTACACGATGATTGACATTACCAACGAGCCAATGACCATTGGGGGGGCACGCGGGGTGGCCAATCAGAATGCAGGGGTGGCACGTGCCCCCCCGTGCCACCATGGAAGACCCGCCTCTGCTACACAGGGTGGTACTCCTGCTTTTTGTGAAGTAAAACATCTGAATACTTTAACCACTAAGCTAAGCAGGAGTCACAGTATTATTCTGACATAATATAGCACTATGGGAAAAAAACAACATAAACGTATTGCAGTTCTTACCTCTGTTATTTCAAGACGTGTGAACTGAATGAGACTTTTGTCCAGGAAGTCTCCAGAAAAGGAGTCTTTTAAATCTGGCAACAGGTTCATCCAGAACTGTGTGTTGCCTCCTTAAAAAGCCCCACCAGTTCTCTGTTCTTTGGTTGGGATTGCTTGATGCATACAGATAACATCTGTGCCAAAAGTTGTCCAGATGATCGTGCCTCAAGAACATCTGCATTTGTTCAATGAAACCTTGATGACACCTCATCAATGAAGTATTTCGCAATGATCCTGGGGTCACTGTTTGTAGAGTAGGCATGTCACCATTCGTGAAAACCCATCTATTGCACCATTGATGCAGATCCCGTATGGTTTGAGTTTATCATATGAGTCTACATGCCACAAAAGGTTTGGGCCTGGATTCTGGTACATACGCTGCCGAAGGCACCTCAGCTGCACACCGTGTGGATCCAATATTTTCAGCAGTCTCCTGATTGTCTCTTGAGTCACCACGTAGCCAGCCTGAATGCATTTCAAACGCACCATCTTGTATCCATGGAGCATTCCATATATGTCCAGCTGATCCTGGAAAACATTGCTATGTCGAGGAGATCTGAATGCACTTTCCTTCTGAACAATCGCAAAGTCTTCAGGTGCCTGTGTAAGTCAACAAACTAATAGTAATACCATCTCTATGACTTAAAGACTGGACTATCTCCCAGTGTCTTCACCCAGATCAAAGTAAAGCTTGATTAAACTGGACAAGCTGGCCATGTTTGCTTCCATTCGAAGTATCGCGATAATTCAGAAAAAAATTACCACAAAAACAGAAAAGTAATTACTCAGAAGAACATCAGGGAAAAAAATAGTCAAGAAACCAAAGTAATTACCCTGAAAAACAAACCAAAAAATGAATTACTCAGAAAAAACGTTTTTTTTCTTCTTTCTTTTCAAATGAATGCAACGCACAACTGCTTCCATTCTTACCTTTCACAATAAAAGCCCGTGATATGGAGGTGGACACGAAGTCACTCAAGAGCAGAGGTCTTCCACGGACCCCCAAGGCCTCTAGAGACCTGGTGGAGGGACCCCCAAGGCCTCTAGAGACCCGGTGGAGGGACCCCCAAGGCCTCCCTATTACAAATCATATAATGTTCCTTATTAACCAATAATAATGTGTCATGCAGCCAATAGTTCATGTATAACAATACTCTGTAATGATGGATGTAAACAATGCTAAGACATTTAAATAATCATTGTTGACAGATTCATATTTCATTTTATCACAATTTCTCAACATAAAATTAAACAAACAGGAAGGTTTAATGTTTGCTTATTAAAGGTTGTATTCATGTTAAGGTGGATTTTTGGACATATTCACATTCTTTGAAGAAAATAAGTTTGGGATCAAATCATTTTAGGACCCCTGCAGTTACTCTGTGGACCGTCTAGGGGTCCCGGACCCCCTGTTGAAGACCGCTGCTCCAGAGCGTTTATAAGGAGGATGCTTCCAGCGTTCCTTCGTGCTTGTTTTTATGAGACTAGATGAGTGTTTCCTGGTTTAAAGCACTTCATCAATGCAAGCTGCAGCTACATCTCCCTTCTTTGTTTATTGTTGCTTCACGTTCATTCTTCATCAAACAGATTTTACATCACGTACAAATATTTACATATTTACACAATGAGCAGCTTCAGGTGGAAACACAATGACGCACAGATGTCGACTTTGTCCGGAACGGTGAAGCAGATCTAATCTTTTACAAGGAAATCCCAGTAAAAAAAATGAAAACTTTCACCACATAACCGAGAAAACAATAAAAAAGTAAACAAATACAAAAATAATTCCCATTAAACAGACAACAGAGTTAGTTAGTGGCTTTTCTTTTTAAAAGCTTACTGAAAAGGAAACATGAGCAAACAAAACTAATTATTTATTTTAATGATTTTCAAGCAAATGTTTAATTTTCACTTTCTTTTGCCCTTTTAACCCTTATTGATCACATCTCCGGTTTTTACCAATTACACACTCAAAAACCAACATGGTTTTCTTCCTGGAAAACAAACTAACAAGCTCATTGGAAATGCATTTTTATTGTGTTTCCATTATTATTCTATCAATCCTACAACACAGTGCAGCTGCACTTTTAAACTTAAGGGAACGCCATCATTCCAAGTCTGGACATCTTTGCTGTCGGCATGTGGTCATGTGAATGATTATTATTATGCTGTGAAACGCCTCCTCCCACTCTCAGGAAAGCGAGAGTCTCTTTCTGAATGGACAGAAACGATTCCATGCTTGTGTCTGGTTTTCCTTCAAATGTCTTTAAATCTGAGTTTTGTTGCCGAAATCTCACCGATCGTATTACCACCCTAATGATGTGGAGACTGGGTGTGAAAACAAAGAAAGTTGCTGAGGTATATAAAACATATACACATATATATGGTTCATAGGCATTGACTCAAAACCTGCGATGGCTGATGTTTTTATTCACAGTGACATTTTTCCAGTTCTGTCTCATTTGGGCTTAAAAAAGCCACTTAAATCATGACAACATGAATATAATAATAATAATAATAATAATAATCATAAGAAGAAATAATAGTTTAAAATTGAAAAGGAAATAAATAAACGTCTGTTGGATCCGTTGATACCTTCAGTGTTTAAACAACACAATTTAAACAGATATTGAATATTAATATTGGTGAATTTCTTTCTTTTCTTTTTTCGCGGAAAAGAACAATTTTATAGTTTTCTGTGAATGGCAGCTGTGGGGCGGGTCTTCATCCTCAGCAGCTCTGTGATTGGTCGGTTGCTGCCCTGGTAAAAGTCCAACCCGGTGATCCATTCAACGTCCCTGACTCGTGATTGATGGAACCACATGAGATCTTCCACCCAATGAGATTCGGCCTCTGCAGCCTGTCGATGCAAAGTATAAAAATAATGACAACGCCATATTTTAAAATTTTGTACGACGGCGAATCAGAGCCACTGTAGTAAAAAACAAACAAAAAAACAAAAACGGAGACGAGAGAGGAGCATATTCAGCAAACTGAACTGAAGATAACTGAACTGTCCTTGAGAGCAGCAGCAGAGAGCGCGCTGAGACAAAAACAAGATAACTTCTTCTTGTTCTTAAAAATAAAAGTGTGACAATGCCGCCGAAGAAAAACCACGCTGAAACTGACACTAAATTGGACTTATTGACCGAAAGCCTGGAGGCAGTGAAGGGAAGCCTGGAGGCAGTGAAGGAAGAGCTGGTGAAGAATGAAGGCAAGAGGATTGAAGCTGAAGAACGGACGATGGCGGAGCTGAAAGACATGAAGAAAAAGATGGAACCTCTCCAAAAGTTGATGGCTGAAGTCAAACAACTCCGGGAGGAGGATGAGGAGAAAGACGAGTTGATAAAGGAGCTGGGGAACAGAGTGGAGGAGCTGGACCAACAGGGTAAACTGAATGAGGTGATTGTGACTGGCCTCAAAATCAGGCCTCCCAACTACGCAAGGGCGGTTGCTGCTGATGCAGCCTCGGAGCCGGATGAATCTGAGACTAAATCTGTGGAGATGCAGGCGGCCGAGTTCCTGACTGGCAAAGACATTGAGGTGAACTTCAACAACGTCGAGGTATGTCACCTCTTACCTCGAAGGAGAGAGTCTGCAACTCGAACTGTTGTGTTGAGATTCACCAAGAGAAAATACAAGACTGCACTGCTGAGGCGGGGCAGGAAGCTCAAAGGCTCAGACGTCTACATCAATGAGAACCTCACCAAAAAGAACGCAGACATCGCCAGAACAGCTCGTCAACTGAGGAAGGATGGCAAGATACAACACACCTGGACGGCAAACTGCAGAATCTACATCAAAACAAAGGGAGCATCAGCAGAAGTCAAAGTAATCCAGATCAGGAGTGAGGATGAGCTGGAGAAATACGATAACTAAAGGTATGGCTCAGAGACACTCCATAACTACAGCACAGAAAAGTTCAACGGTTCTTACACGGACTGAAAGACTGATGGGAATATCTGAAAGGATTGCTGAACAGGGAAATGTGTGGAGCTCATTACATATCGACATGTGGATTATACCTTATCGGATACCTTATCTGACCCGAATGAAGGAATTGACCCGGACAACCATTTCTATTTCAACATGACTGGGAAATGTCAGTACTACACTGAAGTTCAATACAATGATAGCATTGAGATGGATGGGAAACTGTCTCTAATCCACTTTAATAGCAGGAGTCTATACACCAACTTTGTCCACATCAAGGAATACTTACGTCACTTCAAAGACCCTTTCACCATCATCGCGGTGTCAGAAACATGGATTAATGAAGACAAAGGCACAGAGTTTTTCCTGGATGGATATAACTTGTATGCACTAACAGGCGGGGGGGAGTGGCCTTATTCATTGACACAAACACCAAGTATGAGACAGTATGTCTATATGTATGTCTATGTCTAAAGCTGTGGATCATTTGTTGGAATGTGTGACAATTGAAATCTGTGTTACCAAAGGTAAATCTATAGTTATAAGCTGTGTTTACAGAGCACCGGACTCAAAAATACAAGACTTCAATGAATGTGTGGGTGAGATATTCTCTGAAACAAGCCAGAAGACAGTTTTTATCTGTGGTGACTTTAATATTGACTTGATCAACCCAAAACAAAACACGGGAATCGATGAGTTCATTAACATGATGTATACAATGGGCTTACAACCCCTCATCACACGTCCTAGCAGGATCACTACACACAGTTCTACTCTGATTGATAATATCTTTACTAACGTTACTGACACAGCAAGTGGACTCCTGATAAATGATGTAAGTGACCACCTACCCATCTTTGCTATCTATGACTGCAAATATACTGTGGGACAGCCACCGAACATAATAAATAATGCATGCTATTTGGTAAAAGAGGCTGCAACAACAGTCCCAACATTCACGTAAACGGAGTTAATATTGAGAGGGTCCGTGAGAATAAGGTTCTGGGAGTGATTATCGATGACATGTTAAGTTGGAAGCCACACATAACACAATTACAAAGGAAGTTGGCCAGGAGTGTGTCCATACTTTGGAAAGTACAAAAAATACGAATCAAAAAGCACTTCATCTGTTATACTGCATGCTAGTCTCTTCGCACCTGCAATACTGTGAGAGGTGTGGGGACACACATATAAAGGCTCCACACAGCCCTTGTTAATTCTCCAAAAAAGAGCCTTGAGGATCTTACATTATGCCAACTACAGGGCACACACAAGTTATCAAGAATACTCAAACTATATGACTTAATAAACTATATGACTTAATAAACTATATGACTTAATAAACTATATGATTTAATAAACTATCGCACAGCACAAATGATGTACAAAGCATCAAACAGAACTCTCCCCCAGAACCTACAGAAATTCTTCCTACACAGAGAGAGACACAATCTCAGAGGGGACATGATTCTCAGGCAAAGGAAGGTACGAACTACGTTAAAATCCTTCTCCTCATCGGTCACAGGTGCTAGACGATGGAACGGGTTAGAAGAAGAAGTAAAAAAAACAGCAACACTGAGTGGCTTTAAGAAGAAGTATGTAAATTCAACACTTGACCGGTACAGATTACTGCATGGGAGATGATAAGGGTCTGAGGCACGCATCAGCCTTCAGACTTGTTACACGATGAGACTGCTGTTCACTCGTGATGAACAAATATGGACACGTGTGCAGACACACACGTAATCTGTATGCACTGGACTTCAGCTCCCTGTACCACCTACTGCTGTGAAAGAAAATGTTATGTCAAATGTCACAAGTGAAAGAAAATGTTATGTCAAATGTCACAAGTGAAAGAAAATGTTATGTCAAATGTCACAAGTGAAAGAAAATGTTATGTCAAATGTCACAAGTGAAAGAAAATGTTATGTCAAATGTCACAAGTGAAAGAAAATGTTATGTCAAATGTCACAAGTGAAAGAAAATGTTATGTCAAATGTCACAAGTGAAAGAAAATGTATGTCAAGCGAAAAATGCAAAAGACAAGAAAAGACTATGATGTTGATTTTTTTATTTTATTTTTATTTTCTATTTTTATTCCTTGTTTTTTTTGTTTTTTTTTATTTACTTATTATTATTATTTTTTTCTATTATTATTTTTTCTTTCTTTTCCCCCCTGTGGGTAATGGGGGCGGGACTAGATAAGCCTTGGCTTCTCCCGCTTTCCCTTTCGGCCATGTGTATTTTTACTGTGTGAACATGATGTGTGATGATGATTTAACGGACATGCCCGAAATAAACAAACAAATAAATAAAAAACAAGTCACAAATGTGTATCACGATGCTAACAACCAGCATCTATGCTAGCTAACCTCCCATGAACATACATTTATGTTTCTAACACCTCGTTAAGGTCCTTAGGGTGATGATGTTGATGCTTATTGTTGCTTTTATTCATGAGAACAAATTGTCGTCGTATGATTGTTTATTGATCTGGGCGGATGAGCTAAGATGCTAGCGGTAGCTTTGACTTGTTGTCATAGCAACAGCAAACATCTTGTGTTAGCAGAACCAAGCAACTTGTTTATAACGGCTGTGTGTAAAGTCTCAAAGAATGCTGAGTCGTCTCTGACGCGGCGGTTTCTTACCTGGCAGCTTTCTGAATTGTCCGGTCTGTGAGGCAGCAGGAAGGTCACGGTCTGCAGCTCGCCGTCGCAGGCGCTCACCGGCAGCGCCGCGTCCCTGCAGCTGGTCAACACCGCGTAGTAATGGGTGGGGATTGGGATGTCGGTGCCGGACACGAACCTGGAGTCACACGGGATCAACGCAACCCTTTAAACAACACTACACCGCAAACATCACCACTACTGCTGCTTCATACAGGTTGAAGTCCCAGATCCACCAGGAACCCAGACCCCGTCCTGTCTAGATTCATGACATCATCCAGAGGTGGATTTCACCAAGCTGGATTCACTGGATCCAGCAAGACCCATGTGGGTTGGAGGACCCAGAATAAAGTATTGATCTGTGATTTAATATCAATAACCAGATGAAAAGGATGCTGAAATAACTCCATCATGATGGTGATCAGTAAATAGTGCTGAGTCATGCTTTGTTAGGTCTGTCTGCAAGACCACAAGATAACTCCTGTTAAAACGGTGGTTTTCTGAATGGAGTCTGGTTGATGGTGCTAGGCTACGCTAACATGGTAGCTGCTCCATCAACACTCCATATAAGGTCATCTAGACATAAATACAGCAGAGACCTTGTTGTTTGGACCACAGACAGTCTCTGGTTCCTCCACATAGTCTGGTCTGGTCTCTGGACTCATGTGAGCTACTATCTAGACCTCTGGGGGACCACAGACCCCTACGATGTGTTGAATCCAAAAAGCAGGCCTTAAGGTGCTGCTCAGACTTTCCACCAGATATTGGAAGCAGAGGTTGGCTCCGGGCCGGAGCATCATAGGGTTGAGGTCTGGGTTCTGGGCAGACCAGTGAACGTCTTCCACATGTGAATTCTGTGTAATGTGTCCTTGTGAAGCTTACTGCTGGATCTGCTCTGGGCCGTCATACAGGCCGTCGTAGTTGTAATCAAAGGCGGGGCCGGACACCACAGCAATACCGTTGTACACATGGGCGTATTTCTTCAACAGGGTGCTGTGAAAGTAGTCCCAGATCCCTGAAAGCAGAGCAGAGAGGACTTTAAAAGCAATCAAATGAGTAAAGTTGTGCAGTAGTTTTGCCATGATATCGGGGTGTTCCATATGACCATATTAGACAATTTTACCACATTGAATTTCATGATATATAATTCCCAAGCACAGTCTCAGGGCAGTTCATGAAAAGGATCCTGATTATCCACCAGCATCATTTTCGGAGCGACACCAAACCAACCATTGCAAAATTGTCTTAAAAACGATTGAAAAATAAATATTTGTAATTTTGCCCTAGGTGATGTGAGCCAGAAACTTACTCTTGAATCCGGGGTACATCGGCACCACGTTACTCATTAACAGAGCGTCGTACTGCTGGTCTGCTGATGCATTCAGATCTGCAAAAACCACAAATGGTTTATGGATTAGTGGTAACGTGTCGTGGAACAGGTGCACCGAAGAATTCATGGTGCTTCCGAGTTAAAAGCTGGTTATCACCTGCTCTTTTACATAAAGTGATTATCTCTGTATTCGGTGGGCGATGGCAACACTGCTCATTTCCTAAATTGAACCCAGGCAACTATTTGCTCTCAATTTACTGCAGATGTTTGACCTCATTGGATCTTGTGAAATGATCCTTTAATGCAAATACGGTAACAAAGCGACAGTGTAATTTCCCAGCAGGAGATGAAGTCACGGCGAGGGAATAGAGGAGGGAGATGAAGCACTTTTAATTTCTAAGTCAAATTATCATACCCTAAGAAACTTGTCCCAAACTTCAAATCACCGTGTCGATCCATTTTTCCATTCCTCGCCGTCAGCAGGAGGTTGGTGATGGTTACATTTAGGCAACAGAAACACTTTTGGTTAAACGTTAGGAGAAACACTTTGGTTTTAAACTCCATGAAATTTCTCAGACAGTAGCTGCAAGTGCCCCAAACCTAACCCTAAAACTGAAATACTTGATAAAAGGCGCGTGCTGGAAGGGTGGTGATTCTCTAGAAAGTGAGGATTCAGAGGAAGTGAATTGTGCTAGAGAGACGGAGGAAGTGAGTGCAGCAGATCAGGTGACGCTCACGTCTGTTGGAACAGTGAAACAAAACATCCTTGTTCCCCTGAACATCTCTGTTTGTGGTGGTGAGACCTCAAAGTCCCGGCTGACTCGGCACTTTGTGAAAACAGATCTCTGTGTGAGTTCGTCTGGATGTTGAGTTAGTGTCCGGCGGGTGCTGATGCGTACTAGGTGGGTACAGGAAGCCGTGGGTCAAGTTCCCCGAGCTGTGGTACTGGTCACACCTGGGACTCCGGGACGCCGGGACTCTGACATCAGCCCTCAGACAATCCGGCGTCACCGGTGGCAATGGGTCCAAGTTCAACTGCAAGGATGGAAAAAACAATGAGACGCAGTAAAAACGACAGGATCGGCTCCAGATGCAGTTTTAAAGACAACAGTTTAAGCAACTTCCCTCAAGGCTCCTTTCTTTCTGATCTAGTTCCACTGGAAATCAACTCTGAATAATTTATGAGAACCAAAGCTATCTGCGTCATATGATCCCACTACAGCAAGAAGGCTGGATAACCAACAACAAGGTCCTTAAAGTGCCCAGGATGAACTGATCCAACAGATCCATGGCAACTGAAAGAAACAATGACGATCCCATGATGTCCTTTATGTCCCTTTATGTTGTATCCTGTCACTATTATGCCTCTGACTGAAGGCCCCGACCAGGAAGAACCGTGTGTCTGCGTATGCATATAGTGCCCCCATGTGGCCATTTGGAACCCGGGGGGGGGGGGGTTCACAGGATTCACATGGAAGCTTAAAGTCATGTCTAATGTCTCCTCACAGGCTTGTCCACGGTGAAGGCGCTCCACAGAGGCATCAGGGCGCTGCGGGCGTAGCCGCTGACGAAGCCCTCCTGGCGGAGGACGCAGAGACTCTGACCGGCCTGCAGCACCCGCGGGCGACCGAACAGAAGGTGCTTCTTCTCGGCAGCCGCCTCTGAAAGAATCCCACAGGGAAATGTACCCAAATGTAACCCGGCAACGTGGAACGCTTTGTGAAAGGACACTCGAGGTGCATTCGCTTGTGATATTATGTCTAAGAAGAAGAAGAAGAAGAAGAAGTAGAAGAAGGAGTAGGAGAAGCAGACAAAGCCTCCTCACCTTCCTCAGCCGTCAGGTTCAGACGGCTGTTGATGGCGTTTCCACTCTGAGGAGAAAAAGAAGGCAAAGCTTTCAAAGTTTGAACCCTTCCCCCGTGACTAATACTTCTGATATGTTTTGCCATGGATTCATTCTGAGTTTATTAATGATGAACATGTGGTGCGTCCACATTTCACCACCTTCCACACAGAGAACATTCCATGACGAAAAAACAACTCAATCAGGACTTGTGCATTCATGAGGACTGTATTGTGGTTGAGGCGGTCCCGGGATTAGGGGGTACCCACCAGGGCAGGACAGGAGCATCCCAGGGGGTCCTCGGGGTCCAGGCTGGTCAGCGGACACTGGTCTGGAAGGCTGTTCTCTGCGGGGGGCTCTGGGGTGTAGGGGGGCCGCCTCAGGAGGTGGTTCATGCTGCCGTGGGTCCCGTTGTTGGCGGTGGGAGTGATCTGCATCACGTCTGGATGGAACGGTGGTTTAGTTTTGTGGATCACACAAATGAAAATGGATGGAAATCGTGCATTACATGAATAATCCATCACAGGTACGATGCGTGGCGGTATTGTGTCGTAAAGGGCCGATCGCACCGACGGCGCTGCTAGAAAAGCCTGCCGTCGATCCGATCCTTCTATCGTTATTTAGGCGTTTAAAGTTCAAATATGCGGAACTTTTCAGAGCCAGGCCGCTCGTAACATCCAGGCAGCCAATCAAATCCCAGCCCACGGCACTGTTGATATGAATGGGTTTTAACTACGACGAACTGGATGTTTCTTTCAATATATATGACTTCTTCTGAATTAAAGTGCTTTCCATTAAAGTCCCAGTCGGCAACATGTTTTTGATCATATTCACTGAAGCCGACATTTAGCTCTGATAGAACAGAAATCATCTGGTTTTAGAAAATAAAGCGTATCTCTACGTTCACGTAGAGCCTGTTGTTTGTTTTGCAAAGATCAACAGCGTCCAATCAGCACGCAGGGCTGTGTTCGTGCACACACAGAGCCCCTCCCCCCTCGGGTCATACCACTATCACAGGGGGGAGGCGGAGGGAAGTAGCAACACGCTTCTAATTCCTGGTTAAAAACCCAAACGAGGTGGTCCAAAACAACCAAGGAGAAGAAAACACCGGTGGAAAAGAAGGAACAAAAGAAAGATGGCGACGGTGCCCGTGATAAAACCAGAGTCAACATCAAAGGTGGCGTGATCTAAGGGATTTCAAAGGGACGAAGTCGAGGGGGAGGAGCTCGGTGGCCGTGGGGGAGGAGCTTGGTGGTCGTGGGGGAGGAGCTTGGTGGTCGTGGGGGAGGAGCGTGAGAGTTGTAAACATTCAAAATCTGACAGAGTGCCCTCCATCCTCTGGACTTGCCGACTGGGACTTTAGGATGTTGGTTACCACAACAGATTCCAGTCTGGAGTTGATTTGGATTCCTGCCGTCGGCAGCATTTAGCAGAGAAACAGTAAACTCACCACACATCAGGTTGTACAGCTCGATGTTGGAAAAGGGTTCGATTTCTGTTCTGTCGTGAAACTTGGGTCCATAACTGACAAACATGGCCTGCAAGGAAAGACAGAAGGATGTATTCAACGGTGGCCATGTTGGCCAAAAAGGTATTTAAACTGAACGAGTAACGACGATAAAAGGTTTCACAGTTAATTCATATTATCCAACATCAATGTTATGATGGAGCATATTTAGAAAAGATCAAGAGATTTTCTGATCCTGTTCTATCTTTGACAAACATAATATGTGTGTCTCCTTGTTGACCAGCGTACATGGCGGTCCACAGGGAGGGGGGGGGGGTCTCGGGAGCTGAATGCTGACTTATAGAACAGAGTAGCGTAGAAAGCCTCGGTGCTCACGTGCATGCTCTCGACGTCGTTGTCGTAGCCGTGCGCTCCGCCGGAGCAGAACTGGACGGATCCTGGATATCTGTGGGAACACATCAGGGCTTTAGGTGGAGGTGTGAACTGCTGAGCCTGCAGAGCTGCAGGGGTGAAGTGGTTTCAGGAGGTCTAGGAGCCGCCGTCATAGGTGACTGGTTTCAATCAGTGCTCTGGAAACTTATGGAGAGATTTCTTAACCACTGATACCTTTCAAAGAGCCATTTGGGCTCGACCAGGACATTGACGTCTTCAATGCGCCGGCTGTTGGCGAAGTGGAGGCGCTTCGGCAGGTTGGCCTTCAGGTACGGCGTGATCTTCTGGTCCGGCTTCTTACACTGAACCAGAGATCCAGACAAAGATTTAGATTTTTCACTCTAAAGGACACGTATGCGGCGATGAGAACACTTACAGTCAGGTTAGCGACGAGTTCGGCTGAGTCCACTGTCGAGATGGGAAACAAATAACCAAGTCAACTTTTCAGCCATTACAGCGAAAAAATAACAATTATAAAATGTAACGCCAAATCAAACCAGTCTTATTTTTTTTATAAAAGCTGCGAATACATCTGCAAATACGGGTGAAGTCAGTGGGGTGTGTGTGTTGGCTAGTCCGTGTGCTTGAATAACAAACATGTTGCTGTTAAAAAATGATGAAGGGAGATCTTATCTTGTTGATGCTCTAGGGGCAAATATGTCGATTAGCATAACATGTGCTGGTGTTTTGCACCAATGGAAAAGCACGCGTCCCAGAAAAACCAGCTGCAGCTTCAAGAAACCGCACCTGATTCAAGGCTTGAAGGTGCTTACGTTTGGATCCCGAAGGCGAGACGCCACCTTGCATGCAGCCTCTGCCGTCCGTGTTTGGACTTTTTCTGGATCAGTGTGTCAGGAGTCACGAGAGCAGAATGTTTACTTACACACCGCGCCCTTTTTGGCTCGGATGCGTCCGAATGGTCCCTCCGTGACCCAGTAGTTACTGATGTCGCCCACCAGATCCTGGAGCACCTCCTTCCTGTTGCAGTTTATGTCCTCCATACCTGCAAAAACAATCAGCTGTTATATCATTCCTCTCATGCTCCGCTGTGCTACATCAGGGTTTTTACATGTTTTTCTTATTTGTTTTGATCCATTTCATATCCGTTCCACTATGATTAGTTTCACATCTGGTTCCTGAAGTTTGAAAGTGAGATGCTTCTTCAGCAGAAGACTCTCAGGTCTCTGATGAGTAATATTTATGTTGAAACCTTCCTTGTGACCTCCAACCATTTGAATCCATGCAGTTGGCCGTGATGAATGATGTTGGAAAACTGTTGGAAACTGGATCTGCATGTCGTATCGCAGCATGTGTTCTCCGAGCCACGCCGGTTAAGGTTTGGTCCGTGACTTCCTGGTGATCCATTTGTTTGAAATGATGTGCCGTGTAGTGAGCGTTACCGTGATCGGCCACGATGATGACGTTGAGGCAGCGGTCGAGGCCGATCTGCTTGAGGCCGTTCATGAGCTGTCCGATGATCTTATCGACACCCTGGATGGCTTGGATCAGCTGCAGGACGCAAACAGATAATCAGCTCATCTGTTCGCTTAGGAGAGAACACCATGTCAAAACATACGAGATAAGTCATTCTGATCGGAATAAAATGCATTAATTACAAGGAAAGTTTGTTGATTTTTATTGACATTTAATCTCTGTTGATATTCACTCATTGTATTCCCTCAAACCTTCTGGAAACCGATCTGATCTCAAACCCGACTCCCCGATAATGACGCCAGGGCCGACGCTTTGCAGAGCATCTTAAAGCAGAAGGTTCACAAGTGGTTCACGTTGGAACACATGGCTAACATTGTGACGTGGTAAAGGTCGGGAAGCGGAAGTGGTTAACCTTGTAACACGTGGTTAACGTTGGGAACATTCAACAGGTGGAATGTTGTAAAACATGATGAATGCTGGGAAACGACTGTGGTGAAGACTGTCACGTGTGGTTGACGTTAAATAGCATGAAATGTTAATGTTATTGACACATTGAAACTACATGGTGTTAGAAAAACAACATCATGGTTGGACTTAAACCAAAGGGGCCACCGACCGAGGTGTGTATTGTGAGACCCGGACAGGAGTGAGACCCGGACGGGAGTGAGACCCGGACGGGAGTGAGACCCCGGACTACCATGAGCCTGAAACAGTCTACACAGTGGATATTATAAAAGAAAAATGAGGGGAAGAATCAGTCTTTCAGCCTCTCTTTGTTTGCTTTTCAGCATTCCAGCCATTGAGCTCCTCACTGTTATGGTAGCTGTCAAACATTCCATAACTTAATTACTGTTGGACGGGAGTGCAGCATTGATAGCTCCAGCTGTGATCTGTCAAAAGGTTTTGTCTTTCGTTTTCCCACGTGAAGCCAGGATGGCTGGAGGCATCTGCAAAGAGATGCAGAGGTCAGGTCAGGTCTTTTGGAATTCCAGGTAAATTTGGACAAGCTCCTGCAAAGCTCCACGGTTTGATTAGTATTCGTTTGGTGCACCTTTCAGGTGATGCCATGAGGGCAAGAGTAAGCATATGAAAAGGGCTTAAAAAAAAGGTGTTAAAACAGATATTATCACTCACGGATGTGATGATAAACACAGATGATTGAGATTGGAGCAAATGAACGATGATTCAGGCGATCTGAAGCCGGAAGTCAACTGAGTCATGAGGACCCATCCTCTGGTAAAAACCTGTAGAGCCTCAGGTGTCCTGACATGTATCGTTTAATACAAGTGTCTGCAGCAGAGAAACGTTCAGATACCAAATGCTTCCTGAGACGTTGAGACCTTGTGTCCTATAGAGGGCGCTCTCCCTGGGACCAAGGACTTATCTGAACAATAAAACAGCCATTGGTACAGCCACGGGAAGCAAACAGCCAGTAGTCACAGACGTATGTACATTCTAAACTGGAGATATCTGCACCAAATTTCACATCCAATGGTTGTAGAGAGTTTTCCGTCTGGACCAATCAAAACGCCATGTGGTTGGATGGTTGGTGGCGTTTTGGACCGGCTGGGGGACTTACTACACGCTTGACTTTTTTTTTTAGAAAGCTAGCGCTCCTAAATGAGACATCTGGCACTCTATTTGCATGCTCATACTAGTATTCTGGGTTTGTACCCCTCTGAAACACCCTGGTCTTCTGGACTACTTCTGGAATACTTTCACAGCATTCAGTATCAAAACGCAAACTGTCAATTTGAAAAATGTCAACAGCTGTATTCTCTTAAGACGGTGAAAACTAATGGCAGATGATCTTCTGGCAGTTTTGTTATGAATTTTTCCATCAATTTAGATGTTTATGTGAATCACATCGGATCCATGTCACTTTCAAAGAGTCGCATTTTTTTCAAGTTAAGTCCATCCATCTCACGGCGTGGGTGTGCGTTGACTCCAAAAATGGTTCCAGCAGGTCGACGCGGTCAACACATGATGTCATTGTTAGCATGAACGTTGGCATGAACGGCGGATGAACAGAGACTCCGATTACGGTCAACAACGCTGTCGTGTTGAATTTAGTCTGATGGCTAACTAGCATGCTATAGGCTATCTGAAAAGCACCATGCCAGTCTAGGTAGGTATGTGAAGGGTATGTGAGGATCCGGATTTTATTTTAACTCCAAAGGCCCAGGTGAAAAAGAGTCCGAACACTCTAGCTCCGGCTCGAAGGACCATGAGAAAGAGTGGGAACACTTTAGGTGAGGTGAGGCGCTGGGTCAGTTGGAGAGGGGCTGGGAACAGGCTAACCACGGTCAGATGGTTGGGAGTTGAAGGAGGACAGAGATTCCATTTTGGCCACACACGGGCGTTTAGTGTGAGTTCTTTCTTTTTGTCTTTCTTCCAGAGTGAGGGTAGTACAGGGGTGTGTGGTTGTGGGTGGTTGCACGTGTGTGCTGTAACAACAAAGAGGCATCAACATAAGATCAGATACAATCACCACATGGCACTTAGTCATCAGCACATAAGATCAGATACAATCACCACATGGCACTTAGTCATCAGCACATAAGATCAGATACAATCACCACATGGCACTTAGTCATCAGCACATAAGATCAGATACAATCACCACATGGCACTTAGTCATCAGCACATAAGATCAGATATGCTGGTGCACTAGCAGTTATGTCAGCGCACAGGCCGACACTGGAGAATGTCAAATACGGCCAAGATCAGAGGCCGGAGAATAGGGGAACCACACTCATGTTTCCGATGACGCACACAGGCTACGTTTGCCGGCCAGGAGAAAGGAGACGTGTTTTGTTCTCGGGCATACGATCTGGATGCGAACCGTGGCTTACGGCGACAGGTGTTATATGGCAGTGTTAATGAGCTGATAGTCATCAGCTGTGCGTTCTGTGAGCTGTGGCGTGGTCACGTGAGTGTGTTCTGGGTGGGGAGAGCTGGAGCAGCGCGATGACGAGCCGGTTATTTGGGAAGTTAGTGGGAATTTTGTACACTATCAGAATGCATAGTATCTTGGATCCATGTACTAACTGGCCTTTAAAAGTAATAATCTGCCTGCCTGTATGGGAGTTTAACAGAGGGGTGCCCATACTAATGAAGAACATTTATTTCTTTACGATACATTATTCATTCACAAAGAAAATTCACCTCGACTCTACATAGCATGACCCACTAACCCCCCCCCCCCCTTACCTATAGCACTCTGATCTAGCACTGTTGCTCTTGAAGTACTACTTTACTCAGATGAGGACCTAACACTTGTTCTATTTTTAGCTCTTACTTTATCGGCAATGATACGTCGTGGTTTCTTTGTTTCCTTCTTTTGACAAATGTACTTATTGTAAGTCGCTTTGGACAAAAGCGTCTGCTAAATGACCTAAATGTAAATGTAAATGAGTCCTAAAAGGAGAGTTTTTATTCCTCTTTAGAATAACTATATATATATATATATATATATATATATTTTATGTATATAATGATATCCTCTTGTGTATGTGTGAAGTATCCTGATCAGAGAACACCTTGTATAGTAACTAACTGTAAAATACATGCATATTGCATCAGAGCACAAGTCTTATGCAAATCTGAAATTCTTCAGAAAAAGTCGACTCAGCACTTCACTCCACCTCCAGCCAGCCGCAAGGAAAACACATTGCATGTTTTTGCATGTATAAGAATGATATATGAGGAGTTGTAGACAGGTCAAACACACATGGGGGACTTTGTGTTTGTGTGGTTTTCCATAATTAATGTTTTTGAACTGCTGTTTTCTTTCCGTTTCTTTCCTCTGATCCGATGTCGTAGACAGACAGCAACATGTAAAGTTAATCAATGAAACGTCCGGCTGGCAGGTTATTCATTAAGGCTCATGGAGAGTCTGACTTTGCTGATGTGAACTTAATGACTTTATTAGTGATCTCACCTTTATCTTCAGATCTTTGATCCGTCCATTAAAGGACTTCAGACCGTTTCTTTACTGTGCTGTAATCCGACCGATCCGTGATAATGTCGTCCATTAGCAACAATAAAGGAGGGAATGAGTGTGATGATGGGATTCGTTGATAATCGTCGTAACGTCTTTTCGAGTGCTTCTTGTGGTGGTTGAACTCACCCCCCCGCTCACAGGGCCGTAGCTGTGTCCAGACTTATCAGGTTCCTCCAGATACAAGGTGTAGAAATCTGGTCTGGAGGGGAAATGGAAAGCTTCATTTTTAGTACAATTTGCTCATTGGATGTGTCATGGCGCTTTACTACATAGAGGAAGATCGAACCTTTCATCATCCGGCAGCTGCAGCCACTTCAGCACAGTGAATACTCGTTCTTCAAAGGGTACTTTACTGGAAATAACAAAGACAGAGGGAGATGGTATGTCTTTAAAAGTCCTTCTAGCAAGAACGGAGACGTAATGCTCCTTTGTTGGACAGAAGTGGAAAAAGCTTTCCAGGACTTGTTTTGAACAGAGCACATTTCAATAAGACTGAAAGGGCACGGCGGGGACACGGTTAGACTTCTGTATGACCTTTCTACAATATTCTCTTTTTGGTTGCATGATATTATTTCATCCCTGCAGCGTTCCATGGGTCTGCAACTGCTAAGGGGGTTCTTACTGATAGACCTACACAAGTGTCAGGGTCCCCCTTCTGGCTTACCCTAAAGATATGTTTCTAGGGCGACACGTACCATCTACAAAGAGACACACAACGACCACAAAGAGACAGAAAACGACTACAAAGACACAAAACAACTACCAAGAGACAAAAAAACAACTACAAAGAAACACAAAATGACTACAAAGAAACACACAACAACTACAAAGAGACACAAAAGACTACAAAGAGACACAAAAGACTACACAGAGACATAATGACCACAAAGAGACATAAAAGACTACAAAGAGACACACGACTACAAAGAGACATAAAAGACTACAAAGAGACACACGACTACACAGAGACATAAAAGACTACAAAGAGACACACGACTACAAAGAGACATAAAAGACTACAAAGAGACACACGACTACACAGAGACATAAAAGACTACAAAGAGACACATAACGACTACAAACAGACACAAAAACAGTAAAAAGCGAGTTGGTAAAGTCAACCAGGCTCTTTTCCTAACCCTAAACTAAGTAGTTTGGTGGCTAAACCTAAACCATCTTCCTGTGGAGATAGAAGTTTATTTTGAAAAGAAGATTATGTATGTAGGAGAGGTGGATGGGTCAACAAACACAGGACTTTCATCAAGGAGGCCGCTGTTTGTGTACCGCGTGAAACCAAAAGTATGTATTGACTTTTTAATTCACACTGCTCATGAGTCACGTGTTAACGACAGCCACACTGTTTTCCTAAACCGAGTAGTTTTGTTGCTCCTCCTAACTTCCTGGAAGTTTATTTTGAAAAGACACTGTGCATGTAGGTGGAAACTGATGCATCCAAAGTTGACATTTTAGCAATGATTGTGTACGAGTGAATCGGTAATCGGAATAGTATTTTTTTCTAAGGAAACATCTGCTGTACATCTGTGGATATGGATTTAAAAACCTAAGCAGATGTGATGACTTCTCTGGCGTCGGCCGAAGGAAAAGTCACCAACAGCTCAGTCGGTGTCCTTTGTGTTACGTGAGAAGCTGCAGGGACGGAATTATATATTTTCCCACGGAGAGCGCCATGTCATCGTCAAAATAAAGCACAAAAACTTTAGCTTAACTTTAGGTTTTCTACACCTTCTCCAGAGTCAAATTCAAACATTTTTCAAGCATTTCCAGGTGCATCTCCATGCTTTTCCAGCCCCTTCCAGCTGTGGTAAACTCCATCTTTGTACCAATCCAATGGTCAGTATTCAGTCTACTTATTCTGTCACTTGTTCATCACATTAAATGAGATGTTCTTGTCCTCTAAACAACCAACATGATGTTTGGAGACAGCTTTTTACAGAAGGACCACAAATGAAAGGAAAACTAATTCCACTAACAGATCCACAGAAATATAATCACCAACTATTTTCATCATCTGTTCATCATCAAAAGTCATTTTTCATAAAGAAATGTCAGAAAATGCTGCTCTTAAACTTTGCTGCTCTATTCACTCAGAATTTGAATAATACCAACCATCCAATATCCAAAAAGTCTTTTGGATTTTTGCCATATCATACTGCATGGGACATTACACTGAAAGTTTTGATAATGATGCACAACCGGCTCCCTAGCATGGAAAAACAGAAATGTGTGGGCCGTACCCGTCATAAGGTTTGTAGATGTTGGGAAAGCTCCCGTTGATTTTGACGTCAGATCCCGGCCAGAAGAAGGTCCCAGACTTCAGGCCTTGGTGCTCTGCTGTGTGCCAGATCTACCAAGAAGGTCGGACACAGGCCAGAAACACAGTGTTCCTTCTCCATGAAACAGTTTCATAAAAGTTAAGACACTCGGCCTGATCGTGTCAAACTGTAATTCACAAGCTACTGAAAAGAAGTGAGTTTCTAAATGCAGACGAGTTCAAATGCAGCTGATTAATAATTGAAGCTCAAGAATCAAAAGAAGATCTGCAGACACTAATCAGGGCTGAAAATTAGAGACGACGTTTTGTTATCACCCCGAAAACCGTCAGACAAAGATAGGAAGCTAACTAAGACTCACAGGCTGTCCGAGGTACCAGGCAGGGTTGTCCTTCTCCGGACCGGACAGGCTGAACGAGGCATCCATCACCGGGTCGTACATGGCGTTGTCAATCAGACCGTTGGACTCTGGATAGAGACCCTTATAAAAACACCATTACCATTACAGAACATAACAGGGAAGCCAACATTGTGAACTACATAAAACCTCAACTGGAATCCGTGAAAAAATTCGTTCCCCCGAAACATAACGTACTGTGACGATGGTGTAGTGGTTGGGGAACGTCTTGCTGGGGAACGCTGCCTGCATGTAGGGCGCCGACGTCCCACACCGTCCTGCAATGCCAACAGCAGAAGACCAAACACGTTAGCCGCTACGAGAACGTTTATCTGGGAGCACGGGGACAGGAGAGTTTGGTGGACCTGGTTCAGGAGCTGCTTCTTCAGAAAATAGATCCAGCAGATCAAAGGAAGCTGTACTTATTGAAGAAGTTTGGTTTCATGATTCAGAGACTTGAGAGACCCCATAAAACAAATAAAAAAACAATTTGACCGAAAGTCAGTCCACAGCTGTGGATCGATACTATTCGTAACCGTGACTGGAGAGCCATCACATGGCTAAGTGTTTTTTGGACGAACCAGGAAGGAAGGACATTTTAAGAGATATTAGAGATTTTTCTGCTGCTGCATTCTGTGAAACCAAAGGCTGCCTGAAACAAGCAAATCCAAGACAATTAGACAACTATTCAGGTTGGGTCTCTATGAGACATCTCCTTTTCTTGCCCTCAAACTCCATGATAGAGTGAAGATATAGGAAAGCAGATAAGGCATCCAATGATAAGGGCGAAGGGAAAAAAAACCTGACATGGCCATTTTCAAAGGGCTAACTTGACCTCTAACCTCAAGATATGTTAATGGAAATGGTTGTCTTGGTACCCAAGAATCTCCACTGCACAGATGTGCCGTTATATGATAAGCCCAAGCAGTTTGGGGCAAAAACACCCATCCTCAAAGTAGTGCATTTGTATATTTCTTCATAATGGGCTCCCTCAACAGTCCTGAGTTGCGTAAATTGGAGTCTGACTGGAAAGCCGAGACTCATGTGGATCCAATGAGACCAGTTGTATTCATTGTGAGGACGATGATCACCATAAGGGAGGTTTCTGGGGGAGTCTCCAGGAAGAGACTGATTAGATTAAAATGCTGTGTGTCTAATGTGTCTGTTCAGTGTAACAGTGTGATGTGGTTAACACTGACTGAGTTTGTCCAGAACTGGCATGACGGCACTCCACGTCTGCATGTACTCGGCCCGGAGTCCGTCCAGAGAGATGAGCAGCAGCGGCTGCTGCTTGAAGCTGCCATGGGGAGAGATCGTCCAATCAGGAAGAGGACGGGGAGAGATGATTCAATCAGGAAGAGGACGGGGAGAGATCATCCAATCAGGAAGAGGACGGGGAGAGATCATCCAATCAGGAAGAGGACGGGGAGAGATGATTCAATCAGGAAGAGGACGGGGAGAGATCATCCAATCAGGAAGAGGACGGGGAGAGATCATCCAATCAGGAAGAGGACGGGGAGAGATCATCCAATCAGGAAGAGGACGGGGAGAGAACATCCAGTGATGACAGACAGAACACAGGCCGGATGAAGACGGTAGAGGATATATATATATATTATATATATTAAACATTCTGGACCAGTGTATGAAAACCTTACCCTGCTGGACAGTTTGGGGAGGACAGGTCCTCACACTCGTCCTCCAGCCACGTTTTCTCTCCTGCATCAAGGCGGCAAAATACACAGTTTGTAAAAGTACTTTCAGTACATTTCAGAGTCCATTGAATCAACGCAACACCAGCTTTACACTCTGTCAGAAAGGCTGCTTTAAGGTCTCAATTCTCTTTTTAAAAAAAAATGATGGTCTAACCACAATAGCACTTTAGTGCAAAGATGTTTTTAATTTCGTCATGCAAAACAAGGCCACCAAAAAGTGAATATGGTCCACAATGGATCCACAGGTGCAGGATAATCTTTAAAAAAAAAAGGACAAAAACAAACAATACAAGCGCTGCTCAACTGGACCTACTCCTCTAAGGTCTCACCCTTTTATTTTACCGAGGGAAGAACTAACGTGGGTTATGTGTGTGTGTTTTATGACCGGGAGCGGTTCGCCGCTAAACGGTGCGTGCACTCACTGCCACAGCTAAAACAAACAGAGGGAAAAATGAGTGGTGTGTTATGGGGAAAGGCTGCCGTACTCCATGACAGAGCCCACTGTCACATACTCAAACATTTACAAACAGCTGAGGTCTTGCTCCAATGTAGTTATTCACCCTGAAACCAGCCAGGAGAGCTCTAAAAATAACCCTCTCACTGAGAACATCATCCTTCTAAAGAATAGTTAGTATAACCTGGTTTATAAACACAGGAGGCACTTAGACGCTGAAATAAACCATAACAGAGTCCAAAAGGTCTGAATCAGTGTTGAAATCCGTCAAACTCACTCTTTCAAAGTCTGAGAGGACAATTTAAACCTGGTCTTAATCATTTTAACTACAAGTCACAAGCTTTTTAACGGGAACCCAGACTCCCTCCACGTTACAAACTGGTTTGTTTATTTCTTACGCTTTAACAACTCTGAGCTCATCTCAGCCCCGTTGCCTAGCAACGTTCCTTCCTACTCCACGACAACCACACAGCCCCGCCCACCAGCCATCGTCGGAAAGAAAAGTATCCCGATTGAAAATGTTTTTAATTGTGTCCGTAGGTTGTGTCACAATCCTGGGTTTTGTAGTTTGTTTTAACCCCTGTCTCTTAGTGTTAGTTTCTTGTTTTATTTTGTAGTCTCGTGCTTTACTTCCTGTCTAGTTTCCCTCCCTTTTCCTGTCTGTCCCAGCCTGCCTCGGGTTTCCCCACCTGTCTCTCCTCATCAGCTGGTGGATTTCGTGGGTTTCCTTTGTGTCATTGCTCGTCTGTTGTATCTCTGGATGACTCCCCTCCTGATCTGTCTCACCTCTTCTGCCTGTCTGTCTGTCTCCCAGTGGGTTTTTGGATTACCATTTAAAAGTGCGACCACAAACCGGAAGAAAATACATTCCCTGGAAACCTTTCCGTCGTGCCCTCCCCTCCCCCGTTCTCACCGTGGCAGACATGTTTGTAGTCCGTACAGCAGTCGCCTGCAGCCAGACAGTCGTCGGAGCAGTGGCATCGGCTCTGCGGCAGCCTCTTCTCTCCACATCGCAGCGCGGTGCACTCCCACCGCCGGCCTGCGGGCGGTTACAAGTCAAAGAAAAAGCATCGGGAGCTGATTGGTTGGGAAGTTGTTCATCGTGGCAGAAAGCAACAAGGAAAAGGTCAAAACGGGGTCTCACTCGGGACGGTGCAGGTGTCGTGGTAGTCATAGCAACAGCTGCCGCTGGCGTCACAGTTGGTGTCGCATCTGCAGCCGGGGACGTCGCCGTCGTACGGCTCGTAGCATCGGTTCCTGCAGGATGTGTGGGGGGCGACTGGAACAGCAACACATCGTCATTTTAGAGATTTCATCTGTGCTTTCTTTTACTTTTTTAAGGCTTCTTTTGAACGTTCTTAAAGTTGGTTGTTTTTTTCTGCCCCTCGTAGTGAATTAACAACTCAACATCAATTGGCGGCTTGTCATAAAAGATGTGCTCATATGTTCAAACACACGACAGTCATGTGATGTCACATGAGAGTCACACAGAGGTGGGAATCCCCCCACTGATCTGACTGGGAAAGAGGTCAACAGTCCAGATGATTCAGAACATCTGACCAAGACCTTACTACGAGGCATTTAGAGAAGCAGAACATTTAGGTTCCTCAAAACTGGAGGGACAAAGTTCTTTGTCGGGAGGAAGTTCTTCCAGGCCGGTCGGAGGAGCCGCTGGTTACAGAAGTCAGTAAAAACAAACACAAAAACACTTTTTCACATGGTAAGGACTGGGACACTGGTTTTTATCGTTGGATTTCATGATGACAAGGCTCCACTTTCATAGTTATCAGCCAGTGCATCAGTAAATAAATGGTATCCAACGATATTGTGTCATTTGTAAATGCAATATGACGCAATATCGTTGGATACCATTTATTTACTGATGCACTGGCTGATAACTATGAAAGATGTTTTTTAGCGCTGCGTCATATTGCATTTACAAATGACGCAGCGCTAAAAAACATGTAAACAGCATGGCTGTTCCTCACGTGAGTCAGCAAAGGAAGCGGAGAACTTAAATCAAGATGAGCTTCGTTTTTACTTCCTTTCCAAAGTGACTCAGCTGCCGTTCTTCAGTGACGACATTCGTAACACAACGAGATGCATCAGCTGCCATGTGAACTCATCAGCAACAGATAGAAGGACGACAGACGACGAACACAGGACTTTCACCCAGGAGAATGTTCGTTTATGGTACCATGGTTTTGTTCCGTAACTTCCAGACTTAATTTTGTTACAAACTTACTTATTTTAAACCTAACCAAGTAATTTAGTTGCATGTGTACAAAGTTTATTTTGAAAAGACAATGTAACAAGCAGAAACTGCACGTTTCCTGTGAACACAGGAGTTTATTTTGAAAAGACTGTATGCATGCCACTAAGCTGAGCAGTGAGAGGCTGAAGGCGTAACCCGGCCCCCTCTGCCTCTGAATGGCTAAGCTGAAGTCCATGACGTTAACGTTGGTTAGGGTGTTGGCGGTGTTGGCGGTGTTGGCGGTATTGGCGGTGTTGGCGGTGTTGGCGGTGTTGGCAGTGTTGGCGGTGTTGGCAGTGTTGGCGGTGAGTGGTGGAGCGCGAGCAGCAGCCTCAACAGGCCAACTGGACCGGGAACAAACTGATTGGTTTCAGATTGAAATGCCTTCATGGCCACAGATGTGCGGGCAACTGGTCTGATTCATTCTGGCACAGAGTCCCTGAAGCAACGTGGTGTTGTTCTTAAGGTATGTTTGCTGAACAGCTACTACTTTACTCAGACGAGGACCAAACACTTGTTCTATTTTTTAGCTCTTACTTTATCGGCAATGATACATTGTGGTTTCTTTCTTTTGACAAATGTACTTATTGTAAGTCGCTTTGGACAAAAGCGTCTGCTAAATACCCTAAATCTAAATGTATCAATGGTGTTTTTCAGAAAAAAACCCAGTTTTAAACTGTATGAAACGTGTGGTTAATGAACAAAACCAACAAAAAAACACTACAAAACTACTTTGTGAGGTTTAGTCAAAAAACAACAACAAAAAAACATCATGGTTTGATTTGAAATGAATTGAAACCTGGACCTGCTCCCCTTGCAGACTTCCAGGGACTGACAGCAATTTGTGATACTTGAACGTAGTCCAGTTGAGCCTCCCTGAATTATCGCAGGGGAAATTCCTTCACCGGGACATCCCTGCCCGGACTTAGATCCCGAACAAACTTTTTGTATTCATCATAGTCATCATCATTACTCCAGTTGATCTCATGTTGAGAGACGCTGTTGATCCAGCTCTGTGGCTCATTGACTGGGCTTTTACGAACTTCCTAGACCTTTTTCCTTGCATAGAGTTCATTATCCATGCAAAAATGGATACATGAAATCATTACCTTTACATTTATATTTTGGGCATTTGTCCGACTTACAATAAGTACATTTGTCAAAACAAAGAAACCACAACGTATCATTGCCGGTAAAGTAAGAGCTAAAAATAGAACAAGTTTTAGATCCTCATCTGAGTAAAGTAGTAGCTGTTCAGCAAACATACCTTAAGAACAACAGTGCTATGATCAGAGTGTTATAGGTAAGAACATGGAAGTACATTTTTCTGTTTTTTTTTTTTTTTTTTTGGGGGGGGGGGGGGGGGGTCTGGGGGTCTGAACAGGTGAGTCTTGAGCCTTTTTCGGAAGATGGCAGTGACTCTGCGGTCCTGAAATCATGGTGTGAGTGAGCGAGTGTAGGTGACAGCGCTAAATATGAACCCCAGTCAGGACTTATAAGAAAAAGCCTCTCAGAGTTCCCGTCGGTCTGTCGGGGTCCTCGGGGGATGAACCGTGAGCTTGGCTAGGCGGACTGCGATGGATCATCCTGCTTGTAATTGTGAGGCTGAGAACAGTTGTGGTTAAAGTTGGCGTGCAGCATGTTTACGAGGGCAGACATCCCTAAGACGAGATGTGGGCCAGCCTGCAGTTTGTAAAGACTGACAAGGGAGGAAACAAGGGAGGAAACAAGGGAGGAAACAAGGGAGGAAACAAGGCAGTTTCACCGCACTTTGGAAGAGTCATGAGATTGCCCCCCAGTCATAATTCATTATCAGTCATTGGAAGCCTTGACTTGTGTTTTGGGAGATTTGTGTGTATGAGTGTGTCACCTTTGTTTCGACATTTCAGCAAGTCCAGTCCGAGTCCCAGTCCAAGACCGAGGACTATAGTCACAATGGAGACAGCCAAGATCCCGACCTGTGACCCCAAAGAGAGAAACTGAGACAGATCCGGACCTTCATGCAGGACCAGCGAGAGCGATAACCCCCAAACACGAAGGTCCATCTCTAGAGTTGTCTTCTCAAATGTGTCTTTACGTTTTCTTTACGAACCAACACCTTTCTTTGTAAATAACAAAACAACCTGGGCCAATATAAAATCCATGAAGTTGATTTATTTGTATATTTAATTGGCTCGATCAGCCAAAAACAGAGATTCATATTTGGTTATTTTACACGACAGCCAACTAGGGATTAACATTGTGATCATATCACTAATATCAAATGACATATAGCATGACGGACTTTATCCATATGACCTACTGCACAGAGATCATAATGTCCCGAATGAAGAAATTAGAGCTAAACAACCGTATTTATGTCTGTCATTGTGTAACTGAAGGTCTTCTAACGTGAATAAAGATTTCATAATGATGACTCATCGCTCTAATCTGAAAGGAATTATGCCGTTTTATCGTACCACCCAGTCTCACAGGGGCTTGTGAAAGAGTTACAAAATGTTTTTTTTTTATTATTATTATTTTATTTTATTAGTATTAAATCCACAGTTAGTTTGTTTACTTGCTGTTGATTCCGAGAATGAAAAAGCAGAACATTAAAAATGTTCACTGTAAGAGAACATATTACTCCAATATTCCTCTTTTGTTTTGTTTTTCCTCCAAAAATATATTCATAAATAAATACTTCAGTGTCTAACGTGAAGTAAATAAACGGATATCCATCTACAAATACACACAGATAATTATATAACCAATAAGTAAATAGTTTTTAATGATAACTGGGTAAATAATACCATACATTCTCCCATGCATCTTCACACACATCAAAGGGTAGAAGATAGTGTTAAAAAATAATAATAATAGTAATAATAGTAAAAATAAAAAGGGAATAATAATGAAGACAAATTAACAAAAAAAAATACATACAAATAAAACAGAATAAATGAACAAATTTAAAAAATATAATAAAAAGTAAGACTGGACGGATGAGGGAGACTGCTTATGGGGGCATGAAGGGAACTGGATGGGTCCGACAACGCGGGGTTTTCAACCACAAGCCTGGCGTTCCAGCCCATGTGACCAAAGCTGCTGTCGACGCGTTCCTAACGTAACTTTCTTTTGTATCGTGAAGTCGTCCCGACAGGCAGGAAAGTCATGCTGAACGTACATAAATCTGTGGATTTCACTGACTATTTGAGGTTTAGGGTTCTTCCAATATGACGCATTACATTGTGATGTCCAATAAAACGTGCTCTCCGCAAAACTTCCACATATAAGGAAGCACATCTTGGATTCTATTAAACTCTAAACTCTATTAAGAAAACGTAGGTCAAAAGCTTCCGACTGTTCAGATACTCACGGTGATCTTCTTTCTCTGCGACTGCTTCACCAAACCCATGGTTCCCGTCTCACAGTGGATCAGACAGCCGGGAAGTCGATGCTCTCCTCTTGGAAATAAGGCCGACGCGGTTTCACGGCAGTGACCTCTGGACTCGCTGTGAACACCCGGCGAGTCACTGATTACCCGCTCGCTGAGGTCGCCACACGTTTCTGTGTTTGGGGATGCTTTTGGCACTTTTTATCTCCAGAAACCCGGTGCACGAAGATGTTAATGATTAGTCGAGACCTGGAAAACACTTTACAAACGGCCTCCATGCAGAGACTCATGAACATCAATCAGAGCTGATTGCATGGAAGGGGTTTATTTGACGGGTATAAAGATTTACTGCAGCGATTAACTGTGGCTGATAATGAACTTTTAATGATGCTGAGATGCCGGTAACTGTTCACTCAGCACATCAAAGCGCATCAGATGGTGCCATTTATGCTAGTCATCACAAACCTTGAGCTTAGAACTATGATGAATATTCCTCTAGTCAGGACGCCCGGCAATAAAGTGGAGGGTGGCATTCTGCCACGTCGGCATTCGCTTTCACGGATGTCGCTCGTCTCTCACAAAATGGACAAATTCATTTCTTGCACACGGACAAAAACGTTCCACTTTTTAAATGGTGCTGTCGTCATGGACGCACAAATTTAACGCATCCACGGAGTGGGCGCTAACCCAGCTTTAGCTAGCTAACGTTATCGGTGACAGAAAACGAATCATTAGCGATAGCATCAGCTAATAGTGTCTACATGTCACAAATCTGTAAGTTACGTTAACGTAACGTCTGTGATAAACTAGAAACTACAATCATCACCACGTGTGCAGCTTTAAAAAAAGGAAAATGACAGTAGTCGGATATCAGCTGAGAGAAACCAAGGTAGCCTACCGGACGTATTGTTGTGGTTCCGGTCAGGTTCCTCCGGCCGGGTCGGGTTCCTTCGGTCAGGTCCCTCTGGTCGGGTCGGGTTCCTCCGGTCAGGTTCCTTCGGTGGGGTCAGGTTCCTTCGGTCTGGTTCCTCTGGTCGGGTTGGGTTCCTCCGGTCGGGTCAGGTTCCTTTGGTCTGGTTCCTCTGGTTGGGATCGGGTTCCTCCGGTCTGGTTCCTCTGGTTGGGTCGGGTTCCTCCGGTGTGGTTCCTCTGGTTGGGTCGGTTCCTCCGGTGTGGTTCCTCCGGTTAGGTCGGTTCCTCCAGTCAAGTTCCTCCGGTTGGGTAGGGTACCTCCGGTCAGGTTCCTCGGGTCTGGTTCCTCCGGTTGGGTCGGGTTCCTCCGGTTAGGTCGGGTTCTTCCGGTTAGGTCAGGTTCCTCCAGTTGGGTCGGGTTCCTCCGGTCAGCCTGAGAATGCTAAGTTCACTAACATACTAACGTTCCACGTAAGTCAACGTTTAGTTTTTAACTTTTCGGTCTGAGGGCGTGCTGAACCCTCAGAAGGTCTACGTCCATCCTGAATGTCTACCTTCGAATGCCGACCGTAATGAAGAGTCTCCAGCACAAAAGTCCATCCCCATACAACAAACTGCTCTCTCAATTCTGTTTCCAGGGAAATTTACTTTAACAAAGGCGTTTTTACAACGAGATCCCGCCATCATCCCAGAACGTAGCAGCTCAGTACGCCGTAAATAAGCATCGTAATTACGATTACCGCTAGCAACACCAAAACAACAATGGAAGGTGAACCGAAAGATTCTTTTGCTAGTCGTGCGGATTTACATGACTCTTCAAGAACAAGCGAAGGTGCTGAGCATCATAACCTGAAATTCTGTTTTGTTTGGCAGTAAATCAGCAGCCAGTTGACCTCTGACCTCGGCTGTCATTTGGTTGCAGCAGCAAGTTGTTGTTGTTCGTGTAAAAGAAGTCAGTTCCAGTCAATTCTCTTCAGCTTTTATTTTGAAAGACTACAGGAATAAACATGCCTTTCTAGATGTTATTGACTTTTTTATTGATTATTTTTCTGTTCTATTGATCAGCTTGATAGCTAGCTATGTTAACTCGTATGTTACTAAATACCAAACATCTGACAGCTTCTGTGGATGCATGAAGTTGAGTTAAAAGGGTTGTTTCTGCCTGTCAGGTAAAGTTTCTCATCTCCTCGGGGGAAAAAGCACTACATCAGTGAACTATTACTATGTTACGACAGTAAACGGGGGCCGGATCTTTGACACGAGATGAATACTGTAACGCTAGGTGCCGTTATTGTGATGCTACGTAATAAATATGACAAATTGCATAAAAATATACACCTAGATGATCAGCTGAGACAGAGGGAGGGAAAGAGAGGTGGATGAGTTCATGTGTTCATCCTGGTTCGGGTTCAGGTTCTAGTCCTGCACCTGGAACGAGCTAGGAACATGAAAGGTGGACCGGCCGCTGGAAATGACATGCAAGTGCTTCGCAAGAAAAGGACTCCGATCGGCCAGATGGCGATGAAGTTATTAACAATACGTGATTTTAGAAACATTTATGTTATTTCATTTTTTAAATATTGACCAGTGACCTTCAAGGGGAGGGGCGTGGCTCGGCACAAGATGTGCACAAGAACACCTGAAACAAACCCTGAAAGTGTTGTTTGAATCGACCACTAGGTGGTGCTACGAAGGCTAAAAAGGGGGCGTGGCACAACACTAATTAGACTATAAATCAAAACATGTTCGTACGATCACTAGAAAACTCGCAGGATATGTTTCATGACAGTGCTGAACCATGAGTGTAAAAAATCTACTGACATTTCTCCATAGGGGGCGCCACTCGTTCCAAACCATAAATCAGTGACAGGTTGTCCAAACGTCGCCAAACTTGCTGGATATTTTTAAAATGAAGCTGTTGAAACACATCTGGTAGGAAATATGACCGTTTCCAGTCTTTATGCTAAGCTACGCTAACCTGCTGCTAATCTGTCTCTAACCTTTGCAGAGTCAACAACGTATGTTTTTAGCTAACTAACTAAAAACACTTTCCATTTAAATGATCGCAGACCATTTTTTTGTCATTAAACCCTTTCAGACATCGGCTTTTACTGATTTCCAGTTGTGATCCAAAGTTACTGCTTTCAGAAGTCCTCACAAGGACACGGTGACAGAAAACATCAGGCTGATCGGCCGAGAGAAGTCGTGCAGAAGAGTCTTTATGAATATGAAAATACATGTTTACAGTCACGCTGCTAGCTTATTCCTTCTCAGGATACTTTGTGTTGAATATTCCTGTAATAATCTGACAAACCCTTCTTGAACTCAATTTTCTTTTTTTTTTAAATGTGTTCCCTTTTTTCTCCTCAGGTCGTTCCTCCAGAGTGGAACAACGATGTGTGTGTGTGTGTGTGTGTGTGTGTGTGTTTCTGTCTGTCCGTCCATCTAGTCGTCACTCTCGAAGGTGTTCATGTAGGTTTTGAGGCTCAGCACGTCGGTCAGGGTGAGGTTGGTGGACCGGTAGAGGTCCAGGCCCGTCAGGATCTCCACATCTCGGACCCGGGCTGTGTGGACCTTCAGCAGGTCTTCGACCCACTGCGACTCGTCCTCGCCGCTCTGCAGGGATGGAGACAGGAAGTCGTTATTCGTATTTTTGTAGAATCAGAGAAGTGTGAACAGAGAAGAAGAAAACAAGACAAGCATCTCTGTTGTAAAACTCGTGGCTGTTACTAATGAGGTGCCACAGGAATCTGTTTCAGGCCCGTTCTTGTTCCCGTTCCACTCCTAGAATTACCAGCCACAACAGCGTGCCACTGATCCTGGGAGTGAGTGTGTGTCATTGTGGTGATTATACATAATTCATCATTCTGGATTTGCATTTAATAAAAAAACAAAGGTCACGCTGTGCCACCCAGAAATACACGTAACACATAAACACGTCTCCACAACACAAATATGCGTCTAGATTTATATTCAAGGAGCATTCTGTGTCTGTTGTTAAGCAGTTTTTTTTTTTTTTTATCTCTGCTCGATTTTAAAATCAGCTGATGAATCGATCTGTCTGCTCTAGTGAAGCAGCAGCCCGGCCAATGGACCGTTAAGCAGGTTTTCTTTGGTTGAGGGTGAGAATCCAGGCTGTTCAAGAGGACAAAAAAACAATTGAATGAGAAGGTGTGTCCAAACGTTGGACTGGTACTGTATGCTGGCAAAAAAATTGCATAAAAAAAAAAGAAAATTCTATTTCAATTTCAAATTTCAAATTCAACATTTCTATGAAAATCCCATATTCCTGAAATAATATAAGAATTCATAGAAAATAAAACATGAGCCCTGCTTATTAGATACTCTTGGACACGAACGGTGGTCTCCTGGGTGAAAGTCCACCACCCAGACCACCTTTACGTATGCAAACTTCTGAGGACTCGCTAGTGCTGAGAGTAAACAAACGTCATCATATCTGTATGTTCTCATGCAGGGAGATGAAAACAGGCGCGAGGGAACACTTGTTCTTTAACAAGTCTACCAACATCAAAAAGATAACGACCAAACAAGACTAAACACAGCCGTTAACAGGAAAGTTTTGGCGTTCAGTTACCCGTCAGCACGTAATGTTGCTCCTATCAGAACACGTCCCAGCATTTTATATCTTTCGCTGCACCTCATTTATGATTGTAATACTTCTTACATTATCTGCAGAGCCATCAATCAAACGTGCAAAACAAAAAACCCACAATGGAGAAATATGGAAACATTTTCCAATTGTGGATGCTGACCGAGGACCACCGGGACCCCGGGACCCCTGGGACCACCGGGACAGCGGGACCACCGGGACCATCCAAACCACCCGGACCAAGCATGAGCAGCAGTGATCCTTTGTTGGGAGCAAGTGTTTGGGTTTGCAGGTCGGTTGCATTCTCCCACCATGACGGCGGCCGTCGCTGCAACGACGATGCCAATCTCGAGACAACCAGACGTCGTGCCGTGAGAGCGAGCAAGCACTTCTGCTTCAATTAACAAAACCAGATAAATCCCTCTCCTGAGCCTCTTTCCTTTCTCTTTCTCTCAAATGTTGCATTTGAAATCAGCAGAATTGGGCTAAAGATAAACACACCTATTAATTTGAAGGTTATGAACACACATGTAAAATATTTACTTGGCGGGTTGTGAATCAGTGTTACTAAAACACGGGCTGCTGCAGCCAAGAACGTTTCATCTACGTGTCTGGAAGTGTTGCGTGGAGACGTTTGCTGATGTGTTTGTGAATGTTTTCTGTTTAAAGTCTTCTGAATGTTGTTCCCCCACTGCTTGTGAATCCGAGGGGGGGGCACTATCTGTGACGCATCACAGATAGGGTTCAAAGGACTTCTACTTTTGTTTCAAACTGTTTGTTTCCACGGAAACAAGTGCAGCTCGTCATCCCAACACTCATTTAGCATGCGACACAGCCACCCACTGCATTGTGGGTAAAACTGACGTGGAGGTAGTCCACACGTGAAGAAGGGCCGAAACATTTACGGGTTGTTCTTCGTCGGTGTGACGACGTGTGAAAATCCAAGCGTTGACCCTAAAAAAAAGGTCAGATTTTTGTCTTTTATTGAAAAAAAAGAGGCTCAATTTACAGCAAAACAATTGGCAGCAACAGATCCTCCTCTTCACTAATCGTCTCCGACTCCTTAGAGAAAAACTGAGCTTGTAAACAGAGATTTGCTCTGCAGGGCTTGTTCCAATGAAACACATCTGACTGGTAGCTGGCAGGGAGCTGCTCCATCGGTGGGCCCGGTGCTGGCAGGGCGCCCACTTCCTGACCGCAGCAACAAGCAGCCTCTAGCTAAAGGACCTGCGCTCCGTCAATGTCAGGGCGGATTGTTGTTGTCGGGAACTGAATAATAGTGGCTTTTTACTCTGAAAAGACCTGAAGGTAAACACTTACTTTCTTCTGACAGTGATACAAAAAACCCCAACAAAAATCCCCCTTTAGCTGCATCCACCTGAACGCTCGGAGACAAAGCCGCTTCGGCCAAACAGCTGATCAGCCTGTGGAGAATTAGGGTGATCACATGATTCGAGCAGACGTGGAGGTCTTGATGTCGCGCTGCTACAAACATAGTTGGGTTGAGGGAAAAAAACGCCATGAATGCGTCACTTAGGAACAAGACTTTGGAACGCGCGTCCAAAAAAGGGTCCTAAAGATCGTCCCGGTTGGCGTTGAGTTTTGATCAACTGGAACCGTAACCAGAACATCGTCTGCAAACAAAGACACTTGATGGTTGGATTCAGAGGACCGGGACCGTCCCAATCCTGGGTTTTTTTCTCGTTCCCTTGTTGTTTTATTTTGACGTTCCAGACAGACAGATTTTGCTGTGTCGGTTCATCGCAGGTGAAACGTCTCCGTCATTAACAGACAGAGTTGAATCTCGACCATCTAACCTGATATCTGCAGGTTCTGAACTAGACTGACCAAGGACTCACTCATTCCTCCAGCGTGAGTTGACCTTTTTCCAACATAAACAATTCTGCTGAAACCAAACAGCGTTTTGGACGGCGTTTTGGACGGCGTTTTGGACGGCGGTATAATGGTCAGATTCCTCGCCAGCCGAGTGACTCAGTGTTTCACGGAAGAAGAATCTGATGCGTTGGAACGCTGCAACGCCTCATTGTGTTGCAGCTGCTCCGTCACCGAGACGGTATGCTCCACTTTCTCCTTTTTTTGGCAAAGTAAAAGTACAAAGTTACCCATTCACTGTGTGTTTGTTTTAGGGTGTCGCTAGGCGCCCAGACATGTCATCGGATACAATCTCAAGCCTTAAATCTGTACTAAAATAGAAGAATAAGGAGTTCCCTTTTAGCTTTATGCAAAATAAACCTGTTGCAACACATCTCCAGATTATGGCATCCATGAAAGAAGGAAACCTCCAGATTCGGAAGCAAAAGTTTCCCCTCGTTAGAAGATATGGGCGACATCACAGCCCCGAAACACAAAGTCATGGGTCCTTAACTTTAGGTCTAGATGACGTAAAATAATCTTCTAACTCCATTTGAATTATGCCTGAATTTAGAAGCAGTGAGATGGCATCATTTCTGGACACCGCTGCCTCTTCACATGCCTCCATAAAAGGGGTTTGATTTCTAAGTAAATATCTGCAATTCATTAAAACCCCAAAACATAGGGAAATATGGTTATTAAAAGTGACTCTGAAAGCAAAAGAACTAATACCACACAATAAAAAGTAAAAGTGCTGCACTGAAAATGTCCTAGAAGAAGTTGATGATTCTGACAAACTGGAAGTCGTGAGGTGCTAAAAACACGTTATTATATACAATCATACATCCTATCATTAGTTCTTATTAGCAGGTTTTACTCACTTTTGAATGAATTCCTTTCATTATGGTTGAATTGAATAAAGTGATTATTTTATTACTCGATGGATTGTTTGTAGAACAAAAGTAAAGAAGATTGATTCAGTTTGCTGTGAATTGAAGCAGCAAATGAACCACATCTGAACTGTTTTGCATGAAAAGCGACTTAAAGGAGTTATAGCTCTGCAGCTTTCAGCTGAAGTATAAATACTACTAACTACTTTTTTTTTAATGTGTGCTAACAGCACTTGTGTGTGTCTCCTTTTAACCAGCGCTGCCCCCTGCTGGACACTCACGTTGCATGCCTCACTGTTGTGCTCTCGGTGCGGCAGCAGGAAGGAAGAGACCCTGAGAGCTCCGTCACAGTCCTCCACGGTCTGGTTCAGGCCCTGGCAGCTCGTCAGCACCGCGTAGAAGTGTGTAGGGACAGGGGGGGCGTCACCCGAGAACCTGGGGGGTCATAGTTACAGGGCTGGAGTGTTATGGGTGCTGGAAATCCTTGAAAACACTTGATTTTTAGTGTGGTGTTCTCAAGGTTTGAAAAGTGCTTGAATTTAGACTAAAGGTCTATAAATGTGTGTTGTATGTGATGACATCTATGACAGAACAGAGAAAAGAAGATCTCCATATCTGAGGGACTGAAAACAGCATTTCCTGACATTTCTTTATGAAAAATGACTTTTGATGATGAACAGATGATGAAAATAGTTGGTGATTATATTTCTGTGGATCTGTTAGTGGAATTAGTTTTCCTTTCATTTGTGGTCCTTCTGTAAAAAGCTGTCTCCAAACATCATGTTGGTTGTTTAGAGGACAAGAACATCTCATTTAAGCCGGAGAACCCGGAGAGAACCCACGCTAACACGGGGAGAACATGCAAACTCCAAAAAGAAGGAACCCGGGGCTGACCCGGGGATCGAACCCGGGACCCTCTTGCTGTGAGGCGACAGTGCTACCCACTACACCACCGTGCAGCCCAACTCTGTATCCCATAACCATTTTTAATTGTCCTTCTATTATTGCTAATATGCAATTAAATCAATTATTATTAGTTGTATTATTATCATCTTTGTTTTAATTAAATACTTATATTGATAAAAACTTTTATTTATTACTGTAATTATTTATTTCTCATCATTGCCTTTTCTCCGTTACATGTTTGTGTTATTTGCAGCGTTCAGCTCCGTCTTCATAAAGGACAGTAAATACTAAATGTTAATGAATAAACTGATGCTCAAACACTTTTGTTGCACTTCGTACGTTCTACGATGCGTTTTAACGTTGTTTATCGTTGCTGCCGTTAAAGTATCTCACAAGCTTTTTTTTTTTTAATGTTTGGGGACAATAAAGATTTCTCCAATTGAATGATTGATCTTGAACGAGCTCATCTTCACTGTTAGTTCATCACATTAAATAGTTGTAGCATTGTAGCGACTCGACACTGAATTTGTCTCCTCATTCTAATATTATTAGAGGGGCGTGGTCTCTTACTCTCTGATATTCTCCGTGGTGTCTCTCAGGCCGTCGTAGTCGTAATCAAAGATGGGTCCGGCGAGGACGTGGACGCCGTTGTTCTCCTCTGCGTAGCGTCTCAGCAGCGCCCCCTGCAGGTAACTCCACAGCCCTACACACAAGACCACAACAGATCAGACGCAGCAAAGACGGAGCTTCCTTGAACTCATCGACCTCACTTACATCTGAATACATAACCCAAGAAATCAGGAAAAAAGACCTGTGTGTGCTCAGATTCTTTGCCATCAGTTAAAACGCAGTTCATTGTTCACTAAGAGACGAAGTGAATAAGAGTCAGTTAGATGTCATTAAACGGGCCGGAGAAGTTAAAAATGCTGTCTGGACTCTCGATTAACCATCAGTGAGATGGATGTCAGGAAGGAAGGAACTTCGTGGTCGGATCTGACAACCAATCAGCTCACGGGCCTCAATCAGCAAAATCAATAAATCCTGCAGAGAGACAGTTTCGTTCTCAGAGCCGACGAATCACGTCTATGTGAGACGAGAGAGAGAGTCCTGATAAGCCCTCTCTCTCCCCACAGAAACAATGGGTGTCAGGCCGTCCTCGCTCGGTCCGACTTCTCCTCTTTGTCTCGTGTGATGCGACCAGACGCTGCCGATGTACGGGAAGAGAGAAGGGTCACACCAACGCTGACAGACGTGATGTTAAAGGTCCGCTGAGGACTCACAGTCCTTCGGGTTCACTGTCGCTGCTTAAATTACCAAAATTAACATTACTACTATTATTACTAAATTAACAACGTCGCAAGTTTTAAAACAGCTTGGAACACACAGTTAACGAGCAAAACAGAAAACGCCTTCAACGGAACTACTCTGCTAGCTTCCGTGTTTTGGCTTGAAAGGACTTTGAGGTTAAAACAAAAGTACTGGGCTCACACAGGACATGAACAGTGGTCTCCTGCGCGTTTTTCTGATCCGTACACCACCCGGACCAACTTCTTCCACGGGGCTAATTTGTGATCCATCAAGAGCAAAAATGTATCCATAGCAGAGTCAACCACGCAGGGCGACAGGGTGAGGTGTCTTGCTCAGGGACACCAGGCACTCAGCTAGGAGGAGCCGGGGATCAAACCGGCAATCAAACGCTCTACCTCCTGAGATAAACCCCCCCGCTACATGGGGGATGAGCGTGAGACTCACTCTTGAAGGCCGGGTACATGGGCACGACGTTGGTGATGAGCGAAGCGTCGTATCTGGACTCTGGAGACGAAGCCAGCTCTGCAAAAACACATCACACACAAAACACACGAGCTCAACAAGATCGCCGTCGTCAAGGAAACATCAGAGCGATGAAAACACGAGTGACATTTGTGTGTTTTGACCGTTTCCACATCTGGTTCTAAATGCATCAGCTGTCGGAGTCGGTCGGCTTCACCTGGAGGGAACAGGAAGCCGGAGGTGAGCTGGTTGTTCTGGCTGTAGGCCGTGCAGCTCTGACTGTGGTCAGCTGAAACTCTGGGGTCAACGCGGATACAGAGGTCGCCGGCAGACACCTCCGGAACGGGAGTCAGGTCCTCCTGAGAGAGAGAGACGGAGATATTAAGCGTATGAAGTCAATCTGCCGTCGATTAAATCTTCCCGTGTACAAAAGTTTAAAATCGTGTCGGTGTTCGTGTGTGACTTTGGAGTACGATCTGTAACGTGAAGCGTGTTGGAGTATAAAGATGCAACGTGCATGTTAGCATGTAGCGTTAGCATGTAGCGTTAGCGTGTGGAAGACGCCGGGCGTACCTGTCGGAGCAGCGTGAACGCCGTCCACAGAGGCATCGCCAGCTCTTTGCTGTAGCCACTGATGAACTCCACGTGATGCAGCAAACTGTACTGAGTGTCGAACATCACTAGTGGACGACCAAACGGCAGGTGGCTAGTGTCTGCACACACACACACACACACACACACACACACACACACACAGATCACGACACTAATACAGTGGACGCTGACAGAAGGTGTCAAATTATGACTAATTGCTAAAATTATAAGGTATTTAAGGTGTTCATCACAAAAAATACAGAACAATGCGCATTAAAACCAAGTTTTTTTAAAATCTAACCAGTGCAAATATATATATACTTTGATTTTTTGCTTTATTTTCCACTCTGTTACTTCGTTCATCGCCCCCCATAAAAAATGATTTTAATTCTAACATCATTTTCAGGAAGTGAAATACTTATGTTGGGCGCTTGTGTATGCTGACGATGCTGCGGTCTCTTCTTGAGAAGACCAACGTGGGAGTG
This sequence comes from Chelidonichthys spinosus, assembly GCA_029853015.1. NCBI lineage: Eukaryota > Metazoa > Chordata > Actinopteri > Perciformes > Triglidae > Chelidonichthys > Chelidonichthys spinosus. The sequence continues at coordinate 620,333 of CM056836.1, read as the reverse complement.
AAACCTACTGTAGCTGTAGACGCCGTCGGGTGCCGGACTGAAGGCTTCGATATTCTCCTCCACTTTGTTCTGGAACCCAAAACAACACAGACGTCAGTTTGTTGAGGATGACGTGTAAATGACTATCGTTAAAGTAACAGTGGACGCATATAAAGTGCTGCAGGGACGCCAAGTTCTTTCAGCGAGGTAACCACACTACGATCAAACAGTCGCCGCTTTAAACCGTCTGAAACTAACGTTAACGAACAAAAACACGCGTACAAAACTACTTGGTTAGGTTAAGTAAAAGAACATCACGGTTTGATTTAAAATGACTATGAAATTGAAACAAAACAAAAATGCAACACGGGACACTAACAGCGGTCTCCCGGGTGAAAGTCCTGTTTTATTTCTTTTACTCTGAAACGTAATCCACGAAAAAAGACACTTGAAATGTAATCCACTTTGCTGTTTCATTGTTCGTGAGCGTGAATCTCCGGAGACCAGGCTGCGTTAAGCTACTTGTTAGCAACGTGCGCCGTTTTATTTCCTTGAACAAAAATGTTAAAATCCCTTTAAGCTTAACGCCAAAAAACCCCATCGATGACTTGTTCCTGCAGCACTGAGTTACAGCCGAGAGCCAGAAAGGATGTTTTTGTGATGTCACGGCCCTCTGACCTCATCGTCGCAGCTGCAGCCGAGGTCGTGTGTCACGGCGGCATCGGAGTCGGACGCTGGTGACGGCGCCGCCACTTCGTCTGGCGTGCTGGGTTGGTATGGAGGATCCCTCAGCATGTCGTTCAGGCTGCCGTACGTCCCGTTATTGGGCGCCGGCTTCAGCCCCAGCAGGTCTGAGTACAGGAAGTGGTGGTGGTTAGGACCTGAACGCATCACCGGTGACAAGGTCAACAACACCGTCAAGAGGGTGGATAACAACAGCAGTCTCACCACACATGACGTTGTATAATTCTATATTTTCAAACTCCGGCACGCTTTTCCGGTACTTGAAGCTCGGCCCGTGACCCATGAAGATGGTCTGTGTCAAGAGGATAAAAAAATTCAAAAGTTTCAATGCATTTAGATCTTAACAACAAAGTATCCTGGGATCGGCTGATATCTGATATAAAACCACACAGTACCCTCATGCTGGTGATCTTGTTATCAAAGCCGTGGTCGCCGAAGAAACCACAACGAGGCCTCATCTTCTCCGGCATTTTTCTGAAGCAAAAACAAAACAAATATTTGTTTTTAACAATCTAATGCTTCTGCAACTGAAATAAAGAAAAATCGCAAATCTGGAATGCCTCTCAGGTCTTCGCGGGGTGTTTAGGGTCCAATCAAACTGATCTGGGGATAAACTGGACTAAAAGGTGGAGCTGAGACCTGGTTCAGGTTGAAAGTCTTTCAGGTTCAGGGTTCTCAGGGTCTTGGGGGAGGTCGAGTCCACCCAAAAAACAGCCTTTTGTCATTTATATAAGGTAATACGGGATCAGATAATGATAATTGGTATTAAATCATCACTTACTTGGCGATGTGCCACTTCCTCTCCATCAGCAGTTGGACGTCCTCGATCCTGCGGTTGTTGGCGTAGTGAAGCCTCTTGGGTAAATGCTGCTTCAGGTACGGCTTGAAGTGCTGAGTCGGCATTTTGCACTGGAAGGACAAACAGCGGGATGACGGAGGTGAAAGGAAACGTTTACGTTCATGTGACGTGGTGTTTCGTCGACGTACTTACAGTGAGGTTCGCCACCACAACTTTTGGGTCGTCTGGAAAAAGAAAATATCACGTAAAAATGAAGCGTTAAACTTTGATCTTTTGATCCAGTGCAGTCTCGTCTTACATGTGGTGGATTTGGGGTCGCGAGGTCGTATTCGGCCCAGCGAGCCGGGGATCAGCGTGATCTCGTCGATGTTGAGCGGGTAGTTGCTGAGAAACTCGGTCCAATCACAGTGGGCCTCCTCCATACCTGAGAGATGCATCTTATAATTATTACGAGGTTCAAGTCAAGTGTCATTCCATTTCTTCTGAACTCCCATTCTGTTCAGGTTGATACTTTATTCATTATGACACCTTATGTGAATGAAACTTGTGCTGCCTCTGTGGTGTCTGCCAAGATCACAGCTTCGATTGAATGAATACAAACAGTCTTGACCGCAAGCAACGTGTTTCACTTCTTCTTCACTTCACTTCTTACAAAACTAAAAAACTCATTTTAACCTGCTCAGCAGACGTTCACTACAAAACCCTTCATTTTGACTGTTAAACGCTTCTTCTGAAAAAGAAACCGTCAGTCCTCTTGGTTGGTTAGTTCTTATAGATGTTAGCTGTAAAAGCCCCGTTAGCTGTTAGCTCTGTTAGCTGTAAAAGCCCCGTTAGCTGTTAGCTCTGTTAGCTGTAAAAGCCCCGTTAGCTGTGAGCTCTGTTAGCTGTAAAAACCCTGTTAGCTGTTAGCTCTGTTAGCTGTAAAAGCCCCGTTAGCTGTTAGCTCTGTTAGCTCTGATAGCTGTAAAAGCCCCGTTAGCTGTTAGCTCTGTTAGCTCTGATAGCTGTAAAAGCCCCGTTAGCTGTTAGCTCTGTTAGCTCTGATAGCTGTAAAAGCCCCGTTAGCTGTTAGCTCTGTTAGCTGTAAAAGCCCCGTTAGCTGTTAGCTCTGTTAGCTGTAAAAGCCCTGTTAGCTGTTAGCTCTGATAGCTGTAAAAGCCCTGTTAGCCGTTAGCTCTGATAGCTGTAAAAGCCCTGTTAGCTGTCAGCTCTCTAAGTATTACTGTCTGGATTCTGTACAGTTTGAGACCCGTCCTCATGACCCGGGCCACCTGAACCTGAATGACTTTCAGATTTGAATGCAACCCGAACTACAAAATAAACTTTTGCTTTATTCAGTCTAGTTTAGAGTAAAGAGTAAATCTCAGATAAGACATGTTCTTCATTCCCTTTTAATTATGTGTAATCGTCTCCATCTTCAAGCACGTTCACCACCATCGTACGTCACTACGATGACATCATACCGTGGTCTCCAACGATGATGATGTTGACGCAGCGATGCAGGTTCATCTGCTTCAGACCGTTCATCAGCTGACCGATGATGTTGTCGATCTCCCTCAGAGGATTATCCAGCTGCACACAGGACGGATGAAGAAGATTTCCATTTTAAATGCTACCCAAAGAGGCTCGTCACCACATTCTCGCCATTTGAAGGCACTTCATCACGTGTTTTTGCTGCCTTTCTTCTTCCTGTTGTGCTCACCTCACTGCTGAGCGGTCCGAGTCGATGTCCGAACGTATCCGGCTGCTCTGAGTGGACAGCAAAGACGTATGGCCTGAAACACAAACTCACACAATTTAATCAGGATAAACATGAATAAACATAATTATCCAGAAGAAATACATTCTAAAGAATCATTTTTAAGTAAAACTTGCTGGAGTCCCAGACTCTGCAGCTGAACACACATCCTGAACAGACACAAACAAAACAACCAGAGTCACGTTAACCACCCGTGAGCATGAGAAACTTCAGAGTCAACCAGATAGTAAAAAAAGCTCTCGATAAAACCTTGTTATATATAAACATAGTTATAACGATACGTAATCCTGCAAGTTATGCAATGATTGGCCATACATCTCAGATTTATCATTAGATGTGCGTTATGCCATGCTCATTTGTAGCACCTGTAGCGCCCCTAGTGGTCGATCTGAATAAAGGTTTCAGGGAAGGTTTCAGGTGATAGACATGTCCTGCAGGCTTGGTTGTTGACTTCGGTCTCATTATGTGCCCTTTATGAAGTTAATTGGTCGATAAACTAAACAAGGCTCGATCCAATAAATAATATTTGGTAGCAATCGGACCTAAAATGTCCCAGAACGGAAAGACGCACCTCTGATCATCAGGCAGCTGCAGCCAGCGCAGGATGGTCAGAATCCTCCTCTCAAGATGAATCACCCTGGAAGGACAAACGTTAACGAATTAGAGGAAGAAGAAACGGTAAAACAGAAACACTGCTGCCTTCCCCTAATAACAATCTAGATCAATTATATTAAATATATAAACAAATCCGGTCTGACTTCTTGCTTTGAATGAATTTTGCTCAACAAGCTGCTGCTTTGAGTCGTCAATGCCTCCGTTGTTGACGGACTGTGTGGGGGGTATTGTGTCTTCCTGTGTTTGGGTCCTTTGTCATCCGCTCTCAGGATGTTCATCCTCGTGGTCGCTATGTCATCGACGTGTGAAGACTTTCTGAAAGGAATCTGTCCGTGTCCTCTCACTGAGGTGAACCTCTCCGTACCGGTCTGGTTTTAGTAACCCATTTCATTTCAAGCATCCAGATCCTTAAAATAAACAACTACATACTATTGTTAAGATTCCAGCAACAGTACAACTAGACTGGAGCAAAGACGACTTCATAGTACTAGAATAAATCCAGACCAGTTGTATTCTCGGCCTCTTTGTAAGTGACAAGTGCAGCGCTGCGTTCAGGGTCTCAAGCTATTGAAAAATATTCCAGTACCAACTTCAGTACCAAGGCCAGAAGAAAGAGGCTGCTTTCACTCCTTGTTCCTCCGCTGTGATCCAGACCTGGAACACAGAGAGGAGAATGAATATGTTTCCGATACAACGGAACGAGACGCCACTCGGCTCGTTTATTATGATGCTAACAACAGGAAATGATTCTCGTCCAATCATGAGTCTCTGGTCTGTACTCACAGGCTGCCCCCCCCACCAGCGGTGGTTCAGCTTCTCTCTGCTGCGCAGGCTGAAGGTGGCGTTAAACACGGGGTCGTGCATGGTGTTCCCCACGATCCCATGGGATTCTGGGTAGAGACCCTGAGGGGGGGGGGATCACACAGAGCGTTTCCGTTACAGCTAATATCCACCGACAGCGTCACATCATCTAACAGACGTCCAGACACACTTCACTTACTGTGACTAGACTGTATAAGTTTGGGAAGGTCTTTGTTGGGTAGACGGGCCGCATGTATGGTGACGATGTACCACACTCTCCTGGGAGGAAAAAAAAAAAAAAAAAAAAACACACACACAAGAATCTTCATCTTTGACATCGTCAAAAGGACTTCAAAGAGATGCAAAACAACTAAGATACACACTAAAAGGATGTGAAAAAGAGATGCAAGGAGGAGGAAACAGGAAGGAGCAGGGAACAGGAAGGAGGAAGGAACAAGAAGGAGGAGGGAACAGGAGGGAGGAAGGAACAGGAAGGAGCAGGGAACAGGAAGGAGCATGGAACGGGAAGGAGGAGGGAACAGGAGGGAGGAAGGAACAGGAAGGAGCAGGGAACAGGAAGGAGCATGGAACGGGAAGGAGAAGGGAACAGGAAGGAGAAGGGACCAGGAAGGAGGAGGGAAGAGGGAGGAGAAGGGACCAGGAAGGAGAAGGGAACAGGTAGGAGGAGGGAACAGGAAGGAGAAGGGACCAGGAAGGAGGAGGGAAGAGGGAGGAGAAGGGACCAGGAAGGAGGAGGGAACAGGTAGGAGAAGGGACCAGGAAGGAGAAGGGAACAGGAAGGAGGAGGGAACAGGAGGGAGGAAGGGACCAGGAAGGAGGAGGGAAGAGGGAGGAGAAGGGACCAGGAAGGAGAAGGGAACAGAAAGGAGAAGGGACCAGGAAGGTTGAGGGAACAGGAAGGAAGGAGGGACCAGGAAGGAGGAGGGAGCAGGAAGGAGGAGGGAACAGGAAGGAGGAGGGAACAGGAAGGAGAAGGGACCAGGAAGGAGGAGGGAACAGGAAGGAGGAGGGAACAGGAAGGAGAAGGGACCAGGAAGGAGAAGGGACCAGGAAGGTTGGAGGGAACAGGAAGGAAGGAGGGACCAGGAAGGAGGAGGGAGCAGGAAGGAGGGACCAGGAAGGAGGAGGGAACAGGAAGGAGAAGGGACCAGGAAGGAGGGACCAGGAAGGTTGAGGGAACAGGAAGGAGGGAACAGGAAGGAGGAGGGAACAGGAAGGAGGGACCAGGAAGGTTGAGGGAACAGGAAGGAGGGACCAGGAAGGAGGGACGCACTGAGCTTGTGGATGTTGGGGATGACGGCCCGGCCCTTCTTCAGGTAGGAGGCCCTGAAGCCGTCGACAGACAGCATGATGAGCGGCGGCCGGATGAAGCTGAGCATAAAACACAAAACATCACCATTTAAATAGAAATGCGTGGGCTTCTGTAGGTTTTATTTCTACGCTGGTTTGAGACTCACCCTGCAGGACATTCAGGACTCTTGATCTCCTCGCAGTCTCCCTCCACCCACGATGCCTCACCTCACGTGGAAAACCAGCACAGAGTGAATTACCCATCATGCACATGGATTCTCACCTTGCTGTACACTGAACCCCGGCGACTACCTTTGCAGAGTGACTTGTAGTTGGAGCAGCAGTCGCCTCGCTCCAGGCAGCCATCGGAGCAGTGGCAGGCAAAGTCGCCATTCCTCTCCTCGCCACAGCGGTCCGCTGAACACTCGAAGCCCCCCGCTGAGAAACCAGCAAGGGAGCAAAGTTCATTATCAGCCTCTTTAAACAAATCATCTGTTTACGACGGCGCATCAGGAACGGAGCTGCCAGGGGGGCAATATTCAGAGAGAAATAGTTAGTAAATATATCTAGCCGATATGAACAAGTTGATTTTTTTCCGCTAACACCGGATGTTTGCCGCTGCTGTGACAACAAGTGAAAGCTTCCGCGAGCATCTTAGCCCTGATCAATAAACACCCACAAGATGACAATTTGGCTTCAAGGACCTGAGACGAAGGCCAAGGCGTTGTCTTTTTTCCTCTGAATATTGCCCCCTCTCTTGGTTCCGTGTTTTTCTCCTGCAGTGGTGCTGATACTTGTCATAGTTTCGCTACCAAACAAAGCAGACCTTGTAAAAGCTCAGCAGAACTCATTTTGTCTTTAATTTTTTACAATGTCCTTCTGTTGTTCGCCTAATGTTTTCAAGATGTAACCACGGGTTCGCTCTCTTCACTCGAGCCAAGCTCTAAACCACCATCAGACGAAGAACAGGCGGCCTTTTGTTTCTGTTTTATCAGCTCCAGCAGAAAGCACTTATCGTGTTGTGGGCCGAGCGAGACCCCGAGCTACTGTAGCTCTGCTGTGGAAACATGTTCCAGACACATTCAGTAGGAAATGCATCGCTCCTTTGCAGCTCCTTCTCGCTGCCGAGGCCCTCAAAAATAATGCAACTAGGCAAATGCAACACTTCCACTCCCTGCGTTACGGCCAGATGAACAAGAGCATCAAATAAATGGAGGACTTTCACTCGGGAAACCACTGTTCGTGCCCCACTATTTCATTTTGGCGCCTGAAAAAAAACCCCATGATGTGTAACGAGCATACGTTGACGCGTCGGAGGAATGTAAAGCGTTGCAGTTTGACATTTTTTAACACTCACGCAAGTTACATTCGTAAAAACTATGCAAATGAACATGCTAGCTTCCGACAAAATGACGTTCCCATACAACTAATCAGCACTATCAAATATGTCCTGTCGCAGTTTTGAGAACTTGCAGAAAAAAAACAAAATAAATTTGGTTATTTCAGTAACGAACTTTCACACGAACAACGGTCTCCTGGGTGAAAGTTCGGCTGACCACGCAGACCAAATTCCATTAAAAAGTAATCACGATGGGTTTTTGTTGCATGGGATCGTCGTCTTTAGGAGAACTGGTCAAAGCGGCTGCAACAAGGCAACAAGGCTTCAATTGCTGCCGAGAACATGCGGCCTTCTGTTCATGGATTTGGAGGATCCAACTGAAGGCCGGGTCCTCTGAAGGATACAATGAATTGAGACACAGCAACCGTTTGACTCTGTCTGGTTGCCACAAATACTCATCAGAGCGAGCACTTTGAACCGCTTGTTGTCGAAAGGTGCTATATAAATAAAATTGCCTTGCCTAGCCTTATCAGAGCACCAAGGGTGGATTCATCCGCTGCTAAAAATAGTCCCCTCCTTCGAGTGACGTTGCTCAAAACCCAAACTTTTTTGAAAGAAACTATATAACTGTGAGGTGTTTTTAAAGGGAAGGAAAGTTAGATGAGAAAATATAGCACACACACACACAAACGTCATCACTGTTTTCGGGACATAAGAGCAGAAGCCGGCGGCCTCATACTGACCTGTTTTCAGGCAGTGCTGGTCGAAGTCGGAGCAGCAGCTGTAGTAGGTTTTACACAGATTGTCACATCTGCATCCCGGAGGTTTGGCCTCCTCCAGCTCGAAGCACCTCCCCTTGCAGGAGCCCGCTGAGCTAACCCACTCGGAGATGACTGGAGGGACAAGAGGGGACACAAACATGCTGAACGGCCTCCAGGAGGCGAGACTAATAAATCACTTCTTAAAAGCCCATTTTTACAGATTGACTTTCGTGTAATGTCAACTACTACTGCCGTTTTGTTTTGCCTTTGTTTGGTTTTCTGCTTTAGAAAACCTCGGGTTTTACTGCAGACACTCTGCAGTCCTGGTTCTGGTTCTCCTGTGCCTCCCTTCACTCCAGCGAGGCCAGCAATAGGGCCTGGTCCTCCAGGGTGTTGGTGTTGGTTCCCCAACGGGGACCGAGCCCTACACTTCCTCACAGAGACTTATTGTAGGTCGACGGTGACAGTGAAGGTGAATCTGGGTCTGTGAGTCTGGGTCTGGTTCTGGGTCAGGGTCTGAGTTGATGAGTTGATGTACGTGACCGGTCTCACCTTTAGTGTGCAGTGCCGGGTTCTCTGCTCCATCTGCAGGTCTACTGGCTTGAAACACATAAGCTCTGCTGACATCAGTTCCCCACAGACAGAACAAGACCACTATCTGCAGGGAGACCACAGACCACATTACCACCACACACACAGAGGGATCGCTGTTTGATTAGCAATAAAAAACAACAACTTTTTTTAATCTCATCATGTCATGGGCAGATTACTCAGTTCTGGCTATTTTAACAACGATGTTGAAGGAGTTGTGCTACCTTGTTGTCTACCGTAACCTTGTTGTCTACCGTTACCTGGTTGTCTAGCGTTACCTTGTTGTCTACCTGGTTGTCTACCGTTACCTGGTTGTCTACCGTTACCTTACCCTTACCTTCTTGTCTGCCTTGTTGTCTACCTGGTTGTCTACCATTACCCTGTTGTCTACCTGGTTGTCTACCGTTACCTTGTTGTCTACCTGGTTGTCTACCGTTACCTTACCCTTACCTTCTTGTCTGCCTTGTTGTCTACCTGGTTGTCTACCATTACCCTGTTGTCTACCTGGTTGTCTACCGTTACCTTGTTGTCTACCGTTACCTTGTTGTCTACCGTAACCTTGTTGTCTACCTGGTTATCTACTGTTACCTGGTTGTCTACCGTTACCTTGTTGTCTACCTGGTTGTCTACCGTTACCCTGTTGTCTACCGTTACCTTGTTGTCTACCGTTACCCTGTTGTCTACCTTGTTGTCTACCTTGTTGTCTACCTGGTTGTCTACCGTTACCTTGTTGTCTACCGTTACCCTGTTGTCTACCTGGTTGTCTACCTGGTTGTCTACCGTTACCCTGTTGTCTACCTGGTTGTCTACCTGGTTGTCTACCGTTACCTTGTTGTCTACCTTGTTGTTCACTGTTACCTTGTTGTCTACCTGGTTGTCTACCGTTACCCTGTTGTCTACCTGGTTGTCTACCGTTACCTGGTTGTCTACCGTTACCTTACCCTTACCTTCTTGTCTGCCTTGTTGTCTACCTGGTTGTCTACCATTACCCTGTTGTCTACCTGGTTGTCTACCGTTACCTTGTTGTCTACCGTTACCTTGTTGTCTACCTGGTTGTCTACCGTTACCTTACCCTTACCTTCTTGTCTGCCTTGTTGTCTACCTGGTTGTCTACCATTACCCTGTTGTCTACCTGGTTGTCTACCGTTACCCTGTTGTCTACCTGGTTGTCTACCGTTACCTTGTTGTCTACCGTTACCTTGTTGTCTACCGTAACCTTGTTGTCTACCTGGTTATCTACTGTTACCTGGTTGTCTACCGTTACCTTGTTGTCTACCTGGTTGTCTACCGTTACCCTGTTGTCTACCGTTACCTTGTTGTCTACCGTTACCCTGTTGTCTACCTTGTTGTCTACCTTGTTGTCTACCTGGTTGTCTACCGTTACCTTGTTGTCTACCGTTACCCTGTTGTCTACCTGGTTGTCTACCTGGTTGTCTACCGTTACCCTGTTGTCTACCTGGTTGTCTACCTGGTTGTCTACCGTTACCTTGTTGTCTACCTTGTTGTTCACTGTTACCTTGTTGTCTACCTGGTTGTCTACCGTTACCCTGTTGTCTACCTGGTTGTCTACCGTTACCCTGTTGTCTACCTGGTTGTCTACCATAACCTTGTTGTCTACCGTTACCCTGTTGTCTACCTGGTTGTCTACCGTTACCTTGTTGTCTACCGTTACCCTGTTGTCTACCTGGTTGTCTACCGTTACCTTGTTGTCTACCTGGTTGTCTACCATTACCTTGTTGTCTACCGCTACCCTGTTGTCTACCTGGTTGTCTACCGTTACCTTGTTGTCTACCGTTACCCTGTTGTCTACCTGGTTGTCTACCATTACCTTGTTGTCTACCTGGTTGTCTACCATTACCTTGTTGTCTACCGCTACCCTGTTGTCTACCTGGTTGTCTACCGTTACCTTGTTGTCCACAGTTACCTTGTTGTCTACCGTTACCTTGTTGTCTACCTGGTTGTCTACCTTGTTGTCCACCGTTACCTGGTTGTCTACCTGGTTGTCCTAACTGGGAGCTGGTTTTCTTCCCGTTCACACAATGTGCTGCACAGATCAGCAAACGCTTGAATCTAAACGTGTGTTCATCGTGGGCTGAGACGTTTCAACTTCATGAGAACAAAAAAACAAAACTCTCATCTCCGCTCCAAAACAGAAGTCAGGGTACAAAACAATGCAATGTGGAATGTTCTGGCAAAGAGCGAGGCTAATTCAGCCCAGACATCTGATGGATCATCAGGATACAGATGTTTGCCGGCTGGATTCACACTTTAGCCGAACATAAACTGCTTCACAAGATCACCAAACTTAAAAAACACACACCCCTTCCCATTGTACCTGTTAGAATACCGTAAGCATGGGAATACAGGTACAGTCAAAATATATATATACATACACACTTTTAGCATATTGACCAAACTCTTTGCAAATAATTGTAGGATGAGGACGATGATGACGGGAAGACGGTACAGAGTGTGAGCACACAGCTTTTGCTTGCTTTTACCTCCCCCAGGTAAACAAACGTCACGGACAGTGAACCGTTCCCAGCAATCCGTCACCATCATCATCACCACCACCAATCCTGCTTCTTGTTAATAAAAAAAGACCAGCTGCTGCCATCTCTCCCTCCCTCTCTCCCCCTTTCTCCCTCTTTGCACATTTCGCAGCCTGCATTGATGCGAGGCAAAGTGCAGCGCTCTCTCACAGGTCGATCAGAGCTGCAAGAGGGTTTTGTTGTTGTTTGGGGGGAGGAGGGGGGAGAGAGAGCGAGAGAGAGAGAGACGGTGACATGGCAGCCAGACTACAGTCTTACCGTACCAATTTTCCCAATAGCATGATCCAGGCTGCGGATCCACTTGTAGCATTCCAACCGGAGCAGAGCAAAAGTGTGTCCGCGCGTCTCTGGTCAGGTCGATGGAGCAGCGCGCAGGGGTCCACCTCTCTCTCTCCCACGCTCTCTCTACCTCTCTCTCTCACACTCTCCCTCTCTCTCTCCCCCCCCTTGTTTGCCTCTCTCGGTCCTGGGCCAATAAGCATGAAGTAATGGTGACAGCTGGTACAAGAGTGACGCTCCGGAGTCCAACTCCGAGAGAGAGAGAGAGAGAGAGAGAGAGAGAGAGAGAGAGAGAGAGGCACAGAGGGGCTGAAAGGAGCAACTCACTCACTGCTGACAAAGGTCATCTCTGTGTGATGACGTAATGATGATCAATAAAATAAAATAAAGAGTTTAACAGAGGTTGTTTAAGAGCAAAATATAATCAATAACTCACAAAAACTATATTATTATTTATTTATTATTTACAATATATTATTTATCATATTTTATTTTTTTAAATTTTATTTTCGTTTTGATTATTTGACCACAATAGTATTATAATATTACACGTTATCATTTCTAATCATTATAAACGTATTTATCTTGTTTTATTGATTCGTTTGTATTTATTTGATTTTGGTTTCATCACAGTACCAATCCAACATACACATTCTTTATTTAATTTGGTTTACTTATTTTAATTTATTATCATTTATTTATTTTGAAACGGGCATCACAGTGGTTTTTATTATTGTATTTAGTCTAGTTTATTTGACATAACAGTCATTCGATTTTGTAACATTTATGTAAAAGTACCAGTTGCACCGTGCATAGTGTTTTTTTCAGGGAAATATAAATAAATAAATGTTAATAACGATGTACAACACCTGTCCATACTATATAATACATAAATAAAATATAGAAGTAAAGTTGAAAAAGAAAATATGAAAAATTTATTTATTTGATATAATTACCACGTGCACATCATTTTTAATGATCATACTATTATATATAGTTTATTGTTACCATTTGAATGCCTTTATTGTTAGTTTTATTGCTAACTGAGAGGCGGACTGGAGATCTTGACGGATGCTGACGACTCCTAATTGTTCTTTTGAGCCCAAACATGCGTTTCAATCACAGGGACCTAACAAAAAAATTTAATTGAAGAAAATTAATAGGTTTCATTTTTTCCCAGATGTTGTGACAGGGGGGCCCTGACACTTTGGGCCCCTGGTAGCCTGTGCAGTGATCCATCCATGCAGCAACGTGTTGCCTTTGACCTTTGAGAAATCTGCAGCGACGACAGGAAGTCAAGATGCAACAGCAGACATGGAACCACATTAATGGCCTACGGGGGGAGACCCAGACCCTGGACGCCACCAGGCCCAGGTCCTTCTACAGGGGGGATCCAGCCCTGAACGCCACGAGGCCCACGTCGGGGTGGGGGGTGGGGACCCAGACCCTGGATGCCCCACGTCGAGCCGAGACATGTGAACTCTGTTTTCCTGCAGACAACGAGACAAAGACGCGGCGCTGTGCAGCTGAAAGCTGTCTCTCTGCACATAAACACGGCCGCTGTGAGACGGGTAATCGGCCTTCCTGCCATGTTTGTCGGGGGGGGGGTCACCCTCACTGACAAGCCGGGAACATTGTGTTCATTGTGGGGGGGGGGGGGCTTTGACAATGATACGTACATCCACCAACTCGGGGGGGAAACATCCTCGTCTTACAGAGACCACACACAGTGTGTGTGTGTGTGTGTGTGTGTGTGTGTGTGTGTGTGTGTGTGTATGTGTGCCCCCCTGGCAACAGATTACCTTCCATAAGCCACAGGACGATCCGATTGGCCGAGGCGTCCCCCATCACCTGAGGCCGTGCTTAGCTGGCTGATCCCCGGCAGGAAGTCTTGAGTTTCAGCACACCTGGACCCCCCCCCCCCCCCCCCCAGACACCAACTAACCATGGGCATGAAGAAGTGTTAATGCCGGTCGTGTCTCCTATTAGGGGTCAGAAAATCCTTTTTTTATTAATGACATTTTTTTTTGACAGATTTTTACTTTAATGTCACTGGTTTCTTTTGGAGAATACTGCGGTCTGATATTGATATTCTATTCTTGATAACAGATATTCTTCATACGTTATTAGGGAAGAAAACTGGCAGTCATAAGTATTGAACACTTCATTTCATTTAAAAAATAAGAGGTTCCCATTTGTGAGCTGCACGGTGGTGTAGTGGGTAGCACTGTCGCCTCACAGCAAGAGGGTCCTGGGTTCTCTCCGGGTTCTCCGGCTTCCTCCCACAGTCCAAAGACCTGTCTGTCTCTACATGTCTCCCTGTGATAGACTGGTTTCCTGTCTGTCTCTACATGTCTCCCTGTGATAGACTGGTTACCTGTCTGTCTCTACATGTCTCCCTGTGATAGACTGGTTACCTGTCTGTCTCTACATGTCTCCCTGTGATAGACTGGTTACCTGTCTGTCTCTACATGTCTCCCTGTGAAAGACTGGTTACCTGTCTGTCTCTACATGTCTCCCTGTGATAGACTGGTTACCTGTCTGTCTCTACATGTCTCCCTGTGATAGACTGGTCACCTGTCTGTCTCTACATGTCTCCCTGTGATAGACTGGTTACCTGTCTGTCTCTACATGTCTCCCTGTGATAGACTGGTTACCTGTCTGTCTCTACATGTCTCCCTGTGATGGACTGGTTACCTGTCTGTCTCTACATGTCGGCCCTGTGATAGACTGGTTACCTGTCTGTCTCTACATGTCTCCTTGCGATAGACTGGTTACCTGTCTGTCTCTACATGTCTCCCTGTGATAGACTGGTTACCTGTCTGTCTCTACATGTCTCCCTGTGATGGACTGGTTACCTGTCTGTCTCTACATGTCTCCCTGTGATAGACTGGTTACCTGTCTGTCTCTACATGTCTCCCTGTGATAGACTGGTTACCTGTCTGTCTCTACATGTCTCCCTGTGATAGACTGGTTACCTGTCTGTCTCTACATGTCTCCCTGTGATGGACTGGTTACCTGTCTGTCTCTACATGTCAGCCCTGTGATAGACTGGTTACCTGTCTGTCTCTACATGTCTCCCTGTGATGGACTGGTTACCTGTCTGTCTCTACATGTCTCCCTGTGATGGACTGGTTACCTGTCTGTCTCTACATGTCTCCCTGTGATAGACTGGTTACCTGTCTGTCTCTACATGTCTCCCTGTGATGGACTGGTTACCTGTCTGTCTCTACATGTCTCCCTGTGATAGACTGGTTACCTGTCTGTCTCTACATGTCTCCCTGTGATAGACTGGTTACCTGTCTGTCTCTACATGTCAGCCCTGTGATAGACTGGTTACCTGTCTGTCTCTACATGTCTCCCTGTGATAGACTGGTTACCTGTCTGTCTCTACATGTCTCCCTGTGATGGACTGGTTACCTGTCTGTCTCTACATGTCTCCCTGTGATAGAATAGAATACAGGATAAGCGGTAGACGATGGATGGATGGAGCACAAAGCACCAGATCAGTATTTAGATCGTCCAATGTTTGGGTTTTTTAGCAGAATGACGAGGGTCGGTTTCCAGTTCCGAGGTCACATTTGCAGCTTTGTTCACTGTCATCAATCATGATGATGTCATCCTGCATCAAAGCAGCGAGGAGATTCAGGCGTTCGGCGCCCGAGGACGAGCTTACAGACGTTAAGCCGAGGACCAAGAGGAGGCTTCTTCTTATGTGGTGAAAGACAATTCCTTCATGAGTTGCTGAAGGTTTGGCTTAAATAAGTGAGAGTCGTCTGTAAAGAATCACATCAGCCCTGAAACGTTCCTACACCTTCTTGAAATCACCACAAAAAAAATCAAGTGTATTCAAGGATTTCCAGCACCCTGTAATAATAGATGGGATGCAAGAGTTTGAAGTTCAGAGGAGGATCTCACTGAAATACATTAACTCTGCTGACATTTGTGCATCGTAATTCAGGAACAGTAATGTACTTTGGACAAAGTTAATATTTGCCTCACAATGCTCAAACACACACCCACACACACACACACACACACACTCTCACACACACACACTCACACTCACACTCTCACACACACACACACACACACACACACACACACACACACACACACACACACACACAAAACAACCTGTTCCAATGTTCACATGTCCCAATTAACTTAAAGTGTCCTTGAAAGGCGCTACATAAGTTCCATTTATTATTTTTATTATTATTATACTTTATTTCTAGAGATTTTTTTTTACATTTGTGAAATTCCTAAAAATATACAAGAATGTTGCTTTAAAACTCGGTCTGAACTGTATTTATATCCCCGACACTCTGCTTGTTTGCACGTGTTCAAAACTGTATTGTGTATTTACAACTGAGACACACCAGGCCAATAAACGTTCCCTTTTTTAAATACTTTTACATACACATGTTAACCCCTGGGGGAGTCAAACACATATTTCTGGTTTATAATCCGTCATCTTTTATCTTTTATGTTTCTAACGTTGAATCGTATTATTTATTATTTTGGAGAATCCAGAGAAAAAGACACTGGCGCTCTCTGTTGGTGACCACGGGTACTACAGCTTTACAAAGGGCAAAACATATAGAAAAGTAAAGTTGTTCTATGTATTTCTAAGGAAGAAGAAATTATAATGAGGGAGAATAACACCTGAAGGTGGCAGCAACGGGACTTTGTGGGTTCCATCTACTGTAAATTTCAAAGCAGAAGAAGAATCAAGAGAATTTTTCTTTTTAATTCATTTATTTTTTTATGTTTATTTATTCTTTTAATTTTTCATTTTATGTTGGTCTACATTAAATGTTTATTTATTTAAAAAAACATTTTTTTGTTTATTTTTTTTGTCATTTCATGTCAGTCTATGTTAAATCTTTATTTATTTATTTTTATTTATGAGTATTTTAATTTGTTTATTAATTAATTAATTAATTAACTTTCTAATTCTATTTATTTATTAGTATTTTTATTTTTTCATTTTATGTTGGTCTATATTAAATATGTTTATTTATTTAATTGTATTTTTATTTATTAGTTTAGGGGAAGAGAACTCACACTCCAGCAAAGTGGGTGGCGGTATTGCGCCTCCCGCAACAATTACACAAGACGAAGAAGAAGAATGACGTCGCAGCGGAACCCGGATGTTCCACTTTCGCGGGAAGTAGCAGAGCTCTCTTTGTTGTGTTGAGAGAAAGCGGAGTGTTTGGATGAATCTCTCTGAAGGGACCGGGAGCTTCTTACCTTTTCTCCGGGTGTTTCACCTCCGACGCGTCACCCCGTAGCATACGAGGCTACGCTAGTTAGCTTAGCATGCTAGCCGGGAGAAGCCGTTAGCAGCTAGCAGGTTTGTTGTTGTTGTTCCGCTGCTGGAAGTTTGTGTGACGAAGACAACAGCGTCCCTCTCGCCGTGTGGAGATGTCCAAAGCCCGGGTGCTGAGAGCGGCGGTGGAGCGGCGGCTAGCGGCGGCTGCTGACGAGATCCTCGGGCTGTTTGAGCGGACGATCGCGGAGTACGAGGCGGAGCGCCGGAAGCTAGCGGGCCGGGTTCAGGCGGCAGGTTGGTCCACGTTTAATCATAGTACGTCACGTGATATCACGACATTAGTAGTAGTACTTGTTCGCTGGTGAACACGCAGGACTTTACTGTTGTATTTAGCTGCCGTCGACCTCGTTTGTAACGATGATTATTGGCAACATGAATCGTTTTTAATTGATTATTGAAAATGCTGTGAGAATGGTATCGTCCTTTTCTTTTGGCGTGACTGGTGCGAAGCATCAGCATCACTTATTTAAATGAATGTGATGACCATCACCTGTCCAACTAGAGCACGCTGATGGTAAGGCTTGTTGTGACGTCACCGTTGTGCTCTCTCTCTCTCTCTCTATCTATCTATCTATATATATATATATGAAAAATGTTATTTATAGTGTCATATGACAACAGAAGTCATCTCAGGACACTTAACACTGAGCGGGAGTAGATTACGCTCGTAGTCCAACATTTAATGCGTTCAACCCAATCCTCTAAAAGTGCAGTGATGACGGGATCGAGCTTCCTTCCTCATGTCGCTTTTCCCCGTCAGAGATTCTGATGACGGCTTTTCACTTGATTCTGGGTCACAAAACCACTTTATTGCTCCTTAAAGGGACGGTGTGTTACGCTTCAAGTTATTTATTAGGTCCTCATAAGTGTATAATTGCCAATAATCTGATGTATCCCAGTAAGATTTCTCATCTGTGTTTACATCGGACGGGTAAGTCCTCGGGAGGCTTCCATGTCATTCCGACGTTTTAAAAAAGGACATGACGCCTCGATGCGATTTAGCTCAGAGCCGGCGTGAATGAAAGGAGATCACATCAGCGAGAGGCCTCCGGACCCAGCGGGTCCTCGTTAACATTTCATTATTCTCCACAGACGTCCGGCAGCTGGTGGAGATACAAGAAGATGTCCCACCTGAGCAGCAAGAGAGGAGCTCCAGTCTGGACCAGCAGGACCCTGAACCCCCACACATCAAAGAGGAACAGGAGGAACTCTGGATCGGTCCGGAGGGAGGGCAGCTTCAAGGGCTGGAGGAGGCTCACATCCAGTTCTCATTCACTTCTGTGGCTGTGAAGAGTGAAGATGATGATGATGATGATGAAGCTCAGACGTCACAGCTACACGGAACTGAGGAGAACATAGAAGCGGATCAACCAGCTATTTATGGTGAGACGTCATCCTCCTCTGAATCAAATAGCGACGACGAGACTTCCTCCTCCTCTGAATCTGGGAGCGATTACGGGACTTCATCATCCTCCGACTCTGAGCCTGATGTCAGCTGTAGTCATCTGGATGAGACCGGGGAACCTCAGTCAGGTTTAAACCCCCAAAACAATGAAGGGAACGAATGTATGGAACTTTCTGGAAGCTTCGGCCTAGAGGGGCAACTGGGAGGGAAACCCTTCGGTTGCTCCGTCTGCGGTAAAACATATGCGATGAGTTCAAGTTTGATCTCTCACTTGAAAGTTCATTCAGACGGGAAACATTTCAGCTGCTCGCTTTGCAAGTCGAGCTTCGGAAGCAGCGCCCATCTGGTCCGGCACATCAGGACCCATTCTGGGGAGAAACCCTTTAGTTGTTCAGTTTGTGGGAAAAAATTTGCCCTAAACCACCAGATGAGACGACACCTGATCGTCCACACAGGGGAGAAACCATTCAGCTGTGTGTTTTGTAGTAAAACCTTCTCCCAGCACAGTAATCTGAGACAACACGTAGCCATTCACACGGGAGAGAAACCCTTCAGCTGTTCAGTTTGCGGGAAAGGATTCTCGCATGGGAGTAACCTGAAACAACACCTGACTGTGCACACGCGGGAGAAACCGTTCAGCTGTTCGGTTTGTAGACGGGGCTTCTCACAAAAGGAACAGCTGAGGCAACACATCGTTGTCCACACGGGGGAGAAACCCTTCGGCTGTTCAGTTTGTGGAAGAAGATTCACGCAACACGGAAGTCTGACGCGACACATGATCGTCCACACGGGGGAGAAACCGTTCGGCTGCTCCGTCTGCAGCCGGAGGTTCAGTCAGCACAGCAGCCTGAAGAGACACCTGCTGGTCCACGCCGGAGAACCCGCTGTAGTCGACTTTACGGGATGACATTTGCACAAATGGGAAGAATTCAAATATGCTAACTAGCTTAGTAGCTAGCTAGCCTACATAAGCTACTAAAGTTAGCGACTTAGCGTGCTATGACTCAATGAAGCAGGCTAACGACTCCTCTAAGTCGGTGGCGTTGATTTCATTCAGAAAACAATTTGGTTAAATACTTTTATACTTTTACGTTTTATTATGTACTTTTATTTATTTAGTAAAAATGTTTATGTGTAATATTTACCATACTGTATGGTGTTATGTGCTCAATGTTACCCTCTTCTTACTTAAAGACTAAGTCAACCAGTTTTTTTTCTTCTGGTGTTCTGGTTCCATGTTTGTGTTGAATCACACACATCAAAGGACTTTTACTTTGGAAAATCTCTCAAGGGAAGCTGTAAAAATGTTTTATTTTTAGTCCTAAGATGTCCTGAACTCACATGTTTTTTTCCCTCGGCAAACCCCCAAAAATTTAAAATAAATAATATTTTCCTTGAGTGGTATTTGTGCTTCATAAGGGGTCACATGTTTATACTCTTTGTTAACATCTTATTTTGAAAACCGCTTCCTCACCGTGGTCACATGCTACGTGTTTCGTCCAGGCCGTCCAATCAGAAACAATGATGTCATTACAGGGGAAGTGAAACATTTCAGTTCTGGATGATGTCACTATCTCGTGATGAAGACATTCTGGCATCACCTGCTCCCGACCCCAGGGTCAAAGGTCAAGAGACGGCCCAGTTGGACAGGTATTTGAACGTTCACATGTAAAAGACCCTGATTGGTTGGTTCCTCAACACTTTTTCTTTAAATTTGTACTAAAATGAACCGATTTCTTCTTCTAACGTAGAATTATGACAAAAAGAAAAGGAATGTAAAGAACTTTGAGTGCTGGCCGTGATGAAGTCGCCCTTTGACCCTGCCAGAGTT
This sequence comes from Chelidonichthys spinosus, assembly GCA_029853015.1. NCBI lineage: Eukaryota > Metazoa > Chordata > Actinopteri > Perciformes > Triglidae > Chelidonichthys > Chelidonichthys spinosus. The sequence continues at coordinate 600,229 of CM056836.1, read as the reverse complement.
TCAAGGAATTCTGATCATTGATCCTCGCTGTCGGAGTGGGAAGTATTGATTAGAGGCCGTCATGCACCAAACTGCTACTTGACACTGATCGTTTCTCAGACGGGCGATAAAGTGAAATCAGATATTTACTATTATATAATACATGAATATGAAAACATGGAAACCATTCTCACTTTACAGTAAAGCTTGCCTTCCGTTAGCTGAGTTTCAGATATAATTTGGTATTATGAAGAGATTCAAAGGGTTTGTTATAAGTTGCAGATTGAAGAATCGTGTTTGTGTGAACGATGAAATTCTCCTTTTAACGTCAACAACGTCTACGTATAAAAGATGTTCAACAGTTTAAAAACAACATTTAAAAGGCAACGAACGGATCAAACTGATCTGTCTACGAGTCTGAAATGCTTTACCAGCTTTAGTTGTGAGAGAATATAATACTATATATAATATGAATACTAATAAAATATTCATCAATAAATAAAGAGGACAACACCAACACAACGTTGGAGTGTGTGTATGAGTGTGTATCTGTGTTATCTTCAGTCTGAGAAGCTGCGTTGGCCGTCTGACCTGTGATCATTGATCGCTGATCAACTGTGATCTAACGAGGCGGGAATGTGTTTATCAGAAGTGTGTTTACTGCTGCAGCATCACGCTGCTAATGCTGCTGCTAATGCTAATGCTGCTGCTAATGCTAATGCTGCTGCTAATGCTAATGCTGCTAATGCTAATGATGCTGCTGCTGTGGTTGTTGTTGCTCTCAGTCACGTTGTCCAACTGGACCTCAGGCGTGTGTTTCGTTTGGTTTCCCTTCATAGTCTGATGGAAATTGTGTTTCTCCGATCGATGTTTGCTCTTCCTGTCCTACCGTCTCCATGGCAACCGTCGTTTTAGTTTGTGCTTCAGAAAAAACCTCTTTGTGTAAAACAGTTGCTCAACCCAGTTGGATTGTTTGATGTAGAAATGCGGCGTGTTATCAGCAGAACGCTCAAACATGAGATATTATTGATATCATTATTATTATTCAGCTGTTCTGGAACAGACTGTTCTGGTTCTAGATACGCACAAATCCCCCACGTTGCCCAACAGCGGCAACACTGTAATCTCTTCTATTTGTCTCACTCCTGCTCTCTACTCTCTCTGAGAAGCTCTTTTTTATTTTTATTACATGAAGTGTTTCTTCTCTGGTGCAAAGTTAAGGTGGAACATTAAATCCTTACAAATGATCATTTCACATCAAGTCGTATCTAAGCTCATTTTATTTCTAACAAAAACACATCGATGAACACAGAACTCTCCACAGAGGGAAGAGTGTCTCCTCCTGCTGAGGTCACTCTGTTTGTTCAGCGGTTTAATATTTAGCTCACACACACACACACACACACACACACACACACACACACACAGCTTTCAGCCCTGTGAACACACACTTTTAGCTGAGCAGCTGATTAGGAGAGCCTCGTCTGGATCCGTCTGAGCAGCGATGGGACCTCGAACGGCAGGTAAGATGATCTTCTGCTTTCAGTCCCGTTCTACCAGGATTTTCATTCCTGTGATTATAAGTCTTTATAAAAATAGAATTGCTCATTTAGAAAGGAAGCTTAATAACTGATGGAATCAAACCTGTGACGCTGCTATCTGACAGGTTGTTTGTTTTATTGTATTTATATGTGTGTTCATCCAGGATAATAAAAGTGAGATTAAAACTGGTTTACTCGTCTGGCCGAGACGGCAACCCAGAAACGCAGATAAAAAACCAAAGTAACATTCAAAGTGTTAATAGATAAAATCATGTAAAAGAGACAAAATCATTTACTGATGTGGAAAATTTGACTTTTCATCTTGGAATGAGACCCCAGTTTGTCACTTTGCTACCATATAATAATAATAATAATAATAATGATAATATTATAAACAACCAGAGTAAAACCAAGCTGGAAGAAAAGCTTCAGTGTAGCTGGAGGACTGTGGACCAATCAGAGAGGGCGTTGGGGGTCACATGGTGTCTTCTGTCTAATCTGGATGCTTAATGAAGCGTGGCTGTTATCAGAGTCTCTGTGAACAGAAGCAGCGTCAGGAGGAGAGTTCAGGAAATGAAAAATAAAAGTGGGTCAGATGTGATTCTGCTGATTAACCCCCCATCAGTGACTCCCTCTAAGGAGGTGAAGGCTGGAGGAGGAGGAGGAGGAGGAGGTCAGGCAGGAGCTCGGCTGAGGAGCAGCAGTGACGGCATCAGATACAGCAGGAGAGGAGGAGGCCTTCTCAACTCCTCCTCCTCCTCTTCATCGTCTCTGGCGCTCTACAACCCCAAATCAGGTAAGAAATAAATTATATAGATATTTATAGGATTTATTTTTAGCCCTGAATCAGATTGCTGTGTTGTTGAAAGTTGCTGTTAACCAGATTGCCGTGTTGTTAAACGTTGCTGTAAACCAGATTGCCCTGTTGTTGAAAGTTGCTGTAAACCAGATTGCCCTGTTGTTAAAGTTGCTGTAAACCAGATTGCCCTGTTGTTAAAGTTGCTGTAAACCAGATTGCCCTGTTGTTAAAGTTGCTGTAAACCAGATTGCCGTGTTGTTAAACGTTGCTGTAAACCAGATTGCCCTGTTGTTAAAGTTGCTGTAAACCAGATTGTCGTGTTGTTAAACGTTGCTGTAAACCAGATTGCCCTGTTGTTAAACGTTGCTGTAAACCAGATTGCCCTGTTGTTAAACGTTGCTGTAAACCAG
>CM056836.1:575000-590000 GCA_029853015.1 Chelidonichthys spinosus | reverse complement strand
GTTAGAAGTTGTGACAAATGTTAGCTAACTGTCATTAAAGATAAACCACTGAAGGTGGCTGGATTATGAAAAAAAATCGTTATTAATTTACATCTTTGAGTTAAACTCACAAGACAAAGGTTACTATGCGTTGCCAACTCTGAAATTAAACAATTAAACCCTCAAATCGGAGACCATTTATTTGTATAATTATTTTTCCCCAGACCAGAACCTTTCAACAGAGCAGAGAAGAGGATTGATCCAGTAACGGATTGGTACGTAATTCTTTACTTTCAACATCAGCGTGTCACGTCTAATCTGCGTGTTGAACAGCGCCAACGCTTTTATTTTGAAGGCGTCCGTCGGAAGCGCGGCGGCTCAGCGGGTCCAGCTTGTCTCCCGATCGACGGGGAGCGGAGAGTTGGTGAAGTGTGCGGATCAGAGTCGCTTCGTGGGGGGACGAGTCTGGTCTGGTCCGGAGGAGAGCCCGGATCCCGGAGACGGTTTTACCCGAGAAGGTGAGAAGAAGCCTCTTTATGCATAAACATAACATAATGATGATGATAATAATAATTATAATAAAAGAGCCTCTGAATATGTTACATATCTCCCATGCAGCTGCTCGTGCACGAGCTCACCTGCGCGCGTTTCAATTAAGGGAACGTCAGGTCTTCTTACGATAAGAAGTTTTAGGGATGAAATGATTTTTTTAATCATTGGCTTCGTTATTTTATTCGTTGTTCCTGCACCTTTATTTGTTTTACAGCGTGATTGATCCGATGGATAAAAATCCATAATTGTTTTATTAATGCGCGTAACAGTGTAGCGACGGGGCTCTGGATCACGCACGCGCCGACAGAAGTCATCCAGGTGTTTGAATGTGACGCTGCTTTCCTCCAAGACGGAACAATTCATGGATAATATATAGATATAATAGTGATTGTTATAAACATACACCTCGGCTTTTATTTTGGTGGTGCAAATGTTTGAAGTTCCTCCGTCTGTGCATGGATGAGTCGGAAGTTATTCATCCTGTTTATTTTAAGTAAAAGCATGTTTTAATAAAGAAACCCTGTGTGTGTGTGTGTGTGTGTGTGTGTGTTAATGGGAGGAGTCACAGAGCTGTGATGTAACCAACATGTCTGTACATCATGAAGGGGCGGAGCTCCGTCCCTTCAGAGCTGCACATAGATGGATTTAATTTAAGGTGTAGAGTCGATATCACAGATGAATGTTTGGTTCTGAAAGTGAAGACTTGAACTTGTGACCTCCAGGTGTGTCGTGGTCTTCGTGGTCTTCGTGGTACCCGTGGTCGTCCCGTCTGCAGCTCCCAGAATGCCGTTCTCTCTCAGACTGAGAGTCTGCCTGCTGGGCTTCCTTGTGGTCTCTCTGCTCCCTCAGCCGGCGCAGGGTCAAGGTAAGTCCTGGTGCTGGTCTGCTTTCCCCTCAGGGACCCCGACTGGGGTCTGGCTGTTTGCAAGCACATTTTACTACTGAGCAGGGTTCCCCATGTAAGTACTGAGCAGAGTTCCCTAGGGTTCCCCATGTTAGTACTGAGCAGGGTTCCCTAGGTTTCCACATGTTAGTACTGAGCAGGGTTCCCTATAGGGTTCCCCATGTTAGTACTGAGCAGGGTTCCCTAGGTTTCCCCATGTTAGTACTGAGCAGGGTTCCCTAGGGTTCCCCATGTTAGTACTGAGCAGGGTTCCCCATGTTAGTACTGAGCAGAGTTCCCTAGGGTTCCCCATGTTAGTACTGAGCAGGGTTCCCTAGGTTTCCCCATGTTAGTACTGAGCAGGGTTCCCTATAGGGTTCCCCATGTTAGTACTGAGCAGGGTTCCCTAGGGTTCCCCATGTTAGTACTGAGCAGGGTTCCCCATGTTAGTACTGAGCAGGGTTCCCTAGGGTTCCCCATGTTAGTACTGAGCAGAGTTCCCCATGTTAGTACTGAGGAGGGTTCCCTAGGGTTCCCCATGTTAGTACTGAGCAGGGTTCCCCATGTTAGTACTGAGCAGAGTTCCCCATGTTAGTACTGAGGAGGGTTCCCCATGTTAGTACTGAGCAGGGTTCCCCATGTAAGTACTGAGCAGGGTTCCCCATGTTAGTACTGAGCAGGGTTCCCCATGTAAGTACTGAGCAGGGTTCCCCATGTAAGTACTGAGCAGGGTTTCCCATGTTAGTACTGAGCAGTGTTCCCTAGGGTTCCCCATGTTAGTACTGAGCAGGGTTCCCTAGGGTTCCCCATGTTAGTACTGAGCAGGGTTTCCCATGTAAGTACTGAGCAGGGTTCCCTAGGGTTCCCCATGTTAGTACTGAGCAGGGTTCCCCATGTTAGTACTGAGCAGGGTTCCCTAGGGTTCCCCATGTTAGTACTGAGCAGGGTTACCTAGGGTTCCCCATGTTAGTACTGAGCAGGGTTCCCCATGTTAGTACTGAGCAGGGTTCCCTAGGGTTCCCCATGTTAGTCCTGAGCAGGGTTACCTAGGGTTCCCCATGTTAGTACTGAGCAGGGTTCCCTAGGGTTCCCCATGTTAGTCCTGAGCAGGGTTACCTAGGGTTCCCCATGTTAGTACTGAGCAGGGTTCCCCATGTTAGTACTGAGCGGGGTTCCCTATTATGTTTATGAACAGTCTGAAATGAACCGAGTTGTTCCGTCATGGTTCCAAACAGGACTAGAGATCCTCCTCCATAGACCCGGGACCATAGTGGTCAAACCCAGGGTGGTTCTGGTGCGGTTCATGAACCTGTACCTCATTGTGGTGGTTCTGAAGACTTTGTTGAAGTCCTTGATGGTCCTCATGAGAAACCGGGTCTGTCGCCTCGGTAGTCAGTCTGACCATGTGATCGGTTCTGGAAGGGAACCGGGTTCCACATTAGAACTCTTCACCGTCTTATCGTTGAAGATCTGTTCCTCCATCTTCTTCCGTTTTCTCCTTGACTTCCTGTCATCGGTCCTCTCTCACCTCCTTTAACTCGCTCAATCAGTAATTAACACGTTACCTCGTTAACGGAGAGAGAACCTCGTTAACACCATCGTTAACAATCTGACATGCTTAACGAGCCGAGCTGCTCTCCACCAATGACTATTGACATTCATCATCTTAATTACAAGAAGACCTGATTATGGATCCAGGATGAGATCTGGTTTTATATCTTACTGGGTTGCTTCTACATCTGGAACTTTGGGGGGGCGGACCCACTGGAAGGTCTGGGTCCAGGTTTTAAAGAGAGACATCCTCGGCTCGGCAGTATTCTGGTGTTTGACGTTCTATAGGAATCACCTCGTCGTCTCCGAACAGCTGTAAAGGTCAAATCCTGGTTTCTGAGGCTGCTGGTCTCGTAATTATCTGCAGCAGGTTTCTGCACCTGAAGGGAAACCGGCGGCAGGAATGTGGTCGAATGTCAGCGGAGTTGGTTTTCATTCACGTTCCAGCCGACAGAATCCACGTTTCTCATTTCTACTGTTCATCAAACAACAACGTTCTTCACGGGAATCACGTCGCAGGATGTAGCGATGTCGTAAAAATGACGTGAAACGCGTCACAATGCTGAAGGAAAACCCCCATAATTCTCATGTTCAGGACTAATCCAGTACTTCAGATTCTCTGTGTGGGAGGAGCCTCTCCCCGAAACTATGAGTCCATCGGCGGAATTTTCGTTATCGGGGGATGATCGTAAAGTAAAAGTTGCCGATCACCACGACGCTAATTTAAATTGTATTCATCCTTTTTCGTGCAGGGAAACCTGATGATTTATGATCTACTTTTATGTCTTATATATGACATAATAACAATATTTGTTTTTACTCATACCTGCATGTTTATTTTGAGCATTTTAAGCATATTTTAGGATAATATCTGGATAAACATGACATGGCATTTTTCCATAATCCAACACCGACAGATCTGTGTTGCAGCTTGAGTTTGAAGTGTTTTAGAATCATCCTTAATATATGTGTGTGTGTTTATATATATATATATATATATATATATATATATATATATATATAATATATACTCTGTCACACAAGATTCTCCATGAGAAATATCTGAGAAATAAGTTCTCATTTCTGCAAGCGAAGCCCCTTTGTCTTCACGAGGCGTCCTGTGAATGAGTGTGTGTGTGTCTATATATATCTGTGTGTGTGTGTGTGTGTGTGTGTGTTGCTGCAAACGAACCAGCAGAACATGAAAAAAACCCAAACAAAACACACCAAAGCTACATGGATTTGCATGTGCACCAGAATACCTTGGCCTCCGGTTTGTGTGGACGTTCATAACTCATTTCCATGCGTGGACGTGCTCGCGGCGGCGGCGGCGGCGGATGCACACGCCGTCGACGCACCTCAGAGAAACGCCGCCTCCCCCGACCCGTTTGGGATTCGAGCATCTCGAGAGAGAACGAAAGAAAGAAAGGCCTTTGTTTCCTCGTTGTCGTCCCAGGTTGGTGAGATGATCGCTGCCGTGTGTTTAAATCTATACTCTCTCTCTCTCTCTCTCTCTCCATTCACACCAGGATTATCCTTCCTGTGCTGAAACTCAACTTTTCTTTGCATTCCTATGGAGTGGTTTCTCTCCGGCGCACAAAGAGGCGGTTCACCACGAAGCGTCCGTCTTATCGGCTCCACTAAATCCACGTTGTTGTTGTGAGAGAAAACAGCTCACCAGATTTAGTTTTTACCTCGGGTGACAAAACAAACGTACGTATTGTTGTCGTGTCTCATCCCCCAGAAAACAGACACTCGGCAAAATCCTTCCAAAAAAGTGCCAAATCACCGTTTTCCTCCCTTTAGTTGTTGTTTTGGGTGAACCGTCCCTTTAAGGCGCGCTATTTAAGGAACTCGCCTCGTAACGAGGACACAAACACGGGAAGGCAGTTTGTGGGTTTTGGCTTTTCTTCCCTGTTTCTTTGTTTCTTTACCTGAATGAGATTTGGGTTCTTCCAGATTCCCGATGATGATCTGGGAGAATGACGGGTGTTGCTGTGGTTGCTGACCGTAGAAATGTGTTGTTGTTTGTGTTGCCGTTGCTTTAGCATTCCGACGTTTTAATGTGAACACATGACAACATGAAACATTTACACCTATTATTCCTTACAATAAACTAGAAATATACAATAACTACTGTATAATATAAAAATAGGATAAGGTGCGAAATCAAAAAAGAACCTCTACGTTCCCATTTACATTCAGCCGCTCATATTCCGATTATCGCAACGTTACGTTTGGCCTTAAAAGTATGCCGAGTTAACGATTAGCCGTTTCCTGTTTGGAGTGCGCTCTTTAACTATCGCATGAAGATGCTCAGGTCGGTTCCGCCGTCGTACGAAACATCGGATTTATGTTTAGCTGCTAACGTCCAAATGTTCAACCATCCAGTAGCTTCCGAGACATCGCGATCGGATCTACAAATGTCGGCCTCCCGCAGAAGTTATTTAAATTGCAAAATGCCGAACAGTTCTGACGGAGCTAGTTTACGTGAACCAAATATTCTGGTTTTGCCAAAAAAACAAGATTCCTATTAATCTGTTTACACGTCTGATGAAAATTAATATTACATTCATATATACGTTTACAGCCGTGCACGACGTTTATCACGTTTATGTGTAGACTCAGGTTCAGATCCAGATCCAGGTTCAGGTTCAGACTCAGATCCAGGTTCAGGTGCAGACTCAGATCCAGGTTCAGACTCAGACTCAGACTCAGACTCAGGTTCAGGTTCAGGTTCAGGTTCAGGTTCAGACTCAGACTCAGACTCAGACTCAGGTTCAGCTTCAGGTTCAGGTTCAGGTTCAGACTCAGATCCAGGTTCAGGTTCAGACTCAGACTCAGACTCAGACTCAGGTTCAGACTCAGATCCAGGTTCAGGTTCAGGTTCAGACTCAGATCCAGGTTCAGGTTCAGGTTCAGACTCAGGTTCAGGTCCAGGTCCAGACTCAGATCCAGGTTCAGACTCAGGTTCAGACTCAGGTCCAGGTTCAGGTTCAGGTTCAGACTCAGGTCCAGGTTCAGGTCCAGGTTGAGACGCCGGTCGGAGGACGCCGTACACGCCGTTGAACGCTGGAGGACGGAGAGGAAAAGTAAACAGATTCTTTCCCTTTGGTGCCCTTTTGTTCTTTTTCCTCCTCGCAGTTAAAAGGAAGTCACATTCTCTCCTTCCTCTTCCTCTTCCTCGTCTCATCGCCCCGACGACCGTTTCAAAGAGATGCAGAGACAGGCAGGAACATGAGGTGAGGACAGACAGGGATCAGATAGACAGGGAGAGAGACAGACTGGATGATTGTAGGGGGGGAGGGGCCTCTAGGTGGCCATCGGGGGCCGAGAGTTAATCAGGAGGAGTCTAAGTGGAACACAGAAGGAGAACCTGTCGGTGTCAGGTCGTCCCAGTCAATCAACAGGGGGTCGTCGAGGTTAGGATAGGAGAATGCAGGTAGGACAGATGAGGAGCGAGAATGGAGGACGCCGTACACGCACGTTGAGACGCTGGAGGACGGAGAGAGAAAAGTAAGACAGGATTTCCTATGGGTGCCCTTTTGTTCTAGTTCCTACCTCGCAGTTGAAGAGAGGAGGAGTCACATTCTCTCCTTCCTCTTCCTCTTCCTCGTCTCATCGCCCCGACGACCGTTTCAAAGAGATGCAGAGAAGGCAGGAGACATGAGGTGGAGAGGAGAGGAGGACAATGAGGAGGAGAGTAGAGGACGAGGGAGAGAGAGAGAGATGGAGATGAGGAGGAGGGAGGGGAGGAGGAGGAGGGACGAGAGGAAGAGGAGGAGAAGAGGGAAACGAGAATGAGAATGTGGGTGTCTCCAGAGATGAGAAGGAGGCGTCGAGGAGGAGAGTGAGGAGAAGAGGAGGAAGAGGAGGAGGAGAATGGAGAGAATGAGGAGGAGAGAGGAGAGAGGAGGAGAATGAGGAGGAGAGAGGAGAATGAGGAAGGAGAGAGGAGAGGAGGAGAATGAGGAGGAAGAGGAGGAGGAGAATGGGGAGGAGGAAGAGGAGGAGGAGGAGGAGGAGGAGAATGAGAAGAATGAGGAGGAAGAGGAGGAGGAGAATGAGGAGGAGGAAGAGGAGGAAGAGGAGGAGGAGAATGAGGAGGAGGAAGAGGAGGAAGAGGAGGAGGAGGAGGAGAATGAGGAGGAATGAGGAGGAGGAGGAGGAGGAGAATGAGGAGGAGGAAGAGGAGGAGGAGGAATGAGGGAGAGAGAGAAGAGGAGGAGGAAGAGAGGAGGAGAAGAGGAGGAGAGAGAGAGGAGAGAGAGAGGAGAATGAGGAGGAAGAGGAGGAGGAGAATGAGGAGAAGGAAGGAGGAGGAGAATGAGGAGAATGAGGAGGAAGGAGGAGAGGAGGAGGAGAGGGAGGAGAGGAGGAAAGAGGAGGAGGAGGAGAATGAGGAGGAAAGAGGAGGAAGAGGAGGAGGAGGAGGAGAATGAGGAGGAGAGGAGGAGGAGGAGAATGAGGAGGAAGAGGAGGAGGAGGAGGAGGAGGAGGAGGAATGAGGAGGAGGAGGAGAATGAGGAGGAAGAGGAGGAAGAGGAGGAGAATGAGGAGGAGGAGGAGGAGGAGGAGGAGGAGGAGGAGAATGGGACTGGGCTTTTTAATGTGACATCTGTGCGAGCCGATCTCTGTGATGTGCATCCTGCCGCTCCACGCCGGACCTCTGGAGGGAGCTCGATGTTCCGTCTGTGAACATCGGCCGGATATTGAATCTGTTGTGGAGATGGAAAGCAGACAGATATATCTGTTGGAAAGCAGTTTCTGTAATAATAAATAAATATAAATATATATTTATATATATTTATATTTATAAAACATTGAACTAATACGCCGACGACAGCAGCGTTTCCATTAACGACACACACGGCGTCGTGTTGTGGACGCTGCATGACGTCGTTATGTCGTTACTTCTTCATCATCCAAATATTTACAGTATTTGTTTTTGTGGCCTACAGTTGTTTATACATCTGTTTTTTGACTTCTGTCCTAGTTTCGTCACCAAGGAGATTTCGTGCCAAAGTCCTGAGCCCGACGAGCCTCCACGTGTCGTGGAAAGAGCCGAAAGGGTCGTTTGAGAGCTACAAGGTTTCCTACTCCACGAGACCAGGTAGGATCCAGCATCCGGGTTCCCCAGACCACGTGCCACAATATCAGTGTCCGATCATTGGAGCCGATCATTGAATCTTTGAAGAATCTTACTGCTAATCGAATCTACTGGAATGATCCAGAGATTAGGTCGTTACATGCTTTGTCCAGCAGAGTGCGCTGCCAATTACCATCAGAAAAAAATATTTTACTCCATATGATCGGAATCGGCCCCAAAACTCCCATATCTGTCAACTCTGCTGGGAAAATATTCCACATTTAATGAATGCCATGAATAGAATCTAATTCTACGTTTATCACGTGGTTTTTATCGTTGATGCCTTTTATTTGAAGTTGGAGCGATATGTTGTTGTTTTGCTGTGAAAGTCTCGATGTGTGTGTTAGCGAGCGGCGGTTCTCTGAATGCGACTTTTACGTTATAATTTAGCAGGCGATCCCAAAATACTGTCGGAATGTATTTTCCGAAGTTGGCGAGATTTTCCTCCGAGTTTCACATGTCTGCTTCACCGGAGATTCGTCTTCGTAGCAGAAGGTTAAAGGCCAGAAGTGATGAAAGTCTAGTTTAAACCTGTACACATTCACAGCTGGAAGCAGCTGCTCAAAGGCTCTTCGGCAGTGAATGCCACGTCGGTTTGAAGTGACAAACAGAATGCAGGAAGTTGATACAGTTCGTGTTCCGTTCACAAATCATCTCGATTTGTAGCGAAAACATCCCAGTTATGCAGCGAGGAGCCGGCGGGTGAACCTCGTCCCCCGAGGGAAAAGGAATCTGTGTTTTAATGTTCCACCTGCTCCCGCTTCATGCCTCCCTCTGCAGAGAGAGAGACAGGCAGCAGCATGGCGCTGATCCCGGGTCTGTTCAGGTGCGACGGCCTGTGGCCGACAACTTCTGGGATTTATTGAGCTTCTATCTATTGAACGCTTCGACAGGAAGTGTGTAGAGGGTTTGCTAGGATGGAGAGTTAGGGCCTGTGGGGAAAAAAACAGAGCAGAGAGGGGGGCAATATTCAGAGAACAAGAAATCGCAAATTTGCGAGTTTATAAAGTAGCAAAATTGTTTATTACAATGCTAACAACCGGCATTGTCATCTTATGGGTGTTTTTTGATCTGGCGGTTAGGCTAGGTCAGGCTAACATGCTAGCAGTAGCTTTCACTTGTAATTGCCGAGGTAAGCAATTCGCTTGGTTTTGTCATAGCAACGGCAAACATCCGGTGTTAGCACTTTCAAGTACCGCTAGCATCTTAGCCCAACCGCCCCGATCAATAAACGCCCATAAGATGACAGTTTGTCCTCATATGAATAAAAGCAACAATAAGCATCAACATCATCACCCTAAGGGCCTTAACGAGGTGATGTCACACGTTGTGGTGTATTAATTAAAAATTAAATGTACATTCATGGGTTGTTAGCTAGCATAGATGCTGGTTGTTAGCATCGTAATAAACTCTTTTAAAGTGTTTATTTATTTATTTATCTATCTCGACTCCATTAGTTTTTTCTTACAGTGGCCCTAATACACCGTGGTAGTTTGCTGGTGGACGATCGGAGGATTGAGAGTAAATATTAGAACTGAACTCTGGAACCTTCGAGGTCGGTGTATTTGCCAGGTGTGCGTAATAAACTGGTGACTGTGGCTGTAAACTGACACCAGATCTGTCGTCTGAGCTCTTCGTGTTCTCACGGCTCAACATGGAACTTTATATGTTTAAACGTTTAAATGTGATGAATGCATCAAATATTAAGAGTTAGTATTTTAGGGTGCAGGTTTTTCCTATTTTTATATATTTCCTTCATTTCTAATCTGTTTTTATCTTTAAGGATGTTGGGATTCTGATTTTCCCGGCTGGCAGCAGCTGAACATGAAATATTCAGCCGACTGTAACACATTTATTCTCCTGTTATTTATATGAAATCGCTGGGGTTCAAAGCTATTATGGTCTCGTTGACGCTCCGCCTGGTTCCTCCACTCACCACCGCCGCCGCTACTCGCCGTGATGCTGCTTCCTCTCCGTTGTTGCTTGTTTGCATGTGGAAGTTAAAAATGGATCCGTGGAGGTTTTTGATATTTTATAAGGCAGTCAGAGTGAAATAGACTAATTGCTGGAAAACGTGTTCACGTTCTTCAATATTTTATGGTTTTGGTGAAATGTTTCAGATTATAATCAGGTTGAACTGCTTGTAGAGACGATGCCGGTTTCTTCTTCTTCTTCTTTCTTCTTCTTCTTCTTCTTCTTCTTCTTCTTCTTCTTCTCCTTCACTCACTCATGCTTACTCTGAACTTCTATACAACCAGAGAGGAGTCGCCCCCTGGTGGCCAGCAGAGAGAAGTAGGACCCTTTTCTCATAGACTTCTATACAACCAGAGAGGAGTCGCCCCCTGGTGGCCAGCAGAGAGAAGTAGGACCATTTTCTCATAGACTTCTATACAACCAGAGAGGAGTCGCCCCCTGGTGGCCAGCAGAGAGAAGTAGGACCATTTTCTCATAGACTTCTATACAACCAGAGAGGAGTCGCCCCCTGGTGGCCAGCAGAGAGAAGTAGGACCATTTTCTCATAGACTTCTATACAACCAGAGAGGAGTCGCCCCCTGGTGGCCAGCAGAGAGAAGTAGGACCATTTTCTCATAGACTTCTATACAACCAGAGAGGAGTCGCCCCCTGGTGGCCAGCAGAGAGAAGTAGGACCATTTTCTCATAGACTTCTATACAACCAGAGAGGAGTCGCCCCCTGGTGGCCAGCAGAGAGAAGTAGGACCATTTTCTCATAGACTTCTATACAAGCTGTTGGTCCCATTTAAGGGGACTAAGTGGTGAAAGTTCGCCTTAACTCCGGGAAGCGTTTCTCTTTTTCTCCCGTGACACGTTTTCCACTTAAACATCAACAAGCTCCGCTGCCTTTTTAAAAATAATTTTTATAGACATTTTTCAGAGCGGCCTCGTTTCTGGATCGAGCCCACACAGCTCGCTCTGCAACTCGCCTCCCGGGCCGAGCGAGGGAGGGAGCGAGGGAGGGAGGTGAATGACGAGGACGGCGGTCTTCTGGCTGCAGGCCGGCGGCGACGGAGCTGACGGAGGTTCTCTTTGAGCTGGTTGGAGTCGTGACTCAGACTTCACGCTTTAATCAGAACGAGCTGAAGACAGATCATTATTCACTTTAGCTGCACTCGTGGTACACAAACTTTTCAAAATAAAGAAACATCAGCTTTTAGTGTCCGAAACCGAAAATATGATATATGTCGCCGCTTTTAGTCACCTGAACACTTTGACGATGTACGTGTCATGAGTCATGGTGTAAGATGCTGAGTCATCGATCGTTTTCATTCGTCATCAGTCAACAAAAACATAGCTAGTGTTCCTAAAAACACCTTTATTTTAAGGTGGATGTCATTCCTCTTTTGTATGTTTAAAAACGGCCTTTTTCTAATGTATAATAATGAAAAATAAAAGGTGATAATAAATTATGTAGATTTACAAAACATATACAAAGATAAGGAAGACGGGACGACATGTGAAAAATAAAAATAGACTTAAAAAGAATCAAATGAACAGTTTCATAATCAATTAAAAGTATTATAGCCTTCCTTCAAACAAGTCCATGAAAATCCACATCAAGGAGGCGGTCCGGGTCAGAAAACCCAGGACTTTCACCCAGGAGATAGTAGTTCATGTCCCTTGTTTTAACCGTTCATTTCTGGCAACAAAATAACGTTTTCCCTGGAAACGTACTACAACTACATATAAGTATGCAATGAGTGCAGTGTAGTTGTACGGCCGAGCCCTTTATTCTGAAGATAGATCCTCGTTTGTCATTCTGGAGTTTTAAGGAACAAAAGACTGTTTTAAAAAGTGCAACAGCATGCTTTTTTTTTGCTGACTGTTCGTTTTGCAGGAGCAGATGGTGAAAAGTAGATTTTTGATTAATGAATTACATGAAGAAAATTGGCTTGAATAGCTAACAGAAGAAGATTTATTGATCCCAACAGGAAGATTTGTTCTGAAGCACGAGGCAAAATATCAAATTGGATTTGATCAAAAAAGAAGGAACTGGCACCTTTTCTGTTCATCACAAACTGATTTGCTCGTGTTACTCTGATGATGTCGGACTCCTCGTCCATCGCTCGCTGCCAGGAAACACAAACCTACGCTCCTCCGTCGAGCTGTAAACTGCTGACTCCTGCCGAACCTCCTCCTGCTCCGACAGCAGGAGGCTCGGCAGGAGGAGACGGTTCATATTTGATGGATTTATTGGATTTCCATGAATGCTCTTGTTCATATTCTTTTGTTTGTACCTTTTGACTGTTGTCGCTGATGTCAGACAGATTTGTGCTGACTCGGCGGAGTGGGCGGATCCAAGAAGGTCATTACCTCCGGCGTTAATAAAGTTAATCTTTTCCTCGCGATGCCAGACGACTCTGAAATGTTCCCTTTTCCAGTTCTTGGCAGCTTAAAGTGTTCGTGTTGCTTTCATCTCTCACGTATTCACTTACATTTCAAATACCTGACCCACGTTTATACACGGTCTTCTGTTAGCAGACATATGTAGGCTCGTTATCTTGCTACTTCCACCGTGCTTCTGTGCTACGCTGGTTACAGGAGATGACCCAGATAGCAGGCCATGTCTTTAGCAACATTTATCTCCACCTCTCCGTGTCCACCGAGGAGGTTAGCGGAATGCTAAGCTAAACTGTTAGCTATGTTTTCATTTCATCCGTTCATAATCTCAGTTGTATGCGGTATTGAGTTTGGCAGCCGACAACACGACAGGGTGACGTTTCCAATGTGTAATTCCTCTGATTGGTGTTTAGCCTCCAGTCTTTCCGATGTTTAGCCTCCAGCTAGCATCACGACGTCGGCTGTAACTCGATTAGCATCTCAAACATCACTTAAAGTCACGTTCGTTTTTTTTTTTTTTACAAAATACACGTTTTATTGACTTGTTTGTCTCCTTTTTCCTGATTTTACCGCTCACTTATTTGAACGTCTTTGTAGTTTTCTTCCTTCCTTCTCCAGCTGTCGTCAGCTATCCATCACCTCACATTCTGTCCGTCTCCGGTTGCTGCCGTTCATCCAGGTGTTGCCTTTCCAGGCCAGCGGGCTTTAAGTGCAGGTCGAGTTAGAAATACTTCTTTGCTTGAGTGATATTTCCACTTGTACACGACGGTGTAGTGTTTGACCTGCAGTGGGCGAGGAAGGAGAGAAGTTCAGTTTCCAGCTTTATTTGCTCCCTCGGGAATCCAAACTTTATTTGGAATGATTTGCTTGCACCCTGCAGCCGGTCTGCTGCTGGAACAGGTGTTGGATTCATACGAATCTGAGTTACAGCACAAATCTGCAAAGAGGATTATCCTGAAGCACCTGTTTTAATTACAAGGTGGAATAAAAGATGGTTTCTAAGAGGAAAGAAGACGTGTGAATTGTTTCAAATATATTTTAAGCTGTTAATGCCGAAGATTCTAAAGACATTAAAAAATAAAGGAATACATAAACACCAGACTGTAAAGACTTAACTGCACTGTCTGGTTGTCTAACCTCGATGTTCAGATATCTTTACCCTTTAAGGTCCAGGCGTCTTTATTGTTAGCCTTTAGCTGCTACTTGCTCTCGGGTTGTGAACGCAGCCTGAAACCATGAAGACGTGTCTTGGTCTTTCGATGCTCGTTACGTTGATAATAAACTGAACCTTGAACGACTCTCGTTGTCTCTTCCCTGATCAGGTGGCGAGCAGAAGGAGGCGGAGGTATCCAAACAGGAAGCCAAGCTGCTCATCAAGGACTTTGACCCGTCTCAAGAGTACAACTTTAGGATAGTTGCTGTCAGCGGAGGACAGGAGAGCAAACCTCTTCAGGCCAAACATGAAGGTAAGAGACGTCCTTCCATCCTCGGGGCAGCCGATCGACGCCTCTAGATACCTTTGGTTTACAGAAGTAGCGCCATCCTGTAACGACCTTCTGAGACCTTCCTTCCTGCTTGGTTGTCTTCCAGCTCAGCAGTCGGCTGCAGAGATGGTTCAGTCTCAGAGCAGACGAGACGGCGGCACCACCGAGGACAACAACGAGATCTCAGAAGGTAAGATCCTCGGCAGGGAAAAGAAACGCTGGAATGGAAGAGATGGACGGTGTGACGAGAGGAAGCGGTGTTTCAGGAAGTCGACAGGAACAACCGAGAAAAGAGACTCAGCGGCTGCAAGACAAGCTTTTAAAAACCTTCGCTTCTGACTTTTCTTTTGTTCTGAATGAAGAAACACAGGTGAGTGGAAGCTGGAGAGGCCTCTGAGCTCTTTTCTTTTTGGAAACAAAACCTTTTGATGAATCCTGGTGGTCGCAGACCTCGGCCTGTTGAAGACTTGCAGATGTGATATTCCTGCGTCATTATCTCTGAGGCTCATGTTGGAGAAAACGAAGGGAAAGGAAATGGAAAAGCAAACAGCCGGCGATAATCAGGAAATGAATGGAGAACGAGCCCGTTATCGTCCTGAAGGATGGAGTCTCCTGTTTTAATGTACAACTCAGAAGGGCTGATCGGCTTTATTTGTGTTTGTGTTTGTACCGCTGCCTTCTGGTCCACGACCGGAAAACCAACCAATAAACCTTTTTGTTGACGGCGTCAACGCAGGACGTGTCCCTGTGTGTGTGTGTTGTGTGTGTGTGTGTGTGTGTGTGTGTGTGTGTGTGTGTGTGCGTGTGTGTTAATGACGGTGCAGATGGGACTCCTGGCAGCTGAAACCCAAATCACAGCCGGCGGATGAACACTTGGCGGTTTCAGGTCTCTGGCGTCTGAACTCGACTCATTCTCCACAACCTTTCTGGTTCGTGGCCTCGTCGCCGTGCCGACTCCTCTAAATGCTGATTTCTCTGTTCGGTCCTCCATCCTTTTTCCTCTGCCTCCACGCCTACGAGCTCCGTTAACTCCGAAGTCTCGAGGT
>CM056836.1:455000-560000 GCA_029853015.1 Chelidonichthys spinosus | reverse complement strand
ACGCCCCGCCCCCTAAAGCATCCCCTGCTTTCTGGTCTGGTGGACTCTAAATGGACCATAATGTACTAAATGAACATCATGCTGGATTGAAGAAGACTTGAAACTAGAGATTGAGACCATAAAATGTTTACAATGTTCACTGAGATAATCCATCAAGAGAGAAGTAGGACCATTTTCTCATAGACTTCTATACAACCAGAGAGGAGTCGCCCCCTGGTGGCCAGCAGAGAGAAGTAGGACCATTTTCTCATAGACTTCTATACAACCAGAGAGGAGTCGCCCCCTGGTGGCCAGCAGAGAGAAGTAGGACCATTTTCTCATAGACTTCTATATAACCAGAGAGGAGTCGCCCCCTGGTGGCCAGCAGAGAGAAGTAGGACCATTTTCTCATAGACTTCTATACAACCAGAGAGGAGTCGCCCCCTGGTGGCCAGCAGAGAGAAGTAGGACCATTTCCTCATAGACTTCTATACAACCAGAGAGGAGTCGCCCCCTGGTGGCCAGCAGAGAGAAGTAGGACCATTTTCTCATAGACTTCTATACAACCAGAGAGGAGTCGCCCCCTGGTGGTCAGCAGAGAGAAGTAGGACCATTTTCTCATAGACTTCTATACAACCAGAGAGGAGTCGCCCCCTGGTGGCCAGCAGAGAGAAGTAGGACCATTGTCTCGTAGACTTCTTTACAACCAGAGAGGAGGCGCCCCCTGGTGGTCAGCAGAGAGAATGCAGCTACAAGGCACTTCAGCTTTGGCTTCACTTTTCAGAATCGGCAGGCTTTTTGTTTTAATTCACTCGTCTTCATGGGATATTACGAATAGTTATTGAATCATTCAAATGAAGATACATTTATATTTTAAAACCCACTAATCACACTGTGTTTCTATGATCAGGTAGAAAAAAAGGCAGTGTAACTCCATCCTTTATTCAAATATTGTTTTGGATATTTCTCTGTTCTCTGAACATCAACATTAGCATCTGTGATAGAAACGGCGGCCGGCAGAGCGAGGTGTCGCGCTGCAACAGAAGGATTTGGGCCACGAGAGCTGCACAGGTGTTGCATTATGCATTCAGGTCCTCCGCCTCCCGACAGGACGCCTGTGGTGAGCTCTAATTCTGGTGGTGTTGCCCGAGGCCGCCGTCATGAGGTCTGAAACACTGAACCAGGATCCCAGCAGGATCCGCCCGCCTCGCTCAGCCCGGCGCTCCGCTGATGAATGACGTGATGCCGCTCTCCGTCGACCTTGTACCAAAGTTAATGTGGTCTGGCTGCTGGTTGAGCCGCACCGTCTCTCTGAGGCAGCCGATGCTCCGAGACGCTAAATAATAGAGAAACACAGAGGAAGCTGTATAATAAGTGGTGAGGAGTTGATGAATACGATTCTTTTTTAGGATGATTTGCATCATTATTTAATATTTTAAATGACGAATGTAATAACACAGCTTGAAGCCAGAGGAATATATCAAAAGCAAAGCTGTTCAGTTCAACGAGCAAATAAAATGAAGAATTATTAAGATTAATATTTATTCCGATTTCTTTCCGACAGTCACCTGGTGGCACTGTCTGTCTGAAATATACAAGATTTAATCAAACTTGAAGATTGGCCAGACCTTCCCTGACATTCAGATGTTATTTAATCTCATTCAAGTCTAAAATAAAGTCTGAGAGAAGTCGGGGGCTTCATTCCTTCTCAAATTCACAAGTCTGAATATAATATCCAGCTGGTTCCTCTGATATATATGAGATGTACAGGAAGTCTGACATCTGGTGTTTGTGTGCTTGTGTCCTGCAGTGGCTCTGCCGATGGTCAACGACCTGGAGCTGTTTGATATCACTCACAACACCATGAGGGTCCGCTGGAAGATCGCCGCCGGGGCTTCTGGGTACATGATCCTGTACGCCCCGCTGACGGAAGATGACCCCGCCAGCGAGAAGGAGGTGAGGAACGCCGCCGGCTTTCAGGAGTGGAAACGGCATCACAGCAGCGTGAAGCTGGGCGTCGCTCCGTTTTTGGATAAGCACTCCATTATAAATATTGATTATGCCTCAGGGATAAGCGTCTGTCATCAGCGGAGAACTTGATTCAGATTTGAAGCTTAACAATATCAACTGTAGAGTTTCCGTCTTCCGGTTCGACCGTTAATACAATCCTAGGATGCGTAACCTCGAGGTAATGGTTCCTGATGGAAGGAACATTTGCTAGCTACCTCTATATCGTCTGATAGAAATCTCACACCTTCACTTCCTCGTTACAGAAGCTCTGGTTTGAGTTTCGACCTTGCAAACTTTTCTTTGTTTTTGACGTCTTTGTGTTTGGCCCGATGGCGGAGCGTCACAAGAAACCACCTGAAGTGACTTTGAACGGTCCATTTAAGTAAAGAGCAGACAGACTTCTAAAGGCCGGTCCACTCCATAGAAGTGCATCCACGCCTTTGTAATTGTAATTGAGTTGCTTCAAAGTAAAAGTCTTCTTTTATGTGTTATTTTCCTCTGCATTCTGGTGATCGAGCACATCGTCCTTTATTCCATTTACAATGATCAGTGAGGGAGTGACAGCGGTGGCAAGCAGACAAACAGAGAAGAAACAAAATCATGTATTTATTTACTATTATATGAAAAGGAAAATGGTTTCCGCAGCGACCGTAAAGTATAACTAGCAAACGACCAACTGAACCCAGATCTGCTTCCCTGCATCAGTAGGAAGGGACGACACTCAAACAATAAGTGGTTTGTGGTGAATTTCACGAATCACGATGAAACAGAAATATCGACCTGATAGGATACAAAAGCTCATTTTTAGATGTAATTATGCGGGGAGAATTTATGATTCGTGATAATCCTATTTAAGATGATTTGATTGTTTTTCCTGAAGTTAATCTGTCTGATCCGGGCCACATTATAGTTCCAGTATATGTTTGTCCCATTTTAAGAGCTTTAAGCATATTTTACTGATAACTGGGACCATGTTTTTGCGGGGATAATCCTGACATATCATTTTCCTGAAGTCCGACACGAAGACAAGCCTTCCTCTAGTCCGGAGACGGATGAAAGGAAGGTTGACAGCCACATATGAGACGAGCATCAGCAGGTGGGAAACAGAGATGAGGAGGTAGCAGGTCCTTGACGGCTGAATGGAGCAGCGAGGGACGATGAGACCGGGTAGGGGAGGTGTGAAGGGGCTCAGCCAGTCTGGATCCGGCTCCCATCAGACCTCATTACGCCACCGTCACGTCCCCCCCTCCAGCCACCCAACAAAACAAGTCACTCCAGGATCTGTCCAGAGACCGGGGACGAGCCTGGCTCCGAGGCACCACTGTCGGAGCCCGGTCCTGGCTTCCGATCCCGGGCCACGTGGGGACGGAACTGGTCTGGGCCAAAGCCAGCGTTGGGGGGGGGAGCACCACACACAAACTGGAGGATCTGACCAGCAACAGGGAGGGTCTGTGTTGGGCTTTTGAAGACCCACGTCTGTACAAGCGACTGTTTTCCTGCCAAGGCCAGAAGAAAGGCCTCGCGTGGTTTCAGGGACCTCGGCTGGACCTCTTCAGGGGGTCCAGACTTTTCTCTCAGGGAACAAAGACACAAAGGTTTGATTCAACTCGTTACCGAGGTACACGTGTTCCCTTTTGTTCAGGGCCGTTATGGTTCTGTTCCATTTAGGTGGGCCGGGTCCTGGTCCTGATTCATACAAGACCTTTACTTATATTAATATTGCCCCCTCTCTCGGCTCCGTTGGTCGACATCTGCACCTTCATCACGGCTCCAACATGTCTTCCTCTCTGTATTCAGACCAGCTTGGCGCTGAAATCCCGACTGATGGGATCCTTCAGGTCAGAAACCTTCAGGTCAGAAACCTTCAGGTCAGAATCCTTCAGGTCAGAATCCTTCAGGTCAGAATCCTTCAGGTCAAAAACCATCAGGTCAGAATCCTTCAGGTCAGAATCCTTCAGGTCAAAAACCATCAGGTCAGAATCCTTCAGGTCAGAAACCTTCAGGTCAGAATCCTTCAGGTCAAAAACCATCAGGTCAGAATCCTTCAGGTCAGAATCCTTCAGGTCAGAATCCTTCAGGTCAAAAACCATCAGGTCAGAATCCTTCAGGTCAGAAACCTTCAGGTCAGAATCCTTCAGGTCAAAAACCATCAGGTCAGAAACCTTCAGGTCAGAATCCTTCAGGTCAGAAACCTTCAGGTCAGAATCCTTCAGGTCAGAATCCTTCAGGTCAGAATCCTTCAGGTCAAAAACCATCAGGTCAGAATCCTTCAGGTCAGAAACCTTCAGGTCAGAAACCTTCAGGTCAGAATCCTTCAGGTCAGAAACCTTCAGGTCAGAATCCTTCAGGTCAGAAACCTTCAGGTCAGAATCCTTCAGGTCAGAATCCTTCAGGTCAGAATCCTTCAGGTCAGAATCCTTCAGGTCAGAATCCTTCAGGTCAAAAACCATCAGGTCAGAATCCTTCAGGTCAGAAACCTTCAGGTCAGAATCCTTCAGGTCAAAAACCATCAGGTCAGAAACCTTCAGGTCAGAATCCTTCAGGTCAGAAACCTTCAGGTCAGAATCCTTCAGGTCAGAATCCTTCAGGTCAGAATCCTTCAGGTCAAAAACCATCAGGTCAGAATCCTTCAGGTCAGAAACCTTCAGGTCAGAAACCTTCAGGTCAGAATCCTTCAGGTCAGAAACCTTCAGGTCAGAATCCTTCAGGTCAGAATCCTTCAGGTCAGAATCCTTCAGGTCAGAAACCCAGCGATCTACCTGTAATGGTGTGTTTGTGACAGAAGGCCAGCAGCAGAGAGAGGATGTGAAGCTGCTTCCTGTGTGCTGATGAGAAATCCTCCACAGGACGACGGCGTGGAGATAAACGCATGCAAAGTAGATGCAAACACACTCGGATGAACGGCTCTGGAACACGAGGGGCTTCATGTCGGCAGCATATTTAGAGTCGGATCGCCGTTTAGAAATCCTGCATCGGGTTGTGAATTATTACTACTAAACCTTGGCGGCGGCGCTGATTCCTCTCGGCTCCAACAAGGAAAACAAGTTATTCATGAAACGAGCAGACAAGGAGAGCAGATGGACAAACATTCCCGTTGCCAGTTTGGTGTTTGTCGGTGCGTTTGGCAGAGGGTGAAAGATGGTGGCGTTCTGGGTTCGTGGCCACGGCGTGTCGACAGCTGTTTTATAGTGGAGATAATCGTCCCGCTGAAGTCCTCTGATCTGGCATCGGCCTGAGATCGGATACAAATCATCTTTACGGCTGCAGCGCCGGTACACTCTAACACCGGAACAATGAAACAACTTCTGCAGGAAACACAAAGATGGAGTGGGTTCGCTTCCACCAGAGGTGATGATGTCACCATACCATCTCGTTGTGATTTTAAACATTTGGATTATTACCATAATATATGTTGCTGCTTTCTACACACATCTGATGGATTACTGCAGCGGGATGGACACAAATCTAACTATTGATCTGTGATTTAATATCAATAACCAGATGGAAAGGATGCTGAAATAACTCCATCATGATGGGGATCAGTAAAAAGTGCTGAGTCATGCTTTGTTAGGTCTGTCTGCAAGACCACAAGATAACTGCTGTTAAAACGCTGGTTTTCTGAATGGAGTCTGGTTGATGGTGCTAGGCTACGCTAACATGGTAGCTGCTCCATCTACACTCCAAATGTGAGCTACTATCTAGACCTCTGGGGGACCACAGACAGTCTCTGGTTTCTTGTGGTCCTGATCCAGTGTGTGTGTGTGTGTGTGAGCAGGTGAAGGTGGAGGACTTGGTGAACGAGGTGGAGCTGGAGGCCCTGACCCCGGCCACCGAGTACACGGTGACGGTCTACGCTCTGTACGGGGAGGAGGCCAGCGACCCGATGACCAGCCAGCAGACCACACGTGAGTCTCCGTCGCCTCATTACTTATTAATACAGGTTCATAATCCCATCCAACCCACAAGCAGTCCGCTTTGAAGAAGATCGGTCCGGACAAAAACCTCCCCCACAACGTCCTTTAGGTCACACACACACACACACACACACACACACACACACACACACACACACACACACACACACACACACACACACACACACACACACACACCACACACACACACACACACACACACACACACACACACACACAACACACACACACACACACACACACACACTCACACACACTACACACACACACACACACACACACACACACACACACACTCACACACACAACACACACACACACACACACTCACACACACTACACACACACACAACACACACACACACACTCACACACACACACACACTCACACACACACACACACACATCACACACACACACACACACACTCACACACACACACACACACACTCACACACACACACACACACACTCACACACACACACACACACACACTCACACACACACACACTCACCACACACACACACACACTCACACTCACACACACACTCACACACACACACACACTCACACACCACACCACACACACACACACACACACACACTACACTCACACACACACACACACACACACACACACAACACTCACACACACTCACACACCACACCACACACACACACACACACACACATACACACACACACACACACACACACTACACACACACACACACACACACACACACACACCACACACACACACACACACACACACACATCACACACACATACACTACACACACACACACACACATACACACACACATACACTCACACACACACACACATACACTACACACATACACCTCTCACACACGTACAACTCACACACACTCTCACACACACACACACAACACACACATTTTTATTACGTTTATGACAGATTTTTTATCATCTGTCTGCGTTGCGTTCAGGTTCAGCGTGTTAAAGTCGCCTCCCGGCACGTTTTCTTCCCCCCGACGATAAAAACATGCAACCAGGCGATGCCGACTAATGAAGGTTTTATGACGTCCCCCATCAGGTCTGTGGCTGTAAGCCGGGCACGCTGGTGTCTGTATGATGGCTGAGTGCCGGTCACATCAGGACGGGGTTGTTTCTGTGGGGGGGATGTGCAGCTTTAATGTAGTGGATATTTTTATATGGACGTATACATTTGGAAACTTGGGAGACTTTCTTATCTCTGAAGTTTTTTAATTTGCCATCCTCCTGTTCCCTGGTCTGACCCTGGCTGGACCTCCAGGAGAAGCAGAGCTCCCTTTCCCTGGGCAGCTCTGTCTTTATTCTGACCCTCAGTATAATTGAGGTGAAGCAGCAGCTACCTTCAGGATTTCAAAAAAAAGAAAGAAATCAGATCAGTAATTCTAAAGCTTCTGAGACAAAATCCGATTCCTGGACTGAATTAAAGGGGGACGGTGAGGCTAAGAGGTTTTTCTGGACCTTTGCGGTTCCTCCAGGGGAGAGGGAGGAAGGTAGGTGATGTAATGAGGGTCTGTACCTTTAAAATTAGACTAGTCCAACAAGCCTTAGAAATCCACACTCACTAACATTTCACGTCTTTGTCACCTCGTAGAGTTTCTTGTGTTTCATTATCATCACAAAAGTACGACGGCGTATTCGGGCCACTGTAGGGGAAAAATGGCCGAGAGAGGGGGGCAATATCCCGAGAAAATAAGATGCTAACAGGCAGCATCTAAGCTAGCTAACGTCCCATGAATGTACGTTAATGTTTGTAATGAATCCAACGTGTGACATCACCTCGTTAAGGTCCTTAGGGTGATGATGTTGATGCTGATTGTTACTTTTATTCATATGAGGACAAACTGTCATCTTATGGGTGTTTATTGATCGGGCCGGTTGGGCTAACATGCTAGCGGTAGGTTTCACTTGTTGTCATAGCAACGGCAAAAACATCCTGTTTTCTCGTTACCACCACAGTTGTTCATATTGCATATGTATATTTATAACGTGGCGAAACTTGCGAGTTTATAAATATAAAAGTTTATATTTTTCTCTGAATATCGCCCCCTCTTTATACAGCATTAAAAAGGCCATTTGTTAAATGGAGTCTGGAGAATTTCCACCGAATGATATGTTAATAATACATTAATGATTGTGTGTAATTGTAGCAGTGGTGCAGGAATATAGAGGAAACGCTGTCCATGCTTTAAATGTTTGTCTTGTTTTCTCCGCTTCTACGCCGATGATGCAGCGACTGTAAAGCTCTAAAATCCGTGATCATAGATCGGATATGGAAGTTTTACTGCCTGTGCTAACATTAACTCGCTGCCTCGTCTCCCGCCGCCTCAGTGCCGCTGACCCCGGCGAGGAACCTGCGTTTCTCAGGCGTGGACCACAGCAGCGTCAGGCTCACGTGGGACTCCGCCTCCAGGAAGGCCAACAGCTATCGCATCATGTACGTGAAGACCAACGGCGTGCAGACCAACGAGGTGAGGGGATCCTGCAGGGACCACACAAACCGCCAAAGTCTCGCCGAGGGAAACTCTCAACACTTAGGTCACCGTTTGTCCGGTCCTCCGTCTACAGGTGGACGTCGGCCGCGTCACAACCTGGTTGCTAAGCAACCTGACCTCGGTGACGGAGTACACGGTCGGTGTCTTCGCCATCTATGATGAGGGACAAGCCGAGGCCGTGACCGACAGCTTCACCACAAGTAACTGACATCAGCATTCTGAGTGAACGGCACTCAGGATTTTATTAAGTAGCCATCAGATTAAACTGTGTGTGTGTGTGTGTGTGTGTGTGTGTGTGTGTGTGTGTCTTTAGAGTATGTCCCAGAACCGCTGGATCTGAAGAGCAGCGACGTTTCCACAGACAGCTTCCGGGTGTCATGGCAACACCCGGCCTCAGACGTGTTGCTGTACCGACTCACCTGGACGTCCGCCGACGGAGGAGAGACTGAGGAGGTGTGTGTGTGTGTGTGTGTGTGTGTGTGTGTGTGTGTGTGTGTGTGTGTGTGTGGTCCCCAGAACAACAACACAAATCTTCTTCTCTGACGTATGGTTGACCTGATGAAGTTAAATCAGACGTTGATTGAATGTTAACGAGGACCCGTGTTTCCTGCATGAAGGTGCAGAAACAGGTTAAAGGGTCACTCCTAACCTAAGCGACCAATCAGGAGCCCCCATTCTGTCTCGGATGAACTTAAAGTAGACAACGAAACATTCAGAGAGGTCAGAGGTCAGAGGTCAGGTTGAAAGGTGGTGTGTTCTGCTGCAGGTTGTGGTGGACGGGAACATGAACAGCTACCTGATCGGAGGACTGACCCCCTTCACGGAGTACGAGGTCCTCCTCGCCGGCGTCTACATGGGCGATGTGGAGAGTGACGAGGTGGTCCTCATCGAGTCCACGGGTAAATCCTGTTCTTAATTATTATTCATTTAACGTTCTGAGGGAGGGACTCAAACTCTTTATTTAACTAACTATGTATATTTAACTCGTGTGTTTCAGTTGAAAGAACGACCACCATCGCTACGACGACCGTCACAACAGGAAGTAAATATTTCCTTCCGTTTTTTGGTGTGAACGTCCCTTTAAGAATCCTGAGTGTTTGTTCCTCCTTCCTTCTTTCTTCTCCGCCTCCCTTTAACTCTCATTTATGTTCAGATCATTATTATATAATTTGATACAGGTGAGTTTAGTGCGGTAACGAGCGGTGAGATTAAATCTTGTAAACGTGCTCCGATGCAGCGTCGGCGCCCTGAAGACGTTCCTCTCATTGGTTGAAATAAGGCCATGTTGACATTTTGCTGGATTTGGTGACATCCAGAGAGACAAACAAGGGTTTTGCGGTCCAGTGAGTCGGTGTTTGTGCTCCGCCCCCTCAGCTCCTCGTTACGGGGTCCGGAACATGAGGATCGACGAGGAGACCACCTACAGCATGAGGGTCTCCTGGCAGCCGGTGGACTCCAGGAACATCCGACACTACCGACTGAGCTACATCAGCGCCAGGGGGGACCGAGCGGAGGAGCAGGTGAGACCGGACAGTCGGCTTGGGTCGGACCGAGACCTTCAGGGCCCTATCGGACTTTTGTGTTCCCAGTTCTATGACGTCTCTTCGTCTTCTTTTTACTTTGGTGTTTCAGCTCCTTTGAATCAAACAATGTGTGTGTGTGTGTGTGTGTCTGTCCGTCTGTCCACGGCTAATCTAAGGTGTGTGTGTGTGTGTGTGTCTGTGTGTGTGTGTGTGTGTGTGTCCGTATGTCCGTCTGTCCACGGCTAATCTAAGGTGTGTGTGTGTGTGTGTGTGTGTGTGTGTGTGTGTGTGTGTGTGTGTGTGTGTGTGTGTGTGTGTCTGTCCGTCTGTCCACGGCTAATCTAAGGTGTGTGTGTGTGTGTGTGTGTGTGTGTGTGTGTGTCTGTCCGTCCGTCTGTCCACGGCTAATCTAAGGTGTGTGTGTGTGTGTGTGTGTGTGTCTGTCCGTCCGTCTGTCCACGGCTAATCTAAGGTGTGTGTGTGTGTGTGTGTGTCTGTCCGTCCGTCTGTCCACGGCTAATCTAAGGTGTGTGTGTGTGTGTGTGTGTGTGTGTGTGTGTGTGTCCTGTCCGTCTGTCCACGGCTAATCTAAGGTGTGTGTGTGTGTGTGTGTGTGTGTGTGTGTGTGTCTGTCCGTCTGTCCACGGCTAATCTAAGGTGTGTGTGTGTGTCTGTGTGTGTGTGTGTGTGTGTGTGTCTGTGCATGTTTGTGTGTCCATCTGTCCACGGCTAACCTAAGGTGTGTGTGTGTGTCTGTGTGTGTGTGTGTGTGTGTGTGTGTCTGTGCATGTGTGTGTGTCTGTCCGTCTGTCCACGGCTAATCTAAGGTGTGTGTGTGTGTCTGTGTGTGTGTGCTGTGTGTGTGTGTGTGTGTGTGTGTCTGTGCATGTGTGTGTGTCCGTGTGTCCATGCTAATCTAGTGCATGTGTGTGTGTGCTGTGCAGCTGTGTGTCTGTCCCGGCTAATCTAAGGTGTGTGTGTGTGTCTGTGTGTGTGTGTGTGTGTGTGTGTCTGTGCATGTGTGTGTGTCCGTCTGTCCATGGCTAATCTAAGGTGTGTGTGTGTGTGTGCAGCTGTGTGTCTGTCCGCGGCTAACCTAAGGTGTGTGTGTGTGTGTGTGTGTGTGAGTGAGTGAGTGAGTGAGTGATGTGTGTGTGTGTGTGTGTGTGTGAGTGAGTGAGTGTGTGCAGCTGTGTGTCTGTCCGCGGCTAACCTAAGGTGTGTGTGTGTGTGTGTGTGTGTGTGTGTGAGTGAGTGAGTGAGTGTGCAGCTGTGTGTCTGTCCGCGGCTAATCACTCATCCTGCTGCAAACAGAGCGTAATATTTTTAGACCTCTCTGAGTCTGTGAGGGTTCAGGGCGGTCCTGGTCCTGGTCCAGGTCCTGTTCTCACATCAAGTGCTTGAAGGGTCTCTTGCAGACATTTTGAGCCCTTCAGGCACACGTATTTCTGCCAACTTAGCCTGAGGAATTCACCCACAAATCATTGTGATGTTAAACACAGGGTTACCCGGGGGGAAGCCCAGGGGCGTAAAAGGTAAACAATGGATATTCCATTCAAACACATTAACATGAAGAATAACAGAACATGAAATCAGAAGAATGGACAACATCAACCCCTGCTTTATTCTTCTTCTTATTGTTTGGAATATACTAAACATAAGGAGTCCATTATGTTGCAGTTTTATTTTCTCCTGGTCTCTGAATTTGTGGTAATTAATAAGGGTCAGGTTGTAATAACTGTGTAATAACTGTAGCCAGTGGAAAGTTTGGACAGTAGAAGATTTCCTGAGATGTGGACAGAAACACGGGACGTTGATGATGAAAACAAAACCAAACGTGTCGATCTTCCACGGAGATCATTGAAGAAGACGACGGCAGCCGTTAGATTACCGCTGCTCCGTGGAGAGCGAGGAGGGAGGAGGATGACGTTGATGGCAGGCCTTCAGAAGGAGAGGAGGATAACGATGAAGAAGACAGCGGCGCCTCCTCAAAGACAACCAATGGCAGGTCTTCACACTAACGAGCCTCAACAGACAGAAGGGAGGTGGAAGACTTCTCTGGGAAACAAACATTCGGCTTCCCTGGAAACGCTCGATCCCGATGCTGACGGGCGTTAAGATGCTAAACAGGCGTCGTCACGACAACCTGAAGGCCACGATGAAAGTAAAGATGTCTGCCACTCTGTAGGCCTGCGTCACATAGAATCAGATTTAAATATCTCCTTTACTATCCTGAGCTGAGTGGTCCCGACGTCCTCGGCGTCGTAGACGGCGTGGTTCGTGAGGACGGCGTGGTTCGTGAGGACGGCGTGGTTCGTGAGGACGGCGTGGTTCGTGAGGACGGCGTGGTTCGTGAGGACGGCGTGGTTCGTGAGGTTG
This sequence comes from Chelidonichthys spinosus, assembly GCA_029853015.1. NCBI lineage: Eukaryota > Metazoa > Chordata > Actinopteri > Perciformes > Triglidae > Chelidonichthys > Chelidonichthys spinosus. Next base: position 547,641 of record CM056836.1, on the reverse strand, counting down.
GTGTGGTTCGTGAGGACGGCGTGGTTCATGAGGACGGCGTGGTTCGTGAGGACGGCGTGGTCCGTGAGGACGGCGTGGTCCGTGAGGACGGCGTGGTTCGTGAGGACGGCGTGGTTCGTGAGGACGGCGTGGTTCCTGAGGACGTGTTCGTGAGGACGGCGTGGTTCGTGAGGACGGCGTGGTTCGTGAGGACGGCGTGGTTCGTGAGGACGGCGTGGTTCCTGAGGACGGCGTGGTTCCTGAGGACGGGTTCGTGAGGACGGCGTGATTCGTGAGGACGGCGTGGTTCCTGAGGACGGCGTGGTTCCTGAGGACGGGTTCGTGAGGACGGCGTGGTTCCTGAGGACGGCGTGGTTCCTGAGGACGGGTTCGTGAGAACGGCGTGATTCGTGAGGACGGCGTGGTTCCTGAGGACGGCGTGGTTCCTGAGGACGGGTTCGTGAGGACGGCGTGGTTCCTGAGGACGGCGTGGTTCGTGAGGACGGGTTCGTGAGGACGGCGTGGTTCGTGAGGACGGCGTGGTTCCTGAGGACGGCGTGGTTCCTGAGGACGGGTTCGTGAGGACGGCGTGGTTCCTGAGGACGGCGTGGTTCGTGAGGACGGGTTCGTGAGGACGGCGTGGTTCGTGAGGACGGCGTGGTTCATGAGGACGGCGTGGTTCGTGAGGACGGCGTGGTTCGTGAGGACGGCGTGGTTCATGAGGACGGCGTGGTTCCTGAGGACGGCGTGGTTCGTGAGGACGGCGTGGTTCATGAGGACGGCGTGGTTCCTGAGGACGGCGTGGTTCGTGAGGACGGCGTGGTTCGTGAGGACGGCGTGGTTCATGAGGACGGCGTGGTTCCTGAGGACGGCGTGGTTCCTGAGGACGGGTTCGTGAGGACGGCGTGGTTCGTGAGGACGGCGGTCCCACATCAGACCTTTCATCAGGAAAGAGCGGCCAGCTGCTCGTTAAATGAGATCTCTTATCAAAGTGTGAACAGCTGTGGACTCTGTTTGGCAACGGGCTCAGGTCATGAATCACCGAGAGCTGCACTCAAAGCTCGCGTTTAGATGGGGTCCAGCTTCCTGTCGGAGGGCTGTGGCCCCCGAGGGACCGACGGCGTCTGGCAAAGAGCCAGAACAATCAGACCCACTGGTTTACGTTGGATTCGCCCACCTGGTCCTCAAACGGTTCATACCTGATGTTTCAGACAACCAGAGGGGTTTATGGTGGTCCGGCTCCTCGGCGACCCTCGACCCCTCGAGAAGAACAACAACCGTCCCCCTTGGTTTCAGTATTGAGATGCATCAACTGGTCCCAGGATCCTATGAGACCCTGGTGGACTAACTGGTCCCAGGATCCTATGAGACCATGGTGGACTAACTGGTCCCAGGATCCTATGAGACCATGGTGGACTTACTGGTCCCAGGATCCTATGAGACCATGGTGGACTAACCGGTCCCAGGATCCTATGAAACCATGGTGGACTAACTGGTCCCAGGATCCTATGAGACCACGGTGGACTAACTGGTCCCAGGATCCTATGAGACCCTGGTGGACTAACTGGTCCCAGGATCCTATGAGACCCTGGTGGACTAACTGGTCCCAGGATCCTATGAGACCCTGGTGGACTAACTGGTCCCAGGATCCTATGAGACCATGGTGGACTAACTGGTCCTAGGATCCTATGTGTCCATGGTGGACTAACTGGTCCCAGGATCCTATGAGACCCTGGTGTACTAACTGGTCCCAGGATCCCATGAGACCATGGTGGACTAACTGGTCCCAGGATCCTATGAGACCATGGTGGACTAACTGGTCCTAGGATCCTATGTGTCCATGGTGGACTAACTGGTCCCAGGATCCACCATGGTGGACTAACTGGTCCTAGGATCTAGGAGACCCTGGTGGACTAACTGGTCCCAGGATCCTATGAGACCCTGGTGGACTAACTGGTCCCAGGATCCTATGAGACCCTGGTGGACTAACTGGTCCCAGGATCCTATGAGACCACGGTGGACTAACTGGTCCCAGGATCCTATGAGACCCTGGTGGACTAACTGGTCCCAGGATCCTATGAGACCCTGGTGGACTAACTGGTCCCAGGATCCTATGAGACCCTGGTGTACTAACTGGTCCCAGGATCCCATGAGACCATGGTGGACTAACTGGTCCCAGGATCCTATGAGACCATGGTGGACTAACTGGTCCTAGGATCCTATGTGTCCATGGTGGACTAACTGGTCCCAGGATCCACCATGGTGGACTAACTGGTCCTAGGATCTAGGAGACCCTGGTGGACTAACTGGTCCCAGGATCCTATGAGACCCTGGTGGACTAACTGGTCCCAGGATCCTATGAGACCCTGGTGTACTAACTGGTCCCAGGATCCTATGAGACCCTGGTGGACTAACTGGTCCTAGGATCCTATGAGACCCTGGTGGACTAACTGGTCCCAGGATCCTATGAGACCCTGGTGGACTAACTGGTCCCAGGATCCTATGAGACCCTGGTGGACTAACTGGTCCCAGGATCCTATGAGACCCTGGTGGACTAACTGGTCCCAGGATCCTATGAGACCCTGGTGTACTAACTGGTCCCAGGATCCCATGAGACCATGGTGGACTAACTGGTCCCAGGATCCTATGAGACCATGGTGGACTAACTGGTCCTAGGATCCTATGTGTCCATGGTGGACTAACTGGTCCCAGGATCCACCATGGTGGACTAACTGGTCCTAGGATCTAGGAGACCCTGGTGGACTAACTGGTCCCAGGATCCTATGAGACCCTGGTGGACTAACTGGTCCCAGGATCCTATGAGACCCTGGTGTACTAACTGGTCCCAGGATCCTATGAGACCCTGGTGGACTAACTGGTCCCAGGATCCTATGAGACCCTGGTGGACTAACTGGTCCCAGGATCCTATGAGACCCTGGTGGACTAACTGGTCCTAGGATCTAGGAGACCCTGGTGGACTAACTGGTCCCAGGATGAGACCAGTTAGTTTTCAGATTAAAATGAAGTGCTTGTTTCATTTTTCATACCAGTAAGTGTTATTCACCTTAAACCTCCTCCGAGCTGCAGATCCAGCAGAGTCCCCCATGGATCGGACTTAATATTCTGGACCTGCATGTAGACTGTGTGTAAACCAGACTGGGGTCCGATAAAGACCCGATGTCACAGTGTTTGAATGAGGACGGAGCAGGAAGGCGGTTTGCTCGCTGACAGTTTACAGGCTTGCTGCCTTTTTCATCATTCTGCTCTGGAATGGATTTGTCAAGGCCTGCAGTGTTTGTCAGGGGGGGGGGGGGCACACGCTCAGAATGCAAAGTAGGCCCACAGACAGACAGGCAGACAGACAGAACACAGGAGAGGACAGACAGACAGACGTTTCCTGTTTATCTGGAGGTAAAAAACCCTCTGATTAATAAATAACTCCCATTTATTCAAAGTTTGGTGATTTTATAATATGTTTACAGTAGAATAATAACTTACAACAGTAACGATTCATCACCATGGACAAACATTTAAAAACTACGTAGACTTTAGGTCTAGACTTCTGAGATGGAGGGGATCTGATGTTACCAAGGAAACTGTCTAATAATAATCATAATAAGAGGACGAAGGTGAGCTCCTCTGCAGCTCGTTCAGGGATCAGATTGACGGGTGAGAAGGCAACGTGGACACAATTACCCTGCGAGACCTCGCCGTCTCACCTCCATTAAAAGGCGAGACAGTTTTTTGTAGCTTATGAAATGTTAATTTGCTTATTTTAAGTTCCAGAATCAGCTGAAGGAATAAAAAGGGTTCTGCACGTCCTGTCTGGAACCTGATTGGCTCCGGCCCAGTGGAAGTCCTCGTTAACGCTGTCAGCGGGTCGTTCTCCAATCAGACTCACTGCTGTTACTACTTCCTGCCGTCGGCGGCGGCGCCTCACGCCGTTTGATCCCGCAGCGTGCGATCGCCGTCACATTAAGTACAGACGTGGGAGCAATTTAATACGAGTAAATAAGACTTTTAATAAGAAAGCAATCAACCAAACAATCATGGTCTTCTGGTCGTGTGGATCCGCGGAGCTTCTGCCTGATGTTTTTATGTTCTCATAAACAACAGAAGAATGTTCATTGGAGCGTCGCTGTGTTTCTGCCTGCAGAGGACGGTTCCCACGGGTCAGACCAGTCTGGTCCTGCAGCCTCTTCTGTCCGACACCGAGTACAAAGTTGCCATCGCGCCCGTTTACCTGGAGGGCGACGGACCGACGGCGGCGCGGATGGGCCGAACACGTGAGTGATGTGGTTTTTCTTCTCTTCTAGCTTCGTGTTTGGTCTCCACCAACTCCCGAAGGACGTGTCCGTCTCTCTAAAGGTCGCCGGCTCATCAGTAGCTCGTAGATTCCTTTACATGGATGTGAATTTTACTTTTTTCTTGTGGTGCTCAGCTCGACTTTCAATCTTCTATGAATGTATTTCACTACAAAATGAAAATTAGCTTTAGGCAACAAAACCTCTTGGTTAGATTTCCGAAAGAGTGACGCCTCACCTGGCAACACTGTGTGTGCCGATCACCGGTCTGGACTTTGGTGCTGAGCAACACGAAAAACGCTCCAAAAACGTTGTGCGTGAACTTAATAACTCACTTTGAATTATTTGGAGGTGGAGACCAAACATGGAGCTAAAAGAGAGTACATATTGGACCTCGTTATGATTCGATCCGTCTCAATCAAGAAAAGCAACCCTTCCTTTGAAGAGTAAACATTTAGCCGTCGTATTGTGAATGAGATTCTTCCATCTGAGCAATTAAACGTTATCTTTATCGTTATCAGGAAAAATCCCAATAAGTTTCAGCAGCGCCTCCATTCCTCTCAGCTGCTTCCTTCCTTCGTTACACTCCACGGCTCTAAGAGGCGCCGGCCGTCCTGCTTCCTCCTCGTCCGTCTCCTTCGCCGCGGAGCTTCAGACGGGAACATGTCGGCGGCGTTCCGCCTCCCTTTGGTTGAACGTGACGATGGATTCCTCCGCTGTCACAGAACAAACACGACGAGCAGCAGAAAGCACGCTGAATCCGAGCCATTCGTCTTTTCCCGCCGCGTCCCATCACGTCTTGTGGCGGCGCGTTGCACACATTAGCGGACGCTAACGACGTTGTGGGTTGTTTAAATGACGGGGCCTTCGACACCTCGCCATGATGAATGGTTCCTGTTAGCGAGTGAGGGATGAGATAATCGCCTGGGGAGGAGAGAGAGGGGGGATGATGGGGGTTAGAGGGAAGATAGATGATGTGACAAACGGGAGCCGGTATAATCCGGGGATTTGAACCCTGCGGGGAGACGTGGACGCTGGCGGGGAGGCGAAGCGGCAGACGCAGAGAAGAAGATTGTGTTTTTAGCCTCAAACTGAAGTCAGATAATGTGAATAATCATGGAGGTTTGATCCAGTGAGGAGGCGGACGGAGAGGACGGCGGGGGGTTTCAACTCCTGAAGGATGAAGGTTTAGTTTCATAGCATCAACATGTTTAATCCCCAGGTTTAAAGTAATGGCTGTAACCTCACTTCATACTGTGATGCTGAAGGAAATCCCCAAATATCAACTCCTTCATATTAAGATGAAATATTACACGTTATTACATCAGCTGGAACCGAACAATAACACCACGACGTCCGTCCGTCCATCTACCTGCAGCTGGGAAAGCATCAAACCCAACGTGACGTCCAGACTTCCTGTTTCAGGGACATCCGGGGGGCGGAGACTCTGGTTCTGGCCAGAGGGGGGCGATGAAAACCAGTTCTGGGACGAATGGTAGAAGAGAATTTGCCCACAACAGACGTAGTAGAAAGAGGGTTGGGGTCAAACACAGGACTTTCATCCTGGAGGCCGACGTCCGTGTCCGCGTGAAACGGGAAGGAAACGTTCATCAAGCAGTCGCAGGAAACGAGGTTTCATTAGGTTTATTATCACATGGTTATCTTCCTCCGTGTCCTCCAGCGTCCCAACGTTCGCTTTCATCATCTGTTGGAAAGGATTTAATTAACACGTTTGTTCTTCTATTCCATTTGTTTTCTCACACAGTTGTGTGGGTTTTTTTGTTGTTATGCGAATGTTGTTTTCACCTAATTTATTCCCTTCCCCGCTCCACTTCCTGTCTATAATTGTTCTGTAAAGTGAAACATCCAATATCTCGAGTTAAGTTAAGGTACATTTCCTTCAAACCAAAAAGAGAAAATTCGTCAGATGTACGATTTATTGACTGTAACACTTTGTTTGAGTCTCATAAAATAAAATGACACAAAATAACTTCTATCAAACCGGTCTGAAAACAAGTCTCTTCCTGGTACTTCTGGTAACGCCGGTTCACAAGCAAAAGCTACGTGAACAACGTTAACTCCGTAACGTAAATCCTTTTAATAAGTACTTCTAACCACAGAAGTGTAAAGAAGGTTCCTGGACATCAGAAAATCTAATTTCATGTTCATCAGTTCTCATGCTAGCGGAGGTTCCTTTTCCTGCAATATTATGCACTTTAAAAAACGAACGTGTAAAACATCGATGCTTCCTCCATATTCAAGGGTTCTTATTTGTCCAGATTTTTGTTTGTCGGCTGATAAAAGGATTACAAGGATCCGTGTGGTTTCACGTTGAACACCTCAGACTTCCGGTTCCACGTTTCTAACAGAAACCTGAAATGCGATGTCTGTCTCCTCAGTTCCTCTGTCGGCGCCAAAGAACCTGCGGGTGTCGGAGGAATGGTACAACCGCTTCAGGATCAGCTGGGACGCGCCGCCGTCGCCCACCATGGGCTACCGGGTCGTCTACCAGCCAGTCTCCGGTAATCCCACGTCCTCTCTGGAAGACAGTCACACCACGGTTTGGCTGAAATAGGAACATTTATTCAAGATTAGTGTGTCATTTATCCTGTCGGATGGATATATTTCTGATTACCTGTGATGGAGGGACTTTATCACATCAGAGATATCACTTCCTCACAAGAAGAACCATAAATTAATATTGTGTGTTTTTAAGTTCAACAGAAGGCTTAAGCTGAGGAAAGGGGAATAAGAGTCGCTGCATGTGGGAACGCAGACGCCAATACTTAATGAGCTGATAGCAGAGTCGGAGCACTCGGCCGGCGTTCAGTGATTGTACTAATGAAGCTCCATTAACGTTATCTCCCACCCTCCTCCTCCTCCTCCTCACTGGGATGGGAGCTAACGATCGTCTCTGAACCAGCAGCTCCGGGTCCGGCCCTGGAGACCTTCGTGGGAGAAGACGTGAACACCATGCTGATCGTCAACCTGCTGAGCGGGACGGACTACAGCGTCAAGGTCATCGCCTCCTACACCACGGGCTCCAGCGAGGCCCTGATGGGGCGGGCCAAGACCCGTGAGTCACCGACGTCCTCGTCCAATCACGGACATCCGTCACGTCGCAGTTAAACAGGAAATACACCAAAATACATTTCTATAAGGGATTAAGTCAGAGCGGCTGGACGATTATCCTATTAATTATTAAACATTATCAACAATCGTGATGCACGATATTATCACGATAATCTTAGAAATGTGGGAGCCGTTTCCTCCAGCTTTCTTTACTTTTTGTGTGTGAAAACCAAAATATTAAAATGATTGTATTATTACATAATAATAGTGTGTGTTTTTAATAACAAACAGTGAAACTGGTTTTCTAAGACTAAAATCCAACTATAGGATGAGTATAATCCCAGCAGATAAAAACGCCGACGTCGTCCACGTTAGCAAACTCTCGTCGGACCGACTAAAACCCTCCGATCAGGTTGCTGTCGGTAATTTGATTCTCTGACCCCGACCGCTTATAGACCTCGTTATCTCCCCTCCTCGTCCGACAGCCCCTCTAATTAAATCAGCGTCCGGCTGCACGCGTCAATATCTGGATATTCATCTGACGCTGTTAACGCCGCGCCACCTTAATTACATGGAATGAGCCGCCGAGTAGATTTAGGTCGTCTCTCTGCCTCCCGGAGGCTCTGAGTGTCCATCAATCAGCTCTTCTCCAGAAGACGATCGTTTAGATTCCCCCCGCCGCATGATAACTACCTCCTCTCTGGTTGTATAGAAGTCTGTGAGGAAATGGTCCTACTTCTCTCTGCTGGCCACCAGGGGGTGACTCCTCTCTGGTTGTATAGAAGTCTGTGAGGAAATGGTCCTACTTCTCTCTGATGGCCACCAGGGGGCGACTCCTCTCTGGTTCTATAGAAGTCTGTGAGGAAATGGTCCTACTTCTCTCTGCTGGCCACCAGGGGGCGACTCCTCTCTGGTTCTATAGAAGTCTGTGAGGAAATGGTCCTACTTCTCTCTGCTGGCCACCAGGGGGCGACTCCTCTCTGGTTCTATAGAAGTCTGTGAGGAAATGGTCCTACTTCTCTCTGCTGGCCACCAGGGGGTGACTCCTCTCTGGTTGTATAGAAGTCTATGAGAAAATGGTCCTACTTCTCTCTGCTGGCCACCAGGGGGCGACTCCTCTCTGGTTGTATAGAAGTCTATGAGAAAATGGTCCTACTTCTCTCTGCTGGCCACCAGGGGGCGACTCCTCTCTGGTTGTATAGAAGTCTATGAGAAAATGGTCCTACTTCTCTCTGCTGGCCACCAGGGGGCGACTCCTCTCTGGTTGTATAGAAGTCTATGAGAAAATGGTCCTACTTCTCTCTGCTGGCCACCAGGGGGCGACTCCTCTCTGGTTGTATAGAAGTCTATGAGAAAATGGTCCTACTTCTCTCTGCTGGCCACCAGGGGGCGACTCCTCTCTGGTTGTATAGAAGTCTATGAGAAAATGGTCCTACTTCTCTCTGCTGGCCACCAGGGGGCGACTCCTCTCTGGTTGTATAGAATTCTATGAGAAAATGGTCCTACTTCTCCTTGCTGGCCACCAGGGGGCAACTCCTCTCTGGTTGTAAAGGAAGACTGGCACTTCTCTCATGTGTACCGGTTCCAAGTAGTTTTTTTCAGCAGGTAAACTAGTTCTGGTCCCATGGAGGACTTTATGGAGTCCAGCATGAAAAGGGGTCCTGATAGACTTACCAATGGACTTGTTTGAGCGACAGGAAGAGATCATCTCTCTGCTGTTCAGACTGAAGTAAGCATCCCTTTAGTCCTCTAATTAAATCTAATTAAATCACCATCTGAGGGATTTTTCTACAGAAACACCACGCAGAGACCCACAATGCATCTGTGTCTCAGTCTGAAACAAAGCTGGAGAACAGAATGTAAGCTGTATCTCAGAAAGTAGTGAGGCTTTCAGCAGTCGGAGACGCTTCCAGAGAATTATCATAAGAGCGTGGGTTTGTTAGAACCTGACGTTCTGCTGCTCTGAGAAGAACTTTATTTAAATCTGGGAAATATTTAAATTGAACTTTATTTAAATCCGGGAACTCGACGGCGTGCGGTTTCAGCAGATGTTATGTTTTATTTTCGCGGCGACTAAGAGAGAAGAATGCTTACAAAGAAGTTTGTTGAAAATAATCCTCGTATTATAATAATAATACTCATATATAAAAATCCTAATTTAATATTTTACAATATTTTCATTCAGTTAATATTTATCCTAATTTAATCATTTCATATAATTATATTTTTCATTCATTTTTCCAAATCATAACCGTACTCCAGACGACCAAAGGCTAACTTACCACACACACATAAACTGATGTGATGCTACCGTTAGCCGTGGTGGCTAGCTCCGCTTGGTGACATAACACATAACGTTAGCCGACACATACAAGCCTTTGTGGTCGTGATGTAATGGTTTGTGTCAGCGACGCAAACATACTGAATAATTCTTGAAGCGAAGAAGGATTTCATCGGTCAAACTTTTATCTCCGCATGTAGTGATTTATGACATGAAATGTGTTGCCAAAGCTCAACTACATGAAATGCATTCAAACAGACATAATAATGTAAAATAATGCTATTGAATCCCCCTGCAGTGTACCTGGCCGTGACCAACCTGAACGCCTACCAGGTGAGGATGACCAGCTTCTGCGCCCAGTGGCAGCCTCAGCGACACGCCGCCACCTACCGGGTCGTCATCGAGTCTCTGCTCAGTAAGTCCATCTGCAGTACCGCTCTGAGCCACGCGGGGCGCCTGAACGCTCCCATCCATCTGATCTTCATAGCTACGAAAACAAAGTTCATAGACGATAGACTCACATTCTAGACGAGTCCTATCGGCACCGGGGGCGCTGTGGTTAAAACGTCTCACCGTCCCAGTCTCAACGCTGTTTGCGAAATATTGAAGAAATGCAATCTATCGGCTATTTAGTTTGCTCGGGATGGAAACAATGTCAACGGGAAGTCTGTTGGCATCCTTGAAGTCAACGCATCCATGTGAGCAGAAAGATGTCCTTCCCTCTAATTTAGTATCCTTTAATTTGTGAAACTTTACATTCCACCTAGTTTAAGTATCTGATTTGTTTGTTAAATGCACAGAAACTCATCATTTATACATAAAACAGAAACTTCTAATTCAGGGTCTCAGAGATTTAAATCTGATGTTGAAGGGAAGATTACAGACAATCAGCACCTTTAGAAACCCGAACTCCTAATTACCTCCAGAGACTTTAATTAAAATCTTCACGAAACCCTTTCTCCCTTTTGTTTGATGAACTTTGATGTAGAAGTTGCTCTGCAACAAAGTCACCTTCACAAAACAGCCCTTGCAATTATTGCAGTAATTGCCGGGTTGTGATTCGCCCGCATTAGCAATTGAGTATTTTCCCCAATGCGATAATGCACGCTGATGCACCACGATAACTCCAGATGGACCGGTCGCTCCGATCCGGTCTCTCTGATCCGGTCGCTCCGATCCGGTCGCTCCGATCCGGTCGCTCCGATCCGGTCGCTCCGATCCGATCGCTCCCGTCCTCCACGCTGGCGCCGCCTCAGAGGTAGGATCGACTTTAATACAGCCGGCGACTGGAAGGTAGTAATGGCTGCCATTCATCACCGTCAGGCCTCCGGCGGCAACGCCGTCGTTAACGTCACATAAAAGGCGTCACTTCCCCCCCCGCGCGCGTTTCTTCAGGGAGATCCGAGGTTTGATTCTTCTCGACACGTAACGGAGCTAAATGAGGATTTATGTTTCACACAGCTGGTAAATAATTACTGGTTTGTGCCGCCGGAGGACGAGAGGCGTGAAGTTGTTCTGTTTTCAAAGAATAAAGTTCCTCCACGTCGACATACTGTAAAACGTATGAGAAGTTTGAGTCTGTGGAAGAACCTGGAGGGAGGAAGATGTGATGGTGGACGGGTAGAAAAACACAGGACCTTCACCCAGTAGACCCATGTTCAGGTCCTGTCTGATATGGGTACTTCTGTTGCCCAAACATAACCAAGTACTTCTGTTGCCCAAACATAACCAAGTACTTCTGTTGCCCAAACATAACCAAGTACTTCTGTTGCCCAAACATAACCAAGTACTTCTGTTGCCCAAACATAACCAAGTACTTCTGTTGCCCAAACATAACCAAGTACTTCTGTTGCCCAAACATAACCAAGTCCCCAATTTTAAGTAAACTTTGGTATTTCCCCGGTAGTGTTTTTTTTTGTGTTGCCACAACATTGAAACGCAGCAACTTTTCCGTGTGTCATGAGTTTTATTAGTTGCTTTACGACACCGAAACAGAAGCTGCGTTTCCCTGGAGGGGATGCCAAATGGTTGAGAAACCTGAGGATGTGGATGTATCGCGTTCCCTTCCTGGAATCAACCGTCCGTTTGCTCTCCGACGCGTCTATGAATAAAATAATCTGGTTTTCCGGCTGTTGTTGAACTTATCTTTGTAGAATTTTAAGTCTGGTTGTTGTTTTATTCAAAGTGACAGCTTCATTAGTAATTAACTCCTCACAGCGCTCATTAAAATGTTCCTCCTGCCTTCCCTCGACCAGCTCCTACAACGGAATACCTTGTTTCTTGTTTTCTTAGAAATACATTTGACAGGTTGCCAGTGGAACAAAAAGCGACAAATGCACGTTGATTCTTTCAGTAATTGGATTTTAGTTCATCAGGTCGACCTGCGTGAAAAGTTTAAATTGAGGTTTTTTTGGGCGGAAACTGAACAGCAGGATGTTTGAAACGTCTCTGACGGAGAAATGTGAGTAAAGGGTTTCCTAGTTGAAGCCGAAGTAGAATTTAAACAAAGAGCTTCCTAAGAGGGAGGCCGTCGCCATGACGACGACGTTAGTAAATGCTAACTGTCACCTCGCTAAGCCTTGCTAGCGCTGCGGCTCCGTCAATCTGTCAAAGCTAGCATGGAGCTATCTTGGAGCTAGCATGGAGCCCACTAGCATTGAGTCACTTCCTGCCCTCGCTGGAGAAACATTATCAGAGGTTTCCGTGAAACAAAATGGATCCCGGAGAGATCAAAGTGAACCGCCACATCACATGTGTTTGTTTGAGCCAATGAGAGGCTCAGATTGTTGTTGCCTGACGACATCATGGAAATAGACCTTCTTGTTAAAGAGTCAAATCTGTTTTATGAAAACAGAAACAGTAGTTTTATGGCCCTCGCCAAAATACACCAGACAAATACATCAGTGACAACGGTAATTATACCCGAAGAAACACGACTAAATAAAAACTAACTAAATCTCACTGGTTCATGTTTCAACAAACTCTGGTTTCACACCCAACGCTATGAATTCTGGGACTAAACCAGTTTGTTATTGTTGTTTTACCAACACAGTAAACGTGATGTTTTGTGAATGGAGTCTGGTGTACAGCTGCGTTTTCTGGTTAAATCATTATTATTTTACTCATTAACGCTGCCTGGTCGTTAATAATAACGTTGTCACACAGTTATAATAATAATCTGAGCCTCTCAGCCCCCCACAGTCCAGATCTAGAGCCAGCGTGATCCAGAACCATAACGAGGTGTTTCTGTTTCCACAGACGGTCAGAAGCAGGAGACGAAGCTGAGCGGCGGCGCCAACAGACACTGTTTCAACAACCTGAAGGCCGACACGCAGTACAAGATGAGCGTCTACGCGCAGCTGCAGGACGGCAGCGAGGGGCCCGCCGCCACCGTCACCGAGAGAACACGTGAGTCCTCGTTACCGCGGGGTCACCGGAGTTACCTGGGTTACCGGGGTCACCGAGACCACCGGGGTCACCGGAGTTACCTGGGGACCACCGGGGTCACCAAGACCACAGAGACCACCGGGACCACCGAGACCACCGTGGTCACCGGGACCACCGAGACCACCGTGGTCACCGGGGTCACCGAGACCACCGAGACCACCGGGGTCACCGGGACCACCGAGACCACCGGGGTCACCGGGGTCACCGAGACCACCGAGACCACCGGGACCACCGAGACCACCGTGGTCACCGGAGTTACCTGGGGTCCACCGGGGTCACCGGGACCACCGAGACCACCGGGGTCACCGGGACCACCGAGACCACCGGGGTCACCGGGGTCACTCCCAGCTGCATGGATAATAACTTCTAAAAGAATGTGCTTTGGTTAATCTAACACAACCAAAACATGACTCAGCACTTCCCTTCGTGTCGAGATCAAAGCGTTTTTAGTTTTTTTAATGTGTGTTTGGTCAGATTCCTGAAATAACGTCTCTGTTCTACGATATAAAACCCGTCTGGTGAGTTTAAGATGCGTCCGCCTTTAGCCCCGAGGCCGTGACGTGAAGTCACGTGACCGCGGTGATGGTTATTTATAAGCCGTGTCCCGATACAGCAGCTGCAACGAGGCCTTCAAGTGCAGCTCTGAAATGTAAGCTTCTTTTCTGATCCAGTGTGAAGGAATATTTTATTTATATTAACGTCTGTATTATATAAAAATACACTTGCAGAAACTCAAAACTCCAATCAAAATTTACAATTAATATAATATCATATTTAATGAAGATTTTTTTTAACGGTGTTGTGTTTGAAGGCGTTAATTAAATTTGTAAACACTGCGCTGCACCGCCAGGCCGTCATAATACATGTTTGACAATAATAATCACCTTTTTAGGACACATTTAAAGTTTTAATATCCATGAAATACTAAAGTAATAAAGTGAGGATGTAAGAAAAAAATTAAAAGGAAAGAGAAAAGATGGAGACAAAGAGGCTGAGACGCTCCTGAACGCTCCTGAACGCCTCAGGCTGCTGATTTATTGCTAAACAGCCCTGAAGGAGTAAAGTGTGTTTTTGTTCCACACACACACACACACACACACACACACACACAATAAAGGACTTGAAAGCAGAGACGCTGCGATCCATCTCCCGATGACACGGCGATGACATCACGGAGCTGAACGCTGTTATTTGTGCTACTCTTCTCCGGTTTGGTGGGATTTTAATTTCAGGGCGTCGAAGGTTCTATGATGAACGGCGTCGTGATTACAGGTTCTCTGGTTCTCGCCCTCCAGATCCCATCCCGACCCCGGCGCCCACCAGGCCCCCCACCACCACGCCGTTACCCACAATCCCCCCTGCCAAGGAAGGTAAGAGCTCAGTTTAGATTGTGTGTTCTTGTTGTTTCAGCCAAAGATGATGTTTAAAAGGAACAACGGAACCTTCACACCTCAACACATCCACGGGTTCTCGGTAGAACCCGCGGTAGAGGAAACCCTCGGGATATCAAAGGGTTAGGGGGAAATATTTCAACTTGTGGATGGTTGCCAATGGCAACCCTTCCTGTGGAGCCTTGGATGCAAACATAAAGCAGCATAGATTTCTCTCGGCAACATGCTTTAATAGATTGTTATTGTTGATTTATCCAGATGTTGTTATAGTTACTGAGTTTAGATCGCCGTCGGCCCGCGTTTCCTGTTACATGAATCAGAATGGGACATGTTGGTCGTTGAGAGTCACACACACACTCTCACACACACTTCACACACACACACACACACACACACACACAGTCTTTGTCTTTACTTGTAGAGTGATGAGGTTCCAGCGTGATTGATTGGAGATCAGCTGATCAATGCGGGCCGGGCTTTTATTGTGAAAGAATATCAGTTCATTAAGTGCGTGTTTGCAGAAAACAAAGAGCAGGTGACTGAATTAAGTTGGATCGAACCTTTAATGTGATTTTTATCAGCGGAGAGAAGCGAGCGGTCGGCGAGGAGCGACTTTTAGTGAGTTTAACGTTCAGGCATCCACCAGCTGGAGAGCTTTTTAAATCTAATCAATCAAATGTTTTCCTCACTCAGAAGCCGATTTCCCTCCCGAGTCGTCATCCATCAAGATCAAGTCGGGAGTTTGTTTATTGGTGCGGCGATAAGAGAGAGGAGTAAAAAACAAAGGAGTGGATGTTTTAGTGTGAAGGTAGCAGCTGTGTTGTAATCAGCCTCCAGCAGAGCAAAGTCAACGACTTCACAAAGAAACAGATTTCCTAATGTGACATGAATGATCAGAGGAGCGCTGAAGAAAATAGATCCGTGTATCTGCAGCCTCATCACTCTCACTCTTTGAACCTCCTTTGACCTCCTGAACTCACCAACTTCCTCTCCCTCCAGTCTGCAAGGCGGCCAAAGCCGACCTGGTCTTCCTGGTCGACGGGTCCTGGAGCATCGGCGACGACAACTTCCTGAAGATCATCCGCTTCCTGTACAGCACCTCGGGGGCGCTGGACCGGATCGGCCCCGACGGCACGCAGGTGACAGCAACGTTGCTTCATTGTAGTCAGTGAAGGTCAGGAAACAGTCAGAACCTGGACTATGTTCCCTGCTACCTTGTGATGAGGAACCAAAGCCGTCATATCGCTCTATTCTCTCGTCAAACCCATAGAACTCCATTGAGAATTATTTTTTTTATTGAAAGAAAACAGGAATTTGTGTCTTTTTCCAGTGCAGTCTGGTGGGTTTGTTGAGATAATGCTTCGGTTCCCTGAAGGAAACACAGGCAGCAGTGAACATGTTCTAAATATAGCATCCAATTAAACTGATATTGATCGTTTCAGATCAAACACATCCACGGAGGTTTATGTCTCCGTCGACTGTAGGTGTAACGCTGACAGCAGCAGTCCTCTGAACCACTGCAGTCTCATGAAATGATCTGGTGAAAACTAATTGATTAATTAACGAGTCATTAAAGCGTCGAGGCTGAAGATTATACCTCTCTTTGAATCTCAGACTCAAACTTACTGCTTTCATTTCACTCACTGAGTTTAAGTCATATCTCAACCAAACATTCCAAATTGTCTGCTGTTTTTATGTATTTATTACCTTGTCTGTTATTAGGTTAGTTGCTGCCTTGTGATTCTTGGTTAAATGAAGGTAAAATAAAAAATATACAATACAAACCAGCTCTATACAAACCGCCCCTATACAAACCAGCTCTATACAAACCAGCCCTACACAAACCAGCCCTACACAAACCAGCCCTACACAAACCAGCCCTACACAAACCAGCCCTACACAAACCAGCCCTATACAAACCAGCCCTATACAAACCAGCCCTATACAAACCAGCTCTATACAAACCAGCTCTATACAAACCGCCCCTATACAAACCAGCCCTACACAAACCAGCCCTATACAAACCAGCCCTATACAAACCAGCTCTATACAAACAGCCCCTATACAAACCAGCCCTACACAAACCAGCCCTACACAAACCAGCCCTATACAAACCAGCCCTATACAAACCAGCCCTATACAAACCAGCTCTATACAAACCGCCCCTATACAAACCAGCCCTATGTTGTTAATAAAACAGCTCTTGTGACATTTTAGCAGCGCTAGTCCTTCCGTATCTATAATATCCACCAATGTTCTAAAGCGTGTATTTTAACTCTGTAGTTTTATATCTCCCGATGTCACAGTTTGTTGGTTTGTGGTTCCAACTACGATATTTATGGCCAATCCTTCGTCTTCCTGTCCGACAGGTGGCCATCGCCCAGTTCAGCGACGACGCCCGGACCGAGTTCAAGCTGAACTCATACGCCGACAAGGAGCAACTGCTGGACGCTATCAACAAGATCTCCTACAAGGGAGGCAACACCAAGACAGGTGAGGAGCGTTTCCTCGGTGGCGACAGATATGTTTTGTAAGACAGAAAAATATTACTTTTATAAAGTTATAAAACAAAAAAGAAGAGAAGAAGCTGAAACATTGCATTAATTTATTTTTTGCCTGAGTCAAATAATGCATTTTCAGTTTATACACCAGAGCAGGGTTTTTATGATAAACTAAAATGTATTTATTTTTTTAACTAAATTAAAATAAGTGAAAACCACTATGATTAACCTGAAACTAAATAAAAATTATATCTGTTTAAGAAAAACTCAAATTAAGCTGAAACAATATTAAAAAGAAATACAAATAGAAATTGCCTAAAAATTAATGTCAATTTCACACTTTCATTTTTTCCTTTTCCTGAGTTACATTGCTCATTATCATGTCGTGTTGGTGCTGCTAGAACTTTTTAGTTTTGATATATTTGAGGTTTTTGGTAACTTATGTTTTTATAACTTGTTTGAAAGAGGACGACTCGTCAGGGAGTTAAGTGTTTTATTTAGGGGAGTCGACTGAAAATAAAGAAACTGGTCAGACATTCACTAGAGTTCATAATTTTTACTATTTACATTTTTCTTCATTCTTCATTTTATTCTTCTTCTTTCATCTTTTCAAAATATAATCAGAACAAATCAAAAATGTGAAGCTATATTATTTTTGCACCAGAAACATCTAAACGGTGTAATTCTGGCTTTAAAGGGCCAAACATGTTGCCTGGATACTTGAGCAACACAGCAACGTTTGCAGTGGTTGCCGATCCCTTCTCTTCCTTCGCTGACAAACAGCAGATTTGAGAAGATTGTCCTCGTTTATTGTTTGAAAGAGATTCAGCCGTGGGCTGCTGGGCCTGATGTTCCCCCCGCTGGGCCGCTCTGATGCTTGTTTTCATCGCCGCCGCCGCCAAATTATCATCGCGTGACATTTTCCTCCTGCAGCGCCGTCACATCTGATCATTCATTTATGAAAACCTTCTGCCACAAAGAAAGAAACCATAGAGCCAGCTGAAGGACAAACAGATTCACAATGGAGGAAAAGACACTTTGTGACGGGAACAAAAGTTGTTCGTCAAAGCCACCAGACTTCAGTGATAAAAACAGTCATTTAGTGGGAGAAACTGTGTACATCTCGCCACCACATTTATACATGACTTGCTTTAAAAGTATTTTTATTTTGTCTTTTTAACTCAGTCCATTCTGCATTATTATTACCTCATTATATTGTGTTTTTTCTCTCTAATTTATCAAGCTTTCTGTCTCTACAACCTAAAAACTAGCTATCAACTTAACTCTCTATTTAGCGTGTAAGCTAGCTAGCTTTCTAACTATCTAGCTAACGATCTATCTATCTTTCTATTATCTATCATCTGTCTATTTCTGTTTACCCATCCACCATCTATCGTTCTATATTTCTAACTACAGCTAGCTTTCTAGCTGTTTAGTTAGCTATCCAGCTGGTCGGTCTTCTTTCTATTGTCTGTCTGTATTTACCATGAATTCATCCATCCATCATCTACGTAGCTAGTAGAGCTATAGCTAGCTATCTAGCTTTCCAACTATCTAGCTATCTAGCCTTCTAGCTAGCTAGGTAGCTCATTTTCTAGCTAGCTTTTTAACTACTAGGTTTTATTTGAAAATACATTTGTTTTAAAGTCGTCATATTAAAGAAGAACTTCTGGATTCTATATCACCATCGATCGTGATACACGAGTGAGTGAATATCAACTGGAAGCACGTCACACATCCGTCTTTAGGACTCTGAAGTCGTGAAATTATTCCAGAACAATTACAACTTGATTTGCGTGGTCCGTCCCGTTCAGGTCGAGCCATCCAGCACGTGAAGGACAACATCTTCACGGCCGAGGGGGGAACCCGGCGGGGGATCCCCAATGTGCTGGTGGTCCTCACCGACGGCCGGTCCCAGGACGACGTCAACAAGGTTTCCAAGGAGATGCAGATGGAAGGTCAGACCTGCAAGCGTTCACATTTTACACCCAGGATTTGTACAAAGTTTACAAACACGGAGAATCGTATTTGTTTTTTACATTTTCATACAATATTACGAGCGACTTGACATTTAGTCGATCAACTAAAAGCTACATTTCTCGTTTTCACTTGAAACACATTTTAGAAATGTGAACATGATGTACGATTCTTCCTGGTTGTCTGCGTGTTACCTTCAGGCTACATTGTGTTCGCCATCGGCTTCGCCGACGCCGACTACGGCGAGCTGGTGAGCATCGCCAGCAAACCCAGCGACAGACACGTGTTCTTCGTGGACGACCTGGACGCCTTCACCAAGATCGAAGAGAAGCTGGTGACCTTCGTGTGCGAGGCCGCCACCGCCAGTGAGTAACCGAACTCTCGGGTCTGGATCGCCGAGGTACACGCGACGCCTAAACACACCCCTATGTTTCTTTCCCAGCTTGTCCGTCCGTACCGATGAGCGGCAGCACCACACCAGGTAAACATCAGACACTTACAGCAGCTTTAAGTTAGGGTGGATGAAAACTATACAGTGTGTACAAGTACCTCAAATACTACAGGTAGAAGTATCTTGTAGTGTTTCTTTTCAAGACTCTTATACAAACAGGAAGTCTAGTTACATCAGTCAGTCGAATTGGTGCTACTAGAATACTTTAGTTTGTTTTATTGCTGGAAAAAATAAGAAAAAGAAAACCTCAGCAATTTTTTGTTTGTTTAGTTTTTGTTAAAAGAGGACGATTCATCAGGAGGTTAGTGTTTAGGGGAGTAGAGTAAAAATTAGACAGATATTCACTAGAGTACATGCTTTTTACTGTTTTTAGTATTTTAATTTAATATAAAAACATAAATAATGGACTTAAAAGACAAAACATCAAAACAAAAAATCACAAATAGAGACGACAGACTTACATTATTTAAAAAGCATTAAAGTAATAAACATGATTGGTTTTATGAATTTTGTCTACGCTAAGTAAACGGCATATAAATACTAATAAGCAGTAATAAATTGGAACGTGTCCCTGATTGTTTCTGACGTGGTCCATCAGGTTTCCGGATGATGGAGCTGTTCGGGCTGGTGGAGAGTCGCTACAGCAGCGTCTCCGGCGTTTCCATGGTACCCGGCACCTTCAACACCTTCCCCTGCTTCCACCTGCACAGCGACGCCTTCCTGGCCCAGCCCACCAGGTAAGACCGGGACCAGGGTACCCGGGTAGAGGTGGTGGTTCCACTGGGGTCTGACCTTCCCCTCCCCCCTCAGGTTCGTCCACCCTGAAGGACTCCCCTCCGACTACACCATCACCCTGCTGTTCCGGCTGCTGCCCGACACCCCCGAGGAGCCCTTCGCCCTCTGGGAGATCCTGGACAAGAACAACGAGCCGCTGGTGGGAGTCATCCTGGACAGTGAGCCTCCACACCAGCGTCCTCCGTCCAGGAATGGGTTCCAGGGATGATGTAACGGGGTTTCATTGTGTCGTGGTTTTATGTGTCGTCCTGCAGACGGAGGAAAGACTCTGACGTTCTTCAACAACGACTACAAGGGAGAGTTCCAGACGGTCACCTTCGAAGGGCCGGAGATCAGGAAGCTCTTCTACGGCAGCTTCCACAAGGTCAGTCTCCTGGTCCCCGACTTCCTGTCTCTGGTTCCTCCACATAGTCTGGTCTGGTCTCTGGACTAGTGTGAGCTACTATCTAGACCTCTGGGGGACCACAGGTGGTCTCTGGCAGTCCCCCTCCCTTACAGTACAGGGAGTGTTTGTGTGTGTGTGTGTGTGTGTGTGTGTGTGTGTGTGTTTTGTGTGTGTGTGTGTGTGTGTGTTTGTGTGTTTGTGTGTGTGTGTGTGTGTGTGTGTGTGTGTTCATAGTGGGTTGTATAACCCTTCAGGACCGGTACAGGTCTGTATGGCTTCATGTGGTTCTGGATCAGAGAAACCAAACTCTCTCACGTCTTAATAACCTTAATAGACTTGGTCTTCTGGGGGTCCTGAGTGTTCAGGCGTCAGGTCTCCTCCTGCTGCTAGTACCACACACACACACACACACACACACAATAAACAAACAAACAAACTAAAATGACGTTTGAACTCTTCGTCTCTCTAGAAAAAGGCTTTTATTTGTTGCTGGATTGAAACTTGACTAACTTTAGTTTATGATGCAACAGCAGGAAACAGAGGATGAAGAGTTTATCTTCGGTTCTCTCCATGCTTTCATGTTTTACTGATCCGACAGGAAGGGGGCGCTCTTGTCCTGCTGTCGGTGGGAGGCCAAGTACTTCCTGAGTGAAGTAGACCAGATAAGAGGAGAGGATGTAGAGCTTCATGACGCCCTGTTTCCTGCTGCAAATATAGATTTACAGCATTACATGTGTATTATTATTATATTCATATTAAAAAATCAGACTGTAAATCAGAAACAGTTTGTCTGATCAATATGAATTATGTTTCATGACTTTGTTGAACCACGTGGGTTTTGACTTCGCTCAATAGGGGGCGCCACTGGTTCAGTGCATGGGCCATGGCCAAATCTGGAATTGTTTTTATTCATATTTTTTTATTACAGAAATTATTCATTATTTATTTTTGTTTATTATTATTATTATTATTATTAATAATAATAATAATAATATTAATACATTGGTTATATATTGTTTTATGTATTATCATTGATTGCAAATTATTTTTATATTTATTATTTCATTTATTATTATTATTATTATTACTATTATTATTACTGTTATTATTACTATTATTATTACTATTATTATTACTATTATTGTTACTGTTATTATTACTGTTATTATTACTATTATTATTACTATTATTATTACTGTTATTATTACTATTATTATTACTATTATTATTACTGTTATTATTACTGTTATTATTACTATTATTATTACTGTTATTATTACTGTTATTATTACTGTTATTATTACTGTTATTATAACGATCGCTACTGTTTTCCTTCAGCTGGTATTCAATCTATAATAAGTGATTAATGGTTTCTAACTAAACGTTTCCCTCACAGCTTCACATCGCCATCAGCAAGACGAGCGCCAAGGTGGTGATCGACTGCAGCGCGGCGGCCGAGAAGAGCATCAACGCGGCGGGCAACGTCACCATGGACGGCCTGGAGGTCCTGGGTCGGATGGTCCGGTCCAGAGGCAACAAGGACAACTCTGCTCCGGTGAGGACGGACGGACAAGCACACACACTCACACACACACACACACACGTCACATGATCCTGTGTTTGCAGTTGACCCCCAGGTCTGTTTATTTTAAATAATTCATTCATAATTATGTGAGCTGCACGTCACATTAATCGTCAGGTTCCCATCGTTCCCCTGATAAAAAGCAGAGGAACTGAGGGCCCCGGTCTCAGGTCTCTGGTCTCAGGTCTCGGAGCCCAGGTCTGAGGTCTCAGAGCCCAGGTCTCAGGTCTCTGGTCTCAGGTCTCAGAGCCCAGGTCTCAGGTCTGAGGTCTCAGGTCTCTCAGGAAGGAAGAGCATCACGCTTCCTTCTGTACAGATTTCATCAGCAGACAGGAGATTAAATAAGCGCCTCCTTCTGATTGGCTCAACAAATCGATGTTCAGTCTGATTGGTTGTAATCTCCCACGGTTTTTAGAGCCCATAAATCACACACTGCCCCCCCCCTGGGTTTTTTGCGATGCTAACAGGTCTGAACTGATCCACTACATCGGGTTTTTCTTCCTCCTGCAGTTCGAGCTCCAGATCTTCGACATCGTCTGCAGCACCTCGTGGGCCGGCCGGGACAAGTGCTGCGAGCTTCCTGGTCTGGTGAGGTCACACTTCCTGTCTCATCGTACAGCGTTTGCTCAAGGGCACTTCTACGTTACGTTTATCCTCCTGTTATATTATTTTATGTATTTATTTTAATTCATTTAATTATTTTTTCTCTTTCCAGAGGAAGGAGGCCGACTGCCCGGCCATGCCCAAAGCCTGCACCTGCACCCAGGACAGCAAAGGGCCCCCCGGCCCTGCTGGACCCCCAGTGAGCTTCACACACACAACACACACACACACACACACACACACACACACACAGACACACACTGCTGAACAATCAATTCATCTGATTGATTGTGTTCCAAGAAACACACATTTAATGAAACTATTGATGTATTGTTTTGCATCTTGACTTGAATGAGTTTGATCAGACAGGAAGTTGTTTTTTACAGCAACATTGATGCACCTGAACGTTCCATTCTCTCCTTTAACATTTTGACTCCCTGTGATCTCGTTAACCCCTATGTTCATGTTTAAAGTCACACATCGTTGCTTCGCGTTATTGGTCCGTCTGACCGGCTGATCTCTGCCTTCCAAACAGGGCGGATCAGGAATCAGAGGAGCCCGAGGAGATCGTGGAGAGCCGGGCCCCCTGGTGAGTCTGAAAACTGATTCCAAGTCAGAACTTCTAGTCATTTTAAAAAAAGTAGTTCTGTTTTTAATGCTTGATCTGAGAAAAGAGCTGAGAGAAAAACAGCTGAACAGGAAGTCACTTCATAACAATGATGACACGTCTGTCACATGGTCCACGAGGTCCTTTATGCCCCACTTTCCTGAAGTCAGCATCGATGAGGGAATTACCCACAGTTCATAGCATAACGTTAAACAGGAATTTAAGAACATGTGTGGCGTATTACATTTACACAGAAACATTGAATATGATATATTAACACTTGAAATCATAGCATTCAATAACACCTGGGTTATTCATCATCCAGGTGTTTGAACCAGAACAAGTCTGGATCACCAGAGTCCTGAAGACGTTCAGGTCTGGCTGTAAAACATGTGAAATCAAAGAGAACATGTTTATGTCATCAAACATTAAAACCTGAAACAACAACAGGGAAACAGGATGCAACGGGCAGATGATTTCACAGAGCACCTGAAGGCACCACGGCGGGTTTCCTCACCTCTGGAGGACTTTATTCTCTCACAGCCACGTCCGGCTCAGTAGATGTGTCTCTTACAGATCCACCGTTTGGGTCCTGTGTGGTTGTTGTGGTTCCAGGTCCCGTCCTGGTCCATGTAGACCCAGGATAAGACCCCGGGTGGGGGCAGCATCGGCACGTCTAACCCCCAGGAACTGCAGGGAAACCCGCATGGTTACGGCTCAAAGCTTCATAGAAGCAGTTATTTACAATGACATGTCGGCGCCCCCGTGTGGTCCATCGGCAGACTGCAGGTTATCTGTAGCTGAGCTGAGATCAGTGGTTCTTTACATCGGTGTCCCAAAAAACATCCAAAATAATCACTTTACAGCACAATTCATTGTTCAGTTGATTATCTAGAATGAGGAGGAACTAAAAAATAAGAAGAATGAATTATTCTGTTATTTAACATCTGCTATAAAGCCTTAATGTGTCATGGTTTTTAAGATGTCTCACTGATAGCTGCAGGACAAACTGTCCACCCATTTCCATTCGGGCTTCCATTGGTTCGGCGAGTGCAGGCCGATCCAGGAAGTGTCGGGTTTATTCAGGTCGCTGACGAACTCCTGAAAACCGCGTGAAAGTGGGATCGTTATTCCTGCGTTGGTTGGCAGGAACAGGGAAAGCAAAAGTACAACAAGCAGGAAGGGACACTGCTGTGATGTCAGTGTGGTTGTTTTTGTCTGGCGATTGTCACTTTAAAAATTCTCATATTGACCCAAAAGATATCTTCACTGTTGTAATGAATCACTTTCACTTGAGTGGATAAACGCGTCGCGTGTGAATCACCTGTTCGGCTTTGCTGCTGATCGTCACCAGGTTGGATCCTCGGCTCTCACAGTCGCTCTGGCTCTCCGTCCAGGTCTTCGTCTCCGTAGACTTGAAGTAGCAGCTGCACTGAAACCTCCTCCACGCTGTGATGAACCATCATGAGGTTTAACGCTCAAGGATCAATACCTTCACCTCGTTCAGATCAATGCTTTCTAAATGTTGCCCGTAGGCGCTTTGAGGTACAACAGCACTCCCTGGTGGTTAAACTGTTTCTTTTTTTTAAACCCCTCACCTGTGAAGTTGCCTCGTAGCTGGTTGCCCGGGTCCTGGTTCTGGCAGAAGCGGTTGCTCAGGACCTCGTAGTCGATGCCGAGCCGCTGCTTCTCCAAAGAGATCGTAACATCTGGCCAAAACCACGAAAAGGCAACGGGTCAGATCCATCGATCGAGCTCGTGTTTGACTCACAACACTCAAAGAGTGAAACCAAGACCAAGGTCCTCACAGAGTTTGGACAAGACGGCGAGTCCGATGGCCAGCAGGAGGCAGAGTAGAGCCAGAACCAGTGCAGCGGCTCTGAACCGGTTCCTCTGGACCGACAGGTGACTGACAGCGTGGGATCCTGAGGACGAGGCCAAAAAACACATTTTTAATGAAGACGTTAACCCGATGTTTGCCGTTGCTATGACAACAAGTAAAAGCTACCGCTAGCATCTTAGCCCAACCGCCCCGATCAATAAACGGCCATAAGATGACAACGTTTCCAACAATAAGCATCAATAATCAATCATCACCCTAAGGACCTTAACGAGGCG
The DNA here is from genome assembly GCA_029853015.1 of Chelidonichthys spinosus. Lineage (NCBI taxonomy): Eukaryota > Metazoa > Chordata > Actinopteri > Perciformes > Triglidae > Chelidonichthys > Chelidonichthys spinosus. The sequence goes on along the minus strand of CM056836.1, from coordinate 522,148 downwards.
TTGTCACACGTTGGGATGATTCATTAGAAACTTAAATACGTACATTCAGGTGGACGTTAGCTAGCATAGATGTTGGTTAGCATCGGAATAAACTCACACATTTGCAACTTCTTTCTCCGAATATTCTCTCTGCTCTGTTTTTTATCCGACAGTGGTGTGCTGGCAGACCAAATAATAATCAATAAGTAAATAAATAGATCCTCAGCTTTTGATTGGATGGCTATAAAGTGGGTGGGCTTAGAGTTTAATGCCATACGGAGCTCCAGAAGACAGAACATGTAATATTTTGTAGAAAAGATCATCAGAATTTAATGCAAATACATGTATTTGTGGTAATAGTAACGTGATTTAAAGGGTTAAAAATAAGAGGCAGATATCTGATGTCGGCATCTGAGAGAAGAAAGTGAGCGTTTCTAGTCGAGCAACAGGAAGCAGATTTCATCATCAGTCAGTTTCATTTGACACCTTTTAAAAACATGTTCATGAACGTTCATCAATCTGCAGCTGTAAAACGTTCTCTTGGTTTTCATCAGTTTGCTGGTATTTCAGAGAAGATGGATCTGGTTGTTAGGAATAAATGCTACAGAACACGAGCAGCCGGATTTAAATATGTATTTATTTATGTATTATTATGCAGACTGTGCTGAAATGAGAGCAGGAATAAATCAATCGGAATAAAAGTGAAAACTAAAAGTTATAAAATTGTAATATTTGAAAAAATGAAATATTTAAAACTTAAAATAATTCAATCTCCTCCCACTGCGCAAAGAGACGTCCAAACGACGTCTTTTCCAAGTCATTTTTGGACGTCTAATTTTGGTCACCTCAAGGTGCAGACTGTTACTCCAGACGACGTCTTTCTTTCAACGTATACTTGACGTCCATTTATGACGTCCACAGTACCGCCGTGCAGGAGCTATTTCTAGTCCAAATATGGTCGTTGTGGACGTCTTTTCTACGTCAAATTATAACTCATTAGGGCCCGAGCGCCGACGTCGGGCTGCGAAGCCCTATTGAAATTGAACGGATTTTTATAATTCTTATTATTATTTATTCATATATATATTTTTACTGGTTTAGTTCCTATGCATAACCAAATGACTACAGTAAAATTAGCTGGTACAGGAAAACAGGTCCCTTCCTTCTGGACATGTTTCTACAGTCACGTTATAATAAATCACAATCAAATCCTGACTGTTTTGTCACCCATTTTTATTTTCCAGACGTCAGTTGACAATACAACAGCAGGCAGTATATACAAACGTGTATATAAAAAATACAAAAAAGTAAATACAAGTACTCTGACTATAAAATTATAAGAATATAAAATATATACTGTATATAAAAGTAATAACCCTATGAACACTGAGAACAGCAACTACAGTGTAGAACATGTAAATCACAAAATTAGTCTTGAGTGGCGGTGAAGCCCCCCCCCCCCCCCCCCTCCACTCCTTTGCGGGGCATGCTTCAGATGTTCTGAAGCATGGCTCCTTATTTTGTCCTCTGTGGCCTGACTGTCGAACTGCATGACTCCATCTGCAAGTAGATAAAGACAAATGATAAGAAATATGTAAAGGCAAACGGCGGTCATACACCAAGTCTGCATATCTGTAAACAAAAATATGTTCCAAAATTCCTTCAAATGGAGGACCAAACACCACCTGACAAAAGGATAAGAAAAAAGGATTTAGAAACATCTTACTAAAACTTTACAATACAGTACTCCACTGCACTAAATTGTTTGGCTGCAAACCCCCACGTGGCTGTGTCTGAAGCGCCCCCTCCCCCCGCCTGTATATTGGTCTGTGCTGCTAGCCCCATTAGCTGTCCCGGGTGTTAGCAAGTGCTAATCTCTCTCTATCTCAGCAGCAGCACGTCAAAGAAAAAGAAATAAGCGCTGGAGCCGCGGACCCATAACCGGCTGTCACCGACAAATAAAGCCTCGACCGGTAACAAGAAAGATGGCTGTGTTGTGAGGTAGCTCGATGCCAACTTCGACTAGCGTTAGCGGTTAGCATCCGCTGCTAACACCCGGCCGCTCCCCAGCTCAACACAATGGCCCTCCTGCTCGTTAACACTGGAGGCCTGTTGCCGATAACGGTCGTGTAATGGCCCACGGCTCCAGCGCTTCACTCCATGCATTTATTTTTCGCCGGTTTCGTTGTACGTTAAACTAAATTGCTCGTGTTCAAAAGCTAACGTTAGCAGATGTAATGCTAATTGTAGCAACAACAGGTTTGAGGCATAAAGCTAAAACGGCAAACGCTATAAATGCATAAATGAACATAAAATTAACTTATGGGTCTATGTGCTGACCGAACTTACCTGCAATTTAGTGGACGACGCTTCGGATTGCTGTTGTAGTGGTCGAGAACAGAGCCGAGAGGCCATTCGCTTTCACCGTAGAGAAACACCTGGCCCAATGGGAGTGGCTCTTATGATGTACGTTGATGACGCAATGCCTCAGCCAATCACAATGGCGTTGACTGTAACACCCCCCCCCCTTCCCCAAAGGCTACACCTTTATTGTTGTAATAAACAGAATAACACTATTTTAAAAGAGAAAAACAAAAATGTAAACAAACAAAAATATGACTTATATTCAAAAATAATGTTTAATCACAAAATATGTCATCATGCCCATACTACTACTACTACTACTACTACTACTACTATGATAATAATAATAATAATAATAATAATAATATAAATAAATAAATAAATTACATCATGTCAATTACCTGCACCTGTCTTAGACGTCGAAATAAGTGACCTAGCCCGACGTTCAAATGTTCAACTGCATATTGACGTCCAAGTGGGGTCATGATTAGACGTCCAAATAGCAGACCTAGTTTGCACGTCGTGTAGTGGTCCAGAATTGGTCTTGGACCGACGGACGCAATATAGACATGATCTGGACGTCTATCAGACGTCTAATGTTTGGTGGGCTAGAGACTCAAGAGCTAATATTTTTCTTATAATGAAATCATTTCCAGTCGTTTCTATATTCCCAGCTGTTTCCGTGTGTGTAACTAATATGTGGTATTGATTGTGTATCATTGATCACCTCTGTCCTGTGTGGAGGCGTGGTGGCAGCGGCTTTCTCCGATGGCGTCCAGGCTCTCGTAGATGTTGACCAGCCGCTCCACGCGCTCCTCTCCGTCCGCGTTGCTGTATGTCATGTTCGTGCTGGGGTCCAGATTGTCCACGTAAACGTTCTTCAACCGTCCCTCCATTCGTCTGTCGTTCTTCAGGAGATCTCATCAGCTCTGTGCTGAACAGGAAGTGGTGGCGGCGACACAGCGAGCTCTCAGCAAACCTCACCGGCCGATTACATTTCTGCTTTTTTCATTTCTTCCTCGGAACTTACGAAACACTTCTTGTTTCACGTTTTTCTTTTTTCTCTTTTTGACAGAAATCTGCTGAAATATAATCAGACTTGTTCACTGATGATGACGTTCAATATATCAATTCAATATTATTATGTAGATATTCATATATATACTTATATATATAGAATAGATATTTCTCGCCGTTGACTTTTGTACTTGTTCCAAAATGTGTTGCCATGGGAACCACAGGAAGGGGCGGGGCGTCACCTCTTTATTTATTCATATTAACCTTTTGTTCATTCATCTGCAAAGCTCGTCCGCTGCAGGATCGTTAGTGTTTTATCAATAAAGTTGAGTGTTGAACATCAAGTCTCTCTCTCTCTTCAGGGTCCGACTGGTGCCGTAGGGGATACAGGTCTACCAGGACCTCAGGGACCCCAAGGACCACAGGGACCCAGTGGGCGCTCCATCATGGGACCCCCAGTAGGTTTTCAGTCTCATTACAGGGCAGAGGTCCACGTAGTCCCGATACTGGTCCCGCTCTAATATCATATCATAATATAATAATCTTTATTTCAATGGTGTTCATATTTAATATCCACTGTCACATGTTTCTCATATTCAGATTTGTATTATAAGTTACTGGAGAAGTTACACTGGGTTGGACAAAACGTAGTATTATTTTACTGCTTCGCAACTTGTTTTGTACTCAATTATAAACGATGTACATGAAACCAGAAAATAACTTATGTTTTATCTGCAGGGGGGTCAAGGAGAGGCCGGACAGAAAGGTGAGGCTGGACAACAAGGAGCTCAGGTAAGAAGATTACTCCACACTAGATCACCACTACCTCCACACTAGATCACCACAACCTCCACACTAGATCACCACCAACTCCACACTAGATCACCACCAACTCCACACTAGATCACCACCAACTCCACACTAGATCACCACCAACTCCACACTAGATCACCACTACCTCCACACTAGATCACCACTACCTCCACACTAGATCACCACTACCTCCACACTAGATCACCACCAACTCCACACTAGATCACCACTACCTCCACACTAGATCACCACTACCTCCACACTAGATCACCACCACCTCCACACTAGATCACCACAACCTCCACACTAGATCACCACCAACTCCACACTAGATCACCACCAACTCCACACTAGATCACCACTACCTCCACACTAGATCACCACAACCTCCACACTAGATCACCACTACCTCCACACTAGATCACCACTACCTCCACACTAGATCACCACCACCTCCACACTAGATCACCACTAACTCCACACTAGATCACCACTACCTCCACACTAGATCACCACCAACTCCACACTAGATCACCACCACCTCCACACTAGATCACCACTAACTCCACACTAGATCACCACTACCTCCACACTAGATAACCACCACCTCCACACTAGATCACCACTACCTCCACACTAGATCACCACCACCTCCACACTAGATCACCACTAACTCCACACTAGATCACCACTACCTCCACACTAGATCACCACCAACTCCACACTAGATCACCACCACCTCCACACTAGATCACCACTAACTCCACACTAGATCACCACTAACTCCACACTAGATCACCACTACCTCCACACTAGATCACCACCACCTCCACACTAGATCACCACTAACTCCACACTAGATCACCACTACCTCCACACTAGATCACCACAACCTCCACACTAGATCACCACTACCTCCACACTAGATCACCACCACCTCCACACTAGATCACCACTAACTCCACACTAGATCACCACTACCTCCACACTAGATCACACCAACTCCACACTAGATCACCACTAACTCCACACTAGATCACCACTACCTCCACACTAGATCACCACAACCTCCACACTAGATCACCACTACCTCCACACTAGATCACCACCACCTCCACACTAGATCACCACTAACTCCACACTAGATCACCACTACCTCCACACTAGATCACCACCAACTCCACACTAGATCACCACCACCTCCACACTAGATCACCACTAACTCCACACTAGATCACCACTACCTCCACACTAGATCACCACCACCTCCACACTAGATCACCACTAACTCCACACTAGATCACCACTACCTCCACACTAGATCACCACCAACTCCACACTAGATCACCACTACCTCCACACTAGATCACCACAACCTCCACACTAGATCACCACTACCTCCACACTAGATCACCACCACCTCCACACTAGATCACCACTAACTCCACACTAGATCACCACTACCTCCACACTAGATCACCACTAACTCCACACTAGATCACCACTACCTCCACACTAGATCACCACTTACTCCACACTAGATCACCACTACCTCCACACTAGATCACCACCAACTCCACACTAGATCACCACCACCTCCACACTAGATCACCACTAACTCCACACTAGATCACCACCACCTCAACACTAGAACACCACCACCTCCACACTAGATCACCACTAGATCACCACTACCTCCACACTAGATCACCACTACATCACCACTACCTCCGCACTAGATCACCACTACCTCCACACTAGATCACCACTACCTCCACACTAGATCACCACACCACAACCTTTTGTTGTTGCCTTCAAAGTTGATACAATAGGAAGCAATGCAACAACCCTAAATGGATGTGACCTTCAGTGACCTTCATCTCCTCTTGTTGTTTCAGGGTATTGCCGGCAGACCTGGACCTCCGGGCAGAGAAGGACCTGCAGGATCCAGAGTGAGTCTCCTCGTAGATATAACCGTTAACATCAATAATGATATCACTGATACCACAGTAACACCACAATACACAATAACTTATACTTAAGTAAACAAACTTATACTTAGTTAAACTAACTTATACTTAGTTAAACTAACTTATAGTTAAGTAAACAAACTTACACTTAGTTAAACTAACTTATAGTTAGTTAAACTAACTTATAGTTAAGTAAACAAACTTATACTTAGTTAAACTAACTTATAGTTAAGTAAACAAACTTATACTTAGTTAAACTAACTTATAGTTAGTTAAACTAACTTATAGTTAAGTAAACAAACTTATACTTAGTTAAACTAACTTATAGTTAGTTAAACTAACTTATACTTAAGTAAACAAAGTTATACTTAGTTAAACTAACTTATAGTTAAGTAAACAAACTTATACTTAGTTAAACTAACTTATAGTTAGTTAAACTAACTTATAGTTAAGTAAACAAACTTACACTTAGTTAAACTAACTTATAGTTAGTTAAACTAACTTATAGTTAAGTAAACAAACTTATACTTAGTTAAACTAACTTATAGTTAAGTAAACAAACTTATACTTAGTTAAACTAACTTATAGTTAGTTAAACTAACTTATAGTTAAGTAAACAAACTTATACTTAGTTAAACTAACTTATAGTTAGTTAAACTAACTTATACTTAAGTAAACAAAGTTATACTTAGTTAAACTAACTTATACTTAGTTAAACTAACTTATAGTTAAGTAAACAAACGTATACTTAGTTAAACTAACTTATAGTTAAATGAACAAACTTATACTTAGTTAAACTAACTTATACTTAGTTAAAGTAACTCATTGTCAAATAATTTAACTTATACTTAGTGAAACTAACTTAAAGTTAAATAAACTACCTACTAGTAGTACTAGTACAACTTCCTCCACCAGTGTTTATAGTTTTCGGGTCTTTACTTTCCTGTCAGTTAGCAGTGAACTTCTTTAATTCTTCCTCCTCCTCTTCCTCAGGGACTCGAAGGCAAAGACGGTCCTCCGGGCAGACCGGGTCCCTCAGGAAACATTGTGAGTTAGATGTGGACTTTGTTTCATCTGTTTGTGACGGTTCACATACTGGACCAGTACCGGACCGGTCCTCTAATAGAGGAAAATCACCATTTTCCTTTTGGACCAGTCGCATGATCTCTGAAAACAGTTCAGTGTCTGTTCTACTCCTGTTCTATGTTATCAACGTAAAGACTTCGGTTCTCTTCAGGGGACGCCAGGAGCCCCGGGGGCCCCGGGAAACACGGGCCCTTCAGGAAAACCGGGAGATCTGGGACCACCGGTGAGTCTGGCAGCCGGTGAATCACAAACGGGAGACAATGCGACAGTTATTTAGTCTTCAGGATATGTTTGCCTCTCTGGGCTTCCATACAGATGCTTTTCAAAATAAAAGCACCAGTTGTCAAACACCCAAAGTAGATATTGCAACCTGATTCATTTTTTTGCTGAGGTTGCAAATTAAGACAACGATGAAACATGTTTTCCCTCTTCTCATTGATGCTTCTGTGTTTCAGGGAGTATCTGGAGCCAAGGGGGAGAAGGGTGAACGGGTGAGTGTCCACCGCAGTGGTTGTTTGCAGGAAAACACACAACTAAATAGGAAATAATTATCTCTCGCTAATTTATATTTCTGCAAAGAAATCTCCTTTAAACAACTTTATCTATTCATGTTTTCCACCAAAACAATAATTTGCTGATTACGGATCCACGACACACCACTCTTCTACTCTATTCTATTTCTATTTCTACAGCTCACGCTCTCATGTCGCGGTTGGAGCTGATTTGTCTTTTTGAGGCTTCGGGAGGTGTTTCTGTTATTATGTCCATCCCCTGTCATTTCTAAAACTGTGTAAAGCTACTTGAACGTAGTTTCCAGGGACAGAGGGAGGAAGTGATGTCACCAGGTTTGGTGTTGTCATTCCTCCTCTTGTAAAGATGAGACTTTATCTAATTCATTCACTCACAGACTTGAACTTGGAGGGAAGGTCAGAGAGTTCTGTGAAGGTCAGTGAAGGTCAGAGAGTTCAGTGAAGGTCAGTGAAGGTCAGTGAAGGTCCGAGTTCTGTGAAGGTCAGAGAGTTCAGTGTCTCGTTTCACCCATAATGCATTGCACATTAGAGCAGGTTTGACTGAACATTCGTAGTTTGTCTCTAAATCTGTCTGTTTATGGACATCCATCAGTTTTAGTTCTGGTCATCAGACTAAAGACAGTCTGCTTGTGGGTCTGCAGGGAGACCTCCAGTCCACATCGTCGGTCCAGGCCATCGCCAGGCAGGTCTGCGAGCAGCTGATCCAGAGTGAGTAAAAAAAACAACCTTCTGGGTATGGCGGGGTTAGACCTGGTTCTAGGAGGGTTCTGGTTCTGGTTCGTGGACAACGTTGCATCGTCTGCAAAGAAAAAACTTCCGGAGTCTGGAGGGATGAATGTGTTTAAATGCCGTTCACTCAGCCGGTTCCTCTGGAGCCTCGTGCTGATAGATATATCCTTCTAGATGAAGATACGCATGAACACTTATGACCTCCATGATGGTTCCATGTTTGAGCTTTTGATCCGATTTTAACTCTTTTTCTTCTGTTTTCAGGCCACATGGCGCGCTACAACTCCATCCTGAACCACGTTCCCAGTCCACCGGTGTCCATCCGCACGGTGCCAGGACCCCCCGGAGAGGCCGGCAGACAGGGAACCCCGGGGCCCCAGGGGGAACAGGGGCCGCCAGGAAGACCCGGGTTCCCAGGACAGAACGGGCAGAACGGGCAGCCAGGAGACCGAGGTAACGGGTCCGGATTATCAGGGGGACTCAAAATCACAGACGGGGACGTCAACTTTAAAACTCTGTGTGTGTGTGTGTGTGTGTGTGTGTGTGTGTGTGTGTTTTCAGGTCATTCAGGAGAAAAGGGTGATAAAGGATCTTCAGGCGTTGGAGTCCAGGGCCCACGAGGACCTCCAGGACCCCCTGGTACATTAAAGCACACAAATGCTGTGTTCACACCAAATGCAAAGAGACCTTTTCGTGCAAACCAAATTAGTCCACCCATCAACCAGACTCCATTCAGAAAACCAGCGTTTTAACAGGAGTTATCTTGTGGTCTTGCAGACAGACCTAACAAAGCATGACTCGGCACTTTTTGCTGATCACCATCATGATAGAGTTATTTCAGCATCCTTTTCATCTGGTTATTGATATTAAATCACAGATAAATACTTTATTCTGGTTCCTCCAGCTGTGGTGAACCAGCCCACGTGGGTCTTGCTGGATCCAGTGAATCCAGCTTGGTGAAATCCACCTCTGGATGATGTCATGATGATGTCATGATTTCAGACAGGATGGTGTTTGGTTTTGGTCCAACCCGTTCCACATAAGTTCTCAATCTGGTCTTCATGTGTTACTAACTCCCCCTTCTCCATTCAGGTATCCAAGGGCAGGGCAGACCTGGCAGTCAGGGTCCTTCGGGGCGACCTGGAAATCCTGGAATCTCCGGTCGGCCCGGAGTCCCTGGACCCGTGGGCTCTGCGGGGCCCCCGGGCTACTGCGACCAGAACTCCTGCATGGGCTACAACGTTGGAGGTACGTAAACACACATCACCAGATGAGAGAAGAAGAAACCGTAACCATAGAAACCGTGTCTCGTCGGCTACTTAGCTTGTTATTAGAGCGTCAAAGCCTTCAATAAATATCATAAATTACACACTCAGTGTTTATGCTTGGCTTCCCGCGTATATAATTATGACACATACCGAGTTAATTGGAGGAAATATCTTTCCTAAGAAGCCGTCAGCTTGTTTGAACACGTGAACTGGGTTTGATTGGCGCTCCGGAGAGATGCATGCTGGGTTTTCTCCTTCGTGGATCAGAGTTCCCATGAAGCATTCGAAGCAGCAGTTTTTATTTGGGTCCCTTTTTTTCTCCAGAATCTTTTAACATTTATGCCTGCAGTACAACTTTGAGCCACTGGAGGGGAGTGTTTCCTCTGCTTCTGATGAGTCTTTACATTCCAGCTAATATGAACGTAGTTTACTGAGAGGAAATGAAACGTATCGGGCCGACAGAGGAAACCCAACATGACTCGTCTTCACCCGCCGAACGCATGATGGTGTTAACCCCCATGTGTGTTGAGGTCAAAGGTCACACGGCAGCCTGAAGGGTCTGCATGTTGTAATCATCTCTCTCTCTCTCTCTCTCTCTCTCTCTCTCTCTTTCTTTACGACTTCTCCTCTTCGTCATCTTCAGCTCAGTATTTCACCAACAGCTGAGCCGCTTTCAAAAACACTCAGTGCCTTTTTCCCAGCTTCTTTTCACCTCCAGGGGCCGATACACCATCCAAGTTAATACATAACAGATCCGATCATTTCCTGGTGATGAACATTTTCACAAACTCTCCCACATTAAACCAAAACTTTTGTTGCTTTCACTTTTAATTTGTAGTTGTTAAATTTCAATGTATCCATCCTCTAACTCTGCTTTTAGTGCGTAACCTTGGTAACCCTGACTCTGTAACCCTTGGTATCACTTGGTAACCCTTGGTAACCTTTGATAACCCTTGGTAACCCTTGGTAACCTTTGATAAACCTCGATAACCCTGACTCTGTAACCCTTGGTATCCCTTGATAACCCTTGATAACTCTTGGTAACCTTTGATAACCCTTGGTAACCCTGACTCTGTAACCCTTGGTATCCCTTGATAACCCTTGATAACTCTTGGTAACCTTTGATAACCCTTGGTAACCCTGACTCTGTAACCCTTGGTATCCCTTGATAACCCTTGATAACTCTTGGTAACCTTTGATAACCCTTGGTAACCCTGACTCTGTAACCCTTGGTATCCCTTGATAACCCTGGGTAACCCTTCATAACCCTTGGTAACCCTTGGTTACCCTTGGTAAACTTTGATAACCCTTGGTAACCCTGACTCTGTAACCCTTGGTATCCCTTGATAACCCTTGGTAACCCTTGGTAACCTTGTCCCTTTGTCTCTTACCCCCTCCTTCTCATCCCCCCCCCTCTTCCTGTCTCACTAACCCAACAAACCGATCCACAACGAACGTTGCTTCCTGCGGTGGCGGGGGTCGGCCGTGTTTGTTTTGGGCTCTCACTGACTCTCTTCCTGGGTATGCTGGCTGTCTCGCTGCCTGGTTGCTTGGCAACGCAGAGGATGACACTGACCGCGGCGTTGTTCCCGCAGTCCAACTGCCGCCCAACGTCTTCCAGAACTACGGCGAGGCCGAGGAGGACGACCCCTACCGCTACTACGAGCCCAACTACCCAGCGCCGCGGCCCGTCGCCCCCGACGACCCGGCGCTCGCCCACGAAGACGTCGACCTGAGGTCCCCCGGCGTGCACCGCAGATCCCGGAGCCTGGAGGGTGAGGAGGAGGCAGAGGCGAGGCTAAAGAGAGCAGCCAAGACGCCGCCTGGATTAATTCAATGAGAGGAGGTTGTCAGAGGCCGTTCGCTGTCTCTGATTGGGTGGTTTGGAGGCGTTACGGACTAATCAGCAAGTGCCTGATGTCCAGGAATTCTTAAGGACATGTTAGAGGGTCGGGGTGGGGGTCTGTCTGTGACTATCGTAATTCACCTACACTTTGAATTTACTTAAAAAAAAACATATTGTTTGATTGTTTTTGTTTTTTTTGTCTTCAAATGGACTCGGATCAGTTTTATATGTCCGACGTTTTGCTCACCAGATCGGAGAAAAGTAGCCGCTTCTATTTTCAGGTTTCCCGGCTGGTTAAGTGCCTGTTGATCGTCCAACGCTCGTCACGTCTTTATACGTCTTTAGTTCAATCGATCGTTTCTTTCATTAAATCCTGATGCATGAAAACTGGTTGAGAAGTAGCCGAGGTGCGAAGGGGGCGGAGCTTTGGTGGCTGCAGAACAGATGAACGAGGACTTCCTGTGAGGGTATTATCAGGGTTACGAGGTCTTTTTACGTATTTTGTCAGGGAAGATAATTTAAAACAAATAGAAGAGCCGCTAGCTGCACATCTCCGCATTCTACACAATACTATACAAATATAAACAAATCTGATAAACGTTTACACGACCTCCATCGCACAAGGTTTGCCAATTTTATCCAAATTTTGTTCACTAAAATACATGCTTCACCTCGGGGTTGCTGACAGGTAAAGTCAACGTAAAAAACACAATCTGTAAACAATACAGGATACGATGATTTGACGGGGAATGGAATCATTGTGAAAAATTACTGAACTGCTCTGCAGCACATTTCTAAACCTGTGTCTTGATAACGAAACTCTTTATCGTGTTTCTGTGCATTTTTTTTTTTAAAGGCTCCTAAACTCTGCAACTTTCCGTCTTCATGAAAACATTTATTTATGTCAAGTTTTGCATGTTTTTGTTTCCATTTACCGTGTTGTTGTTTTTGTTTGTCTTTTACGTTACGTATGAGGACCGCTGTGTGTTGCTGATCTGTATCTGAGAAGGTGGAAAGAAAATAATAATGTAAAAAACAGCAGAGTTATTATATTTCATATTAAATGTAATTTTGGTTTCTGGTTCTTGTTGTAACTGACAGAAACTGTTGTTGTTGTTGTTGTTGTTGCTGTCGATGGAAAGACGATTAAACAGAGATTAGGAGTGAAAACGTACTTTTTTTTTTTTTTTACTTTGGATTGATCTGCCTCCATTTGTGACGTTTATTATAAAATGCTAATTTAAGCTGAAAATCATCCGTTTCCGGGAGGAAACCACTTTTGGTTAATTTTTTTATATTTTACGCAGAAGTTGGAAGCTGATGTGACGACAACCGATGAAAATAATTTGTACGTTTGATTCCTTAAATTAGTTTTGTTGCTGGAGATCAGTTATCTGAAGGGAAGCCTTAAAGGGATGCCCAGTTAAAGGGATGCCCAGTTAAAGGGAAGCCCAGTTAAAGGGAAGCCCAGTTAAAGGGAAGCCCAGTTAAAGGTGCGCTTGGTTGTCTTCAGCATTTCTGATGTGATTTAAAAAATAAATAAATAAAACATCAAGGAAGTAATTTTTTTTTTTACTTGGTCTTGATTTTTTCTCAAAACAATAAAGGTGAAGTAACCGTTTGTCTGCGTGGTAATGTGATGTTAGTGTACTTCTATATTTATTACACCATTGTTTCGATTGTTCCTTTATTGTTTATTTATATTCTTGTGTTAATAACTTTATCTCTTTTCCTCCGTCATCTTATTTCTACATTTAGAGTTTTACTTTGAAGAACTGAATGCACCTTTAAAACGTCACATTTATACCAGCTGTTACCTGAAACCCTCTAGCTCCTTCTCCTGGTGACCTTTGACCTTTCACTCCAAGCAATGCCTCTGCTTCTACACTGATGAAAAGCTGTCACCTTGTGGCGGAGGTGATGTATGGCATGCAGCAGTGAAATGTATCAGAATCTCCTTTATTGGATCTAAAGATGTTTAAAATATTCAATATTAAATCATCTGGTATGTCTTAATATGTTTTAATGAACCAAACTTTGGTATATTATGATCTAGGAAAATATTTTTTTGCAAGTAAGTAAATCCAAATTTCCAAGATTAAATTCACAAATGTATGAGAACAATTGAGATATTGTGCGATATTAGGTCTGATTCGGTGATTCCAACCTGAAGTGAAGTGAAAAAACGAAAAGAGTTTTGTTCTCATGAATTTGTGACTTTAATCTCAGAGAATTTCAGATATTTTTAGTTTTTTTCAGCAGCAATGTTTTATTCAGAATACAACCCTAGATATTTCTGTAAATGTGTTTATTATTACCATGAATGACCTCTTCTGAAGTGAAATAGACTTTTTCCAGAACGTTCCCGTTCGTCTGCCGAGAGGAAGTAAGTTGTGAATCCGACGCCGTGTGTGACATTTTCTAATCGTCGTCTTGAATCTGACACATGGTTCACATTCGGGTCTAAATCTGCCGAATCAAATTGGATTAGACGAGAACGGCAGAGAAATAAAAGCCATGTGACCGAAGCCGAAGCATCAAACTGACAAACAAAGAAATGCGGTGTCATGTGAGAAGAAAGACTTCGATTATTAGATTATAATATTAGCTGAAGCTTTCAGAGACGGAGAGAGTTTCTCCACAAAGCAAAATCAACTCTAAAGCCCTTTTCAGGAGCCGATCTGGAGCTTTCTATCCAACACATGGTCTTCATCAGCAGGACTGCAGATATTTAAATCTCAGTTTTTTCTCTTTTTCTTGTCCACTCTGGTCGAAGTCCTTGTGGGGAAGAATCTTTGAACATGTTTTGAAGCCAATGTTATCTGCTGATGAAGATCATGCGATGTTACTGAAAGCTCCAAGAACAGCCACTAAAAGGACATTGAGATGTTTTGTTGAAATAATGACATTGTATTCATCCAAAGACATTTAAATTTGGTCCAATTATTGAGGAAAATGTCAAAATCTCTATGTAGGGAGGCCGAGACTCGAGGCCCCTTTCTGGTGGACCAACACGAGACCTTGTGAAATAAAAATGATGTACGAAATCAACAGCGAGAGGCAAATAATTATTTTATCCTGTTTGAACTGAATTACACAGCAAGAAATTAGCATTTTGTTGTAAAAGTTGTCTAAGTGACGTCTCTAGCTAGCTAGCTAGCGTTGATGACGTATATTGTGCGAAAGAGAAGCTGAAGTTCGCTGAGCGGTTTCACACAAAACTAAACAATATCGCAAACTGCAACATTCTTGACTTTCAGAATAATCTTAAGTTAAAGGTCCTTGTTGTTGACTACTGCTTATATTTTCCACAAGTGACAATATCACCAATACACTTCATGTAGCTAATGAATATGAGGCCAATATTCTCTCCCTTTTAGCTCCGTTTTGGTCTCCACCATCTCTTCAGCTGCTAAATACAATGGAATAAACTTTATTTCAAACATTTAACAAATAGATTTAAAATATAAAAACAAGAAAGCCCATAATAACAGAAAACAAAGAAACAATATACATTTGAAAATAAAAGTTTGAAAAGGAGTCTGGCCCGACCTCCTGCTCATACTAATATATATATTATTAATACTATTAATGACATAAACCAACTCTCCGCCTCCGTGTCCGTCCTGAGAATAAAACACTGTGTTTACATGATTCCCCATCAGATTGCTTTACATTAAACGTCCTCCTTCTACACCTTGTGAAGATGATTGTTTTATCCATCTTTTTAAACTGATATTTTACTTTGTTTGAAGCTAATTCCACCAGCTGGTCTCTGAATGTGTCTCATTGAGTTTTTTTTACAGCTTCTTCTCTGAAAGCAGACAAACAACAAGCTCCGTGATGCCGATGGGAGCTTCATATTGATCCTCTCGAGGTTCGTCGTCATTCTTTTGATACCTGATGCTATTGAAGTATTGATTCCAGCCGCTCAGCCTCCTCACATCTCAGCAAGGCCGTCGCTGAGTGAAATCGGAGCGATTATGAAGATTTCCCTTCGAAGGCCGGAGGGAGTTATGATATTTCACAGCTCTGTTCACCTGCATGTCTTTCTCAACATCATCTGTGTGTAAATGAGCTTAAAGGTTGCAGTCGGACGCTGTCGCATCTGAATAAACAGAAAAACAGAAAATTCTCCACCGATGCCTGGAACGAGGAGGCCGGCCTGTAAACAAGTCGCAGAAAATCCAGGAACGCGATGAATTAAAAAGCGATGAGTCGCTGATGTTTGTGTCCTGACAGCACGGCGCTCCTGTCCTCCTCCTCTGTGATGAATGAACCATCGAGGAGGTGAAACCAGCAACTCAGTAATGAGCACCGAAGTAGAGGAGGAGGAGGAGGAGAACGAGACTCGGTTAAAACCTGCTTGGTTGTTCAAACCTGGTCCCACCTCGATCACAGGTCTAGCTTAAAGGACCATGTAGAGTTTTGAAAGGAAGTGACCATATTTGGATTGTGGATGAGCGACGGGTGGATCTGATGAACACAAGCAGCACCTTTACTGGATCTGGATCCATGTGGATTCTGGTGTGACGCTGCTAACAATGTTAGCTTCATAGTTCAAGGTTTAACTTTACAGCTAAGTGTTAAAGTCGTCTGAGTAGCAAACTAGCATTGGTAGCGTCCAGAACAGGGCTGGCACTCGTCTACAGAGTAGCAGTGATATCGGTGACGAGGGGTGCCTGCGCACAGCCCAAAGATATTAAAAGACAAAACCAACCTTCCATCCCCGTATAGTTTTGGTTTTTTTCTTTGTGCATCCTATGTGGCAAAAGGGACGACAAACTCAATCTCATTATGCAAATTATATGATGACAATAAATTGCACGTTGAACCTCCTTAAATAGGTGACCCTTGTAACTCGACGCCTCCTGTTTATTCTGGCGCTGCAGTGAAGGTTGTTCTCTGATTTGTAAAACAAAGACTCAGCAGTTCCTGGCTCCGACCCCTCGGAGAAAAGGTTTTGACTTTTTCAAGTCAAAGTCAAAGTCATCAAAGTGGATTTGAGTGGCGAGCTCGTCACTTCAGCAGCCGGCAGACTGTGGAAGTAGTGAAGATGGAAGTGAAAGCACACAATAACACAGTGTTTCCCTTCTGACGTCTACGATGCAAAACAACAATTATTCAAATCAGACTAATCTCCAAATATTTAATGAAAAATATGCACTGAGAGATTGATTTCAGTCTGCTGAATACAGATGATCACAGCAGCAGAAATTAACATGTTTGAGATGGGGGGTTAACAGTCTGCTCCAGAGTGGAATCATTTAAATGTAGTCGTTCAGAGTCCCCAGAGAGTAGATCCTAATGTGTGGGTAGGTGGGTGACCTTTTCAGGGTCAAACTGTCCAATCTGCAGATCCTGCAGTATCCTTCCAGTGGAGAAAATGTGATGCAGTGGTCTCTAGCTATCCTTCCAGTGGAGAAAACAAGGGCCCTTCCAGTGGAGAAAACGTGATGCGGTGCCCTCTATGTATCCTTCCAGTGGAGAAAACGTGATGCGGTGCCCTCTATGTATCCTTCCAGTGGAGAAAACGTGATGCGGTGCCCTCTATGTATCCTTCCAGTGGAGAAAACGTGATGCGGTGACCTCTATGTATCCTTCCAGTGGAGAAAACGTGATGCGGTGACCTCTATGTATCCTTCCAGTGGAGAAAACGTGTTGCGGTGCCCTCGTGGTGAACAGAAGTGCTGTACAGGACTAGAGAACCTTCTGGATTCTGCTGGCCTGCAGCTGGTGGTCTTGTATTTTCTCTAGACCGTAAAAGTCTCTCTTATCTTCGCTGGTTTATTCACGGCCGAGGGGACAGCAGCTTTGTTGTGTCGAGGTCAGGAAGGCCGACCAGGTTCATATTTACACCTGGACCACGGTAAACACCCCGAACACTTTCACCGAGTCTTCGTCCAAATATCCGGAGAAGTGTGTGTGAGCTACTTTATATACAGCAGGGCAGCGTGATCTACTACCAAACATCTGAATATGATTTATATTTATATGAATAATCCCAATCTGCAGTGTCACTAACGTCGGATACAAATAATATATTACAAAAACCAGCATAAATTAGCAGAATATGAGGAGCAATGATTATCACAGTCTTCTTCCAAAACTGACTTCAGGACACAAAGTCAGCTGGAGAAATAATTGCTGAGTCACTGCTATCCATCAGTGACTGTATATCAACTCCTCGTTTACGTATCTGGCTTGTTGGACACTTTGTTTCATCTACATGTATTATTGTTTTATCCCCCATGTGTCATGATCTGTATTCTGTTTCCTTGGTTTTGATTTCCTGTTTTATTTTGTCCTCGTTGTGATTCCCTGTCTCGTACTTCCTGGTCCTTGTTGTTTCCGCTGTCTTGACTCCCCCTCCCTCTCGTGTTGATTACCATGCCTGCCCTGATGTGTTTCACCTGTCCCTCGTCAGCTCCCTGCCTCCCTGTGTATATAGTCTGTGTGTTTTCCCCTGTCTCTTGTCGGATCATTGTTGAATGTCGTTTGTCGATGTCGCTGTCTGTCACTCCCTGTCTGCTGCCCCACGTCTTGTCCTTGGATTTATTCGTTTCTGCCTCCCGTGTCCCTTCGTGTTTTGGTTCCTGTTTCGTAAGTGTTTCTTTGATAGTCGTTTTTGCCCTTGTGGTTTTCTCTGTTGATACTTTGTTCTGGTCTTAGTTCTTGTTTTGTTTTTAGTTTATTATTTAAATAAATCTTTCTGTTCTGCTGCATTTGGGTCCTCACCTCCTCTTTCGAGTCCACGTCTTGTCCCGAACCTGACAGAATGATCCGACCACATTAAGGACCCAGCAGCTAACCATGGACTCAGCAGCCTTTTTTTTATGTGGCTCGACACACGAGCTCCGGGAGGTTACCTACCGACTCCAGTGTCTCCAGGCCGAGCACCGGCATGCTGAGGGAGAGGAGGAGAGACAGTCGGCCCTGGCGAGGGCCAGGGAGCTGGTTTCCGCCAGCCCGTGGCTCAGGGGCTCATTGCCTGCCTGGGTCAGGGGCTTCCTCCTAACCCCTGAGCTCCAGCCATCCTCAGGCACAGCCAAGCATCCCGTCCAAGCCTCAGCCACAGCCAAGCATCCAGTCCAGGCCTCAGCCAAGCATCCAGTCCAGGCCTCAGCCAAGCATCCAGTCCAGGCCTCAGCCAAGCATCCAGTCCAGGCCTCAGCCACAGCCAAGCATCCAGTCCAGGCCTCAGCCATAGCAAAGCATCCCGTCCAGGCCACAGCCAAGCATCCAGTCCAGGCCACAGCCAAGCATCCAGTCCAGGCCACAGCCAAGCATCCAGTCCAGGCCTCAGCCACAGCCAAGCTTCCAGCCCAGGCCTCAGCCACAGCCAAGCCTCCAGCCCAGGCCTCAGCCACAGCCAAGCTTCCAGCCCAGGCCTCAGCCACAGCCAAGCTTCCAGCCCAGGCCTCAGCCACAGCCAAGCTTCCAGCCCAGGCCTCAGCCACAGCCAAGCTTCCAGCCCAGGCCTCAGCCACAGCCAAGCATCCAGTCCAGGCCTCAGCCAAGCATCAAGTCCAGGCCACAGCCACGCATCCAGTCCAGGCCACAGCCACGCCTCCAGTCCAGGCCACAGCCACGTCTCCAGTCCAGGCCACAGCCAAGCCTCCAGTCCAGGCCACAGCCAAGCCTCCAGTCCAGGCCACAGCCAAGCCTCCAGTCCAGGCCACAGCCAAGCCTCCAGTCCAGGCCACAGCCAAGCCTCCAGTCCAGGCCACAGCCAAGCCTCCAGTCCAGGCCACAGCCAAGCCTCCAGTCCAGGCCACAGCCAAGCCTCCAGTCCAGGCCACAGCCAAGCCTCCAGTCCAGGCCTTAGCCACAGCCAAGCTACCAGCCGAGGCCTTAGCCACAGCCAAGCATCCAGCCCACGCCTCGGTCTCTGGCCTCCAGTCGGCGGTCCGGTCGACACCTGCCAGTGGCCTCCAGTCGGCGGTCCGGTCGACACCTGCCAGTGGCCTCCAGTCGGCGGTCCGGTCGACACTCTCCAGGGGTCTCAAGTCGGCGGTCCGGTCGACACTCTCCAGGGGTCTCAAGTCGGCGGTCCGGTCGACACTCTCCAGGGGTCTCAAGTCGGCGGTCCGGTCGACACTCTCCAGGGGTCTCAAGTCGGCGGTCCGGTCGACACTCTCCAGTGGTCCTCAGTCGGCGGCCCGGTCGACACCGGCCATTGGTCTTCAGTCGGCGGCCCGGGCGACACCAGTCCGGGTGGAGGATCGTCTGGCACCAGCCCGGACAGAGGACCGTCCCACGCCTGCTCCACGCAGCCCTCGGGAGGTCCGCTCGTCACCCGTTCCTGTCCAGACGGGGGACCGTCCGACGCCTGCTCCGCGCAGCCTCCGGGAGGTCCGCTCGTCACCCGTTCCTGTCCAGACGGGGGGCCGTCCTACGCCTGCTCCACGCAGCCTTCGGGAGGTCCGCTCGTCGCCCGTTCCTGTCCAGACGGGGGGCCGTCCTACGCCTGCTCCACGCAGCCTTCGGGAGGTCCGCTCGTCGCCCGTTCCTGTTCCGACGGGGGGCCGTCCTACGCCTGCTCCACGCAGTCTTCGGGAGGTCCGCTCGTCACCCGTTCCTGTTCTGACGGGGGTCCGTCCGACGCCTGCTCCACGCAGCCTTCGGGAGGTCCGCTCGTCACCCGTTCCTGTCCAGACGGGGGGCCGTCCTACGCCTGCTCCACGCAGTCTTCGGGAGGTCCGCTCGTCACCCGTTCCAGTTCCGACGGGGGGCCGTCCTACGCCTGCTCCACGCAGCCTTCGGGAGGTCCGCTCGTCACCCGTTCCTGTCCAGACGGGGGGCCGTCCTACGCCTGCTCCACGCAGCCTTCGGGAGGTCCGCTCGTCGCCCGTTCCTGTCCAGACGGGGGGCCGTCCTACGCCTGCTCCACGCAGCCTTCGGGAGGTCCGCTCGTCGCCCGTTCCTGTTCCGACGGGGGGCCGTCCTACGCCTGCTCCACGCAGCCTTCGGGAGGTCCGCTCGTCACCCGTTCCTGTCCAGACGGGGGGCCGTCCTACGCCTGCTCCACGCAGCCTCCGGGAGGTCCGCTCGTCGCCCGTTCCTGTTCCGACGGGGGGCCGTCCTACGCCTGCTCCGCGCAGCCTCCGGGAGGTCCGCTCGTCGCCCGTTCCTGTTCCGACGGGGGGCCGTCCTACGCCTGCTCCGCGCAGCCTCCGGGAGGTCCGCTCGTCGCCCGTTCCTGTTCCGACGGGGGGCCGTCCTACGCCTGCTCCACGCAGCCTTCGGGAGGTCCGCTCGTCACCCGTTCCTGTCCAGACGGGGGGCCGTCCTACGCCTGCTCTACGTTGCCTCCCTAAGCGGCCCCGCCCGCTAGCCCGTCCTCATGCCCGGCCTCCTGAGCGGTCCCGCCCGCTAGGTCGCCCTCACGCCCGGCCTCCTGAGCGGTCACGCCCGCTAGGTCGCCCTCACGCCCGGCCTCCTGAGCGGTCACGCCCGCTAGGTCGCCCTCACGCCCGGCCTCCTGAGGGGTTCCGCCCGCTAGGTCGCCCTCATGCCCGGCCTCCTGAGCGGTCCCGCCCGCTAGGTCGCCCCCATGCCCGGCCTCCTGAGCGGTCCCGCCCGCTAGGTCGCCCCCATGCCCGGCCTCCTGAGCGGTCCCGCCCGCTAGGTCGCCCTCATGCCCGGCCTCCTGAGCGGTCCCGCCCGCTAGGTCGCCCTCATGCCCGGCCTCCTGAGCGGTTCCGCCCGCTAGGTCGCCCTCATGCCCGGCCTCCTGAGCGGTCCCGCCCGCTACGTCGCCCTCATGCCTGGCCTCCTGAGCCCTGCCCCCAGGCCCCCTCCACCCGCCCTACGTATCATGGACCTTGGGGACGTCTGGGATCCGTCCCTTAAGGGGGGGGTACTGTCATGATCTGTATTCTGTTTCCTTGGTTTTGATTTCCTGTTTTATTTTGTCCTCGTTGTGATTCCCTGTCTCGTACTTCCTGGTCCTTGTTGTTTCCGCTGTCTTGACTCCCCCTCCCTCTCGTGTTGATTACCATGCCTGCCCTGATGTGTTTCACCTGTCCCTCGTCAGCTCCCTGCCTCCCTGTGTATATAGTCTGTGTGTTTTCCCCTGTCTCTTGTCGGATCATTGTTGAATGTCGTTTGTCGATGTCGCTGTCTGTCACTCCCTGTCTGCTGCCCCACGTCTTGTCCTTGGATTTATTCGTTTCTGCCTCCCGTGTCCCTTCGTGTTTTGGTTCCTGTTTCGTAAGTGTTTCTTTGATAGTCGTTTTTGCCCTTGTGGTTTTCTCTGTTGATACTTTGTTCTGGTCTTAGTTCTTGTTTTGTTTTTAGTTTATTATTTAAATAAATCTTTCTGTTCTGCTGCATTTGGGTCCTCACCTCCTCTTTCGAGTCCACGTCTTGTCCCGAACCTGACACCATGATGCACCAGCTTCTCCCTGCAGATATAACTCCTTATGTATTTAATTTGTAGTGATTTGTCATTTGATTTATCATGTATCATTATCATAATCCCCCCATCTTCAAACCGTGTTGTTTTTTATTTTTTATAATTGTGCGATAAACTAAATCATGTGCAGACTAGTCGCTTGTCAGCCCCTCCCTCTTGCCCTGATCTGGATGCAGCTTTAACCCTGCTGCCTCTCGGCGGAGGCTGCTGAACTGTGACACCAAATAATGACTTTTGCTTTTTTTGCCTTTTCGGTTGGCTTCATGTGATTAATTGCAGGAAGGCGGCCGGCGGCCGCGAGCTGCTCCCGTCACGAGACGAAAACAACACACACAAAACCCAAGCAAAACCACACGACTGCAACTTTTCATTTGCAATTTGCAAGTTTACATCACTTACGTTTGATCTTTTACGACTGCTGTGTGATTGAAAATCTAATGAGCTCCTCCTTTGTGTTTCTGACATCCCTTTTTATTTCGTGATTTTTTTATGCATATTATTTTTTTGGCGAAACTACAAAAATATGCAATTTTCTCGCCCAGTGTTCATATTATTTTTTTTGTCAAATGGTCACCTTAGCAACGTGTGAATCCCTGCGGTTCGATTCTGCTGAGTTTTTGTTTCCGCTTCTGGGTTTTGAAGTTCTGGGCCACCGAAGAGAAGAAAGGGCGACATCTCATCCAGGAAAGGCTACTAAACAGGAATCAAAAACCTGTAAAAAGGGATGCAAAACCTATAAAAGGGGATGCAAGCCTGTAAAAGGGATGCAAACCCTGACAAAGGGGATGTGAAACCTGTGATAAAGGGATGTAAAACCTCTATAAGGGATGCAAAACCTCTTAAAAGGGACGCAAAACCTGTAAAAATGGAACAAAACATCTAAAAAGGATGCAAAACCTGTCAAAAGGGATGCAAAACACGTAAAATGGGATGCAAAACATCTTAAAAGGGATGCAAAACCTGCAAAAATGGAACTAAACATCTTAAAAGGGTGCAAAACCTGACAAAAATTATGCAAAACCTCTAAAAAGAGATGCAAAACCTTTAAAAAGGGATGCAAAATGTCATTATAGAAAGATAATCCACAGCTACAAACACAATGTTATGTAAACAAGGTCAAAGGTCGTAAAATGACCACGAATTGACTGAAACTGATTATGAAAAGATAAAAAAAGACCACAAATATGTAAATGACCACTCAGGCAAACAGACTGACGACCACAAAGAGAAGCAGAACCACTTCCTTTAGTGTCTCTCTGTTGACCTTTCATACGACCTTTCATGCGTCCCAAATCTTTAATTGTTATGAAGTTCACCTTCTCTCAAACTTTTCTTTTCACGTTGTTGTTTTTCCTTTTTAGCTCCAGAAGCTTTTCATCCGTAGAGATTTTGTGACACTGACAGCTCTTGATTACTATTTTAAAGACTATTTTTAAGCCTTCAGTGGTTCAGTTTTTTAAACTTTTGTTGCTAAGCAATGTTGGCCAAAACTGTGCTTATTGGCTAGAGCTGGCACTTTTGCCTGGCAACATTGCCTGATTGTGTATTCTGGAGACGCGCTGGCAAAGAGTCTCCAGTTGCAGACAACTCTTGTGCAGAGAGACGGCCGTGGCGTCTGTTTCCAGGGGCTTCTCCTCGGCTCGCCACCGTTCTGTGATTGTAGAAGCCGTTTACTGAAAACGCTGAATGAAATCTGAATAAACGGGTTCAGAGGACGGGGACCTGCAGCAGGCGGAGGGTCGGATCACAACATGGCAGATATCTGAACTTGTTTGCGAGTCTAGATGACGAGAAGATGTGATTCTGAACAGAAGTTAATCAGAAACCGTCTGAAGCTCACTGGACCTCAGTTTTCATCTCCAAATAACATTCAAAATCTAAAATTCAAGTGCTCCCATCATTAGAATAAAACATCAGAAACAGATATCAGTTAAATAAAAACAGAAATAAATCTACGTTCTGTGCTGCTGGCTGCAGTGCCCTTGAGCAGGACACTATATCAATCAAACTTTAATATTTGTAAGACATTCATGGACGTAGGAGCAACTCAAAGTGCTTTACAGACGAGCTGATAATATATTTTTTACGTTAACGAATACAGGAAATAAATGCGATGAAAATCTAATTGCACATATTAAATGATCAGATCAAATAAAAACAAATAGGAGGGGAATTAAACAGACAAACCATGTGACCTCTGACCTCGCGGAGGAAATTCAAATATGTATTATTAATTTTCTGCAGTGGTTTATTAAACACCCTCATACGTGGAATATTCTTGTTTAAACGGCCACAATGTGTTGTTTGATCAGCATTTTATGAATATTAAACGACTTGATTTTGATTATTGATCACAGAATTGCACTCTTGACCAGAGATGTCAAGGGTGAGTGGATGTTGAAACCACTAAAAAACTAAATATTTTATGTAATAAACATAAAGAAACAGGGGGAGGGTGTCATTCTCAGACGCTCCTGTGGGTGTCGCTGTCTGTCGCCTTTTCACAGACGGCTGTGCGGATGTTCCTCCACATTTATTGCATCTGATCAGCTACAACAAGCCCATTTATCAAAGATGCATGAGGCTGATGAAATGCAGACAGCGGGGGAAACGTGTCCACGTCCACTCCCTCCTCCCCCTCCTCCCCGCGACCCCCCGGCGCGTGCATATATACGTCTCTAATAACGAGCAGCACGCGCGCACACAATGAGTGCTAAAAAAAGGAGCTTCTGTTTGTGAGGTCAGCTCGGGATCAAACAGGTGTTATCGAGAAATTAACAGTTATTATATAAAACATCGTTTCGTTAAAAAAAAAAAAATATATATATATAGATATATTTTCTGGGGTGTGTAAACCGTGTGATTCTGTCTATTATTTAAAAAAATACAATATATATATATATATACATATTTTTTTTTTAAATGTATACATTAGTTAACTATAAGGTAAAGGTGATACCTGCAGATTTGGAGAGAAAGTGTATTTTTATGGCATAAAGTGTAATAAAGTGCGTTAAAGGGTGCGATATAAGGGGCCCCGCGGATGTATAGGAAGCTTGTAGCCGAGCAGCGAGCCCCGCAGACCGCAGACCGGGTCTGCAGGAGGCGGTGGGGGATCCAGCCGGCTTGCCAGGGATCCCGGCTGCGCCAAAATATCAAACTTTTTTTTTTTTTTTTCCCTGTGCGTCTTCTTCTTCACGTCACCTGCACGCCAAAAAAACGCCGTAAATTTGGCATCCTATGCAAATGTATGCTGACGTAAAAGATCATGTGGTTTTTGTCGTCGATCCCCCCTATGAGCAACGAGGAGGCTTTTTTTCTGCTCTCTTCTCCTCTCTACTGTTGTCTTTAGGTTAGCTATGCTACAATCTTTACTGTACCCAGCGCTAGCTATATGCGCCCCGCACCGCACCACTCTGGATCTCTGGGAATAACCAACTTCCAGGCGGCCGCCACCCCGCTCACCGGACTCCACACGCAGGTAGGACGCCTCGGAGCAAACTTCTTATTTATTTAACTCCCGCTGGGGGGGATTTTCACCAAAAGTGACCGCAAAAGTGAAGTTATTAAAGCGGCTCGGCTGCAGCCAGACTAGCCGCCCGGGCTTGGGCTGTCTGTGTCCGGGGCTGCTGCTAGCGACCGTCCGACCCCCACCACCACCGCCACCACCACCACCTCCTCCGCCGCCTCCTCCTCCTCCATCACGGCTCTCGTAGGGGGGATCACCTCGCTTGTCGCCCCGAGAACCAAACAAATATACAGTTATTGACACCTGGTCGTCAGGTAAACTTTGCTCGGGCTCTCGGCTCGTCATGTTTTGGTGGATAGTTGTCAAGTGAATGTCATCCGGTTCGTTTTTTAATTTTTCTATTTTTTTTATTTTTATTTATGGTGGCCAACTTTTGCCGTGCTCCCCCCCTCTCCCCCCCTCCTTCCCTCCGCCTCCACCCCCGGTGAAAGTGCACATAAATAAATGTATTAGCCAGCGGAGCTAGCAGTTAGCCCCCCCTTGTCACCCCGGTGAAGCTAAGGCGCTTTTAGCGTTAGCCTCCCCCTCCCCCCTCCCCCTCCGTGTCCTCGCGCACACACAGCGGCGCGAAACGTGGCTGCTGCCCGTCTCGAGGACGTCTCATGTCGGGGAAATGCGTTTGTTTTTGGCCGGCTCTCCCTCTCCTTCACCCCCCCTTTTTATAGTCTTCCACTGAACCAGAGTTAACGTTATAAACATAAAAACATGCCCGACACGCTAAAGAAGCGGCGGCTTGGCGTGTTGTGTGTGTTTTGTGTGGTTTTCTCCGCTCCGGAGCGGCGGCTCGGAGTGTTGTTGTTGCCCGCTGTAGGAGGGTTCAAACGGGGCTAGCTTAGCAGACAGCCAGTCTGGCAGCGCGGGTCATCTGAGGTGAAGCCTGCCGTCTAGTATACCACACCGCCCCGCTAACTGTTTGCTGCAGCTTCCTCCCTGGATGTGTTGTTAAAGAAAAGAACACGAGCTTTTTAATGTTATTTTTAACGTGTTTTTCGGTGTTTTTTAAAGCGGTCTTTAACGCCGGAGCCGCCGTAACGGCTGCTCGCACGGACCGCTGGTGTAGATACTGTACCGGGGAGGGGAGGGGGGGCAAACCGCCCGGTTAGTTTGATTTCCAAACAGTTTTACATTAAAATGCGATAGTTCGCGACTTTAACGTCGTTCGCTGCTTTCTATGGAAGCAAATGACCGCGTTAAGTTTGTCCAGTCGCGTTATTTGGAAACTCGTTTTTTTTTTTTTTTTTTTTTTTTAAGCGAGCGACCTGTCGTTGATTTCGGGGGACGGGGCACCGGTGGGTTGCCTGTTTGGTGAAACCACGGCGACTTCACGCCAGTTTAATAAATGGCAGACTGGTTTTATATACTGGTTCATATATTAACACATAATAAAGTGTTGTGGTTTTTCAGCTGTTTTTATATATAAGGATGAGGCTTGTACCGGTTCATTAATTAATAATTAATTTATACTGGTTTAGGCTGCCAGTAATGTACAGCATTCAGGTTTAAACTGTTTATTTTTAAATGTTTTAAACAAGGAACTGTGTATGATATTAGTCCATGATGGTACTAGGAGTTACAGTAATGGCAGACTGGTTTTTATACTGGTTGAAGCTGCCAGTAATTCTACAGCATTCTGATTTCCAGTTGTTTTTTATATAAAAGCAACAGGCTGGTACAAGTTTGTAAAGATACTGGGGGTCAGGTGCCCTCATGGCAGACTGGTTTTATACTGGTTTATGCAGAAATAGACTGCCAGTATGTACATTGATGTGTGTTTTTTAACTGTCTTATATAAGGCACTGGTTTGTAGATAACCCAGGGGGGGTCAGGTGTCCTCATGCCAGACTGGTTTTCTACTGGTTTCCAGTGACGTACAGTATTCTGATTGTAAGCTGTCGCTGTGTGTTGGATACTGGTTTGTAAAGCTACTGGCAGTGAGTTCTCCTAAAGGCAGACTGGTTTATACTGGTTTAGGCTGACTACAGTATTCAGTATTCTTATATCGGCACAGACTGGTGCTGGTTTGTAAAGATACAGGCAGTCATGTACCCAAATGACAGACTGGTTTTATACTGGTTTAGGCTGACTACATTATTCTGGTTTTATGCCAGTTAAAGGCTCCCTGCATGCATGATACTGGTTTGTAAAGACGCTAGCTGTGACGTTAATGGCAGACTGGTTTTAACTGGTTTATGTGTGTAAGTGTGCATGTTGGATGGATTATTGCTTATTATTTAGTGTTCTGTGTGTTCGGTAGTGTAACGTTGAGCGGTTTTCTCCCTCAGGATCAAACTTGTTTTCCACGAGTTCATCGAGTTCACTCTCGCTTTCCATCCAAATCCTTGTTACGTAAAAAAAATCAGGAATAATTAGACGTGTCTTCCCCAAACCAGTTGTGTGACAAAACAAACGAATGTACCAAGAACCTGTGACCTACGACCCCCAGCAGTCAGATGAATATCCTCGATTTAAAAAAAAAAAAAAAACTGAGGTGAGCTGACTCTGGCAGGTACTTCCTCCTCCTCCTCCTCCTCCTCCTCCTCCTCCTCCTCCTCTCTATGCTGCCCGGTGACAGCGGTTAAACATCCTCTTCCTCAGCTGCTTTACGGCTCTTTTAACGAAAAAGTGTGTCAGATTTTTTTCCTTTCTTTTAATATTATCTCCCTGTTCTGGCTCATAATCACATTTCCTTTCCCATTGACCGACTTTCTGTTTTGTCTCATATTTTGCAGCTATTGTATCGCCGCCGTGTCGGGCTTTTTAATCCTATGATATGGATGCAGGGATCAGTCGGTCATGCTGCCAGTCTCCCTATCGCTCCCTCGCTCGCCCGCTCCCTCGCTCTCTGGCTGCTATTTATTTGTCACAAACGCCAACACACACACACACACACACACACACACACACACACACTTGCCGGTTGGTAGCAAGTGCAGCTGTGATTTGCTGCTGCCACCTAACCTGTCACCTCAATCCACACACACACACACACACACAAGCTTTTATTTCACCGTTTACACTCCGTTCACATCGTTGGTTTTTATCGCTGGAAATTGCAGCTCGGCGCATGTTTATTTAATTTTATTATTTAGTATTATTTGTGGCGATTGAAACGGACCCCGTTCTGCATTCGTGTTGCCCTCCGTGGCGTTCAGTCATGAGGGTTTATGGCGAGCTATACGAGCTGGAACAAGCACACACACACACACACACACACACACACACACACATGCAGGAAGCATGCGTGACAGCTGCATCTTGCACACACCCGCACATTTCCTTTTCCACTCAATCTTTATTGCTTTTATTTCACTCACACACTCACACATGCATTTTCAGTGCTTTATGAAGTAGTGTGAGGATGTCTGTGTGTGTGTGTGGTGTGTGTGGTGTGTGTGGGTGTGTGTTTTGGGAAAGAGAGTACAAGCTTGCCAGGTTGTGTGAGAGTGAGTGAAGTGGTGACGATCGCGTGTGTGTGTGTGTGTCACAGTGTCCGCCTCGCTGCTGGAGCTCTTCATGGGGAAACTTGACACACACACACACACACACACACACACACACACACACTGGCTGTACTGGATCTGCAAGGCTGCTGTTGGACTGAACCCACCTTCCACGTCGACTGGGACGGGGGGGGGGTCTGTGTGAAAACGAGCACCAGGGATCCCTATTAGACCGGATTTAACTCTGTGACTCTCCAACACATTAAACAAGCTCTTATTTTGGCGCTCAGCTTCAATAATCGCTTCCCTGCCGTCTGTCTGACGGAACTTCACTTTGTTCTCCGTCTGCAGACGGAAGTCGGAAGAATTTGTTTTTGGTTTGGAGAAGCTTTCGTCATCAAATCGACGTTTAATAAAGTCATGCGTAAAATAAATCTGCACCCATATTTTCCAGCTCGGATCTCCTGAACATTCTCATCTTCCTGTAAACAATCGGCAGTTTTTTTGTTTAACGATCACGTAGCGACATACGGTTCAACCGCCATTTTTTGAAGGTGACACAGCTCAGAAGATCGAAACCCAGCCTGGTTGCGTTTCCTAGCAACCAGCTGCCCAAAGAACGAACGGAGAAAAGTGTAACTAACTATTTTATTGAGGAAAAGGACGCCGCATATCTATCTTTATTTATCATAAGCCTCAGAAGGAAACTAGAATGTCAAGTAGATTTCTTTTTTTTTTTAAATTTTTAACCAAAATCTCAACATCCTTATCGGCCTCAAGAATCCACCATCAGCCGGGCTCCGTTTGGCTGAACCAATCAGCAGCGAGCGATACGTCCGACTGAATCATCAGTTACTCGGAGACGCTAATGTGAGCAGTTTGTAGAAGAAATATATACTTAAAAAAAGTGTTTTTTCACGAGCAGCGATGAAAACATCCTTCAGGCCCAACAACGCCCAGTTAACGATGTCTGTAAAGTGCTTTTTATTTCCGACCGCCATGAAACCACTCGCCCGACACAATAAAGGTGTTTAGAGGAGCGTTTTTTTTTCTCCTGAAAGTCAACTCTATTTTATTTATATTGGCCAATATTACGAATCATAAATTTTGCCTCAGGAGGCTTTAAAGTCTGTAGAACATACGACGCCCTTTCTGTCCTCATCAGATGGAGGAAAAACTACCCCAAAAAATAACAGAAGAAGAAGAGGGACAGGAAACACATGACCAGAATGATGTAATAAATATATAATATGTAGACCTTCACAATGAAGGCTGAATGAAACAAATACAGTCAGACAGAAGAACGTTTTATTTCAACACCTTTCTGAATCTCATCGAATACTCTTACGGTCACATTTGTATATTTGTACATTTTTAGTTGCTTAGGTTCAGGCAACCTTCCTGTCACACGGGACAAGAACACCGGTCTCCTGGGTGAAAGTCCCACGTTAGACCGGACAACCCTCCTCGACCCACGTCAAATACAGAACGTGATCCAAATCCATTCCCTCGAAACGCGATGTGTCTGTTTAACATCCAGAAACATTTAAGGGATGAACAGATGATGAAAATAGTTGGTGATTATATTTCTGTGGATCTGTTAGTGGAATTAGTTTTCCTTTCATTTGTGGTCCTTCTGTAAAAAGCTGTCTCCAAACATCATGTTGGTTGTTTAGAGGACAATAACATCTCATTTAATGTGATGAACAAGTGACAGAATAAGTAGACTGAATACTGACCATTGGATTGGTACAAAGATGGAGTTTACCACAGCTGGAAGGGGCTGGAAAAGCATGGAGATGCACCTTGAAGAGTGCTTGAATTAGACTTTTTGAGAAGGTGGAGGAGCCCTGATAAGTCGTTTCTGTATCTGCTGCTCTCACATTTAATTATATTTAACCTCCAACACTGTGTGTCAATCTTTACATAAGTAAAACAGGAGAAAGGCCCCACTTCAAATATCGCGATGCAAATCTTAAAATTTAACATGCAGCTGTGTACATCTCACGTTAAAACACAAAAATACTGGATTCTGTGCCGAGAGGTGAAGACCAGGTTTACTGTGATGCACATACGGTTTAATTTATCAACAAAATGCTCGAGAACAGTTTGTAGTTTAATTAAAACAATTCACAGCAGACCGTTTAAATAAAAAAAACAATCAGCGAGCCACAGTCGGATCACGAACCGCGGTTTGGCCACCGCGGATTTAATGGATGTTATCTCTTTCTGGAGCTGTTTTTATGGCCTCAGCACAGGAAGCTGGCGTTCTTAATTCCGCCAAAGTAAAATCAATTACCGGGTGTTTTTTTTTTGGGGGGGGGGGGGGGGATCGGTGTGCTTATTTGAATCTCTGAACAACCAGAGACGTGGTCGGCGATTCAGGCTGGAAACGTGATTTATGAAACTCCACAAACATTCTGAAATAATCCTCCCATAACGACACGCAGCGTCTCCGGTAGGTGTGGTGGAGAAACATTTAAATAGATAGAAAACGGATCTATTAAGCACCTCATAGCCTCGTCTATTTGACATCTTTTTGGGGCAAACTCAAGGCGATGGAGCTGATTAATCAGAACATGTGCGTTATTATTTATGAAGGATCGTTCATCAGCATCCTCCGTATCTGATGTGGCTCCGGCTGTGTGACGGCATCGTGTCGCCATTAATCAATATGATCACCTGGATGCGTCCCTAACGACCAAACGTATCGATCTCCGTCGTTAGGGAGAACGAGCAGGACTATTAATGGTGATGGAGCTCGTGCTGCTCGGAGGCTTTTCTTTTTTCATCGCCGCCAAGAATAACGGGGCTAATTGTAATTGTTTGAACATTTTCTTTTTTGGCAGGGGGCGTCTTAAATTTGTAGGATATTGAATTCTGGCAGAAAACAGCAGCTTCCAGTCCAAAAATACCGTTGACTTCATGGAAGAATAAAAACCCTTGTGGGGGTCAAACGGGAAAACGCTCCTGGATGTGGAATCAGTGCAGCGATGCATTCAAATACACCACGACATATGAAATACACACAAACATGCAAATGAGTTGTTTTTTAGGAGAGGAGATAAAAAACAAAGCTTTGTTTGTGGACGGCCGCCTGTCAGCTGAGAGCTAATTAATATTAATGTGTGAATAAAAGTGAGGAAGGACGCTCGTCTTCGTGCGGCACCGCGGGAGGCGTGACGGACAAACGGCCGACAGAAAACACGATGACGACGGCTGTCTGGACCAATCACTGACAAACGTGTCACCACCTTTTTTCTTTTCTTTCTTTTTTTGAGATGTAGCTGTTGTTTCCCCTTCGGGCCAATCAGCTTGAGTCCCGCCCACACCGTCATCAAGGGAAGGGGGGGTCACACGGTGCTGCTATAAAGGATTACATTCTATGTATATTAATATACAAATATATAAATATACAAGTATTTATAAAAGTGAATACAAAATATTTAAAAAAAATATATAGAGCACATATAGACAGTTTTTTAGATGATTAGATTCCAAAATATTAATTTGAATAAATATTTCTATGCTGCATTTAAGGGGGACAAACCATCCAATTAATAAAAAACACAAATGATACAAGAAAAAACATTTTTTTGATTACACCAAATCATTTTTTTAATATATATTTATAAAATAATGTGTATTAAAAATCAGGTAAAAATACCAGAGTCCGACTCTTCTACTGAGAAATATGTTAATCTGTGTTTTTCTTCGAGGCGATACTTCAAAGAACCATTTGCATGTTATTTGTACCTAGAAAAGCAGGTTTACTGTCGACGAAGAGACTTAAAGCAACATTACTGAGAAATGAATTCTTTAAATATTAAATATATATGAATAAATCAAATTAAATCCATTTAAAAATTAACAAACTAACGATGATTTTCATTATCAATTGTTTTCACCAATAAAATGTTCACATTAGACAAATAATAGAAATATGGGACGTTGTTTGTGGAAGACAAAAGAACTGAAATGTCGAGTTGACCTTTTCGTCTCTGAACTGAACGTCATCACTACAACGCTAGTCCACCTTTAGCTTAGTGGTGGCGACGTGGAGTCATGTGATCGTGGTTGTACTTCCATTATAGTCTGATGCTAGCTTTTTAATTCAACAAAAACACGTCCTTCCTGTGGCCCCCTTGTGGCAGGACGGTGAATTGAAACGGGGCATGAGGACATGTTGCTACGGCGATGGAATAAAATCTATTAAATGCAATTATATAGTTGCTGCTGTGTCATGTAAATACTGCAGCGATGCACGCAGCTTTGTCGTAATAATTACCTCAAACATACCGCATATTGGAAACGCTGATGCAGAGGACGACAGAAGCTAAAAAATATTTAAATTTGTCTTTTTTTAATATGAGTAAATCATATAATATTAACAGCATTAGAATTCCTGATCCTGAAAGAAAAGCAGCAGTTCTTTGGTAATTTTGATCAAATAAATGACAGAAACATCGTATCTGAGTTAACGGCGTTTTTATGATATGATCATAACGTTGCAGTGGATGAAACTCGCAGGTTCCAGGAATAATAATAATAATACTGCAGGTGGAGGAAGAAAATGATCATCTTCCTAAAATATGTGCAGGTTCGTCTCTGTGAAAGTGTCACTTTGACATAATTTACTGAAAGTCCCTTTTATTTTTTATCTGAATTAGTTTTCGTTTCCTGCCATCAATCATCCACTGAAAGTAGGAGTCACGTTTTTATTTTTTCCTTTCCTTGATATCTCATATTTAGAGCGAAACACTTCAAAAACAGATGCTGTGTTTGTTACCACTGCTTATATTATTTAGATTTTTTGGGGTGTTTTTTTACCCTTAAATCTCCAAGAAATCATTTTTATTCATGAAGCGAGAGAAAACACTGCTTATTTTCTCATTAAAGCCTGCAGTGTGTGTTTTCTCAATTACTCAGCACATGGGTGACCAGCAGCGCTGATGGGCTCATCACACACACACAATAAATAAATAAATAAAAACAGGCCCCTCCCCCGTGTCTGCATCGTTAATTTGGACCTGGTTGATCCAGGAGGAGCTCAGCGAGCCGTGCTTCCCTGTTTTCATCAGCGGCCTCATTGATATTCATGCGTTTCCTCGCCGTCGCACCTGGGGGCCGCACGCCAACCGCCACGGGCCGCGTCTCGGGACCAACTCCGCTGGGAGAGAGCGCTGCCTGGCTCAACAGAACTTCAGCCGCGCGGCAGAGCAGTTTATTCATGTGTTTATTCACTGTCTATGAAAGCTCGACCAGGTCTCCTCCTGGTAGACACCGACCAGGTCTCCAACACGTAGACCCGACCAGGTCTCCTCCTGGTAGACTCCGACCAGGTATCCTCCTGTTAGACCCCGACCAGGTCTCCAACACGTAGACCCCGACCAGGTCTCCTCCACGTAGACTCCGACCAGGTCTCCAACACGTAGACCCCGACCAGGTCTCCAACACGTAGACACCGACCAGGTCTCCTCCACGTAGACCCCGACCAGGTCTCCAACACGTAGACTCCGACCAGGTCTCCTCCTGGTAGACACCGACCAGGTCTCCTCCACGTAGACCCCGACCAGGTCTCCTCCACGTAGACCCCGACCAGGTCTCCTCCACGTAGACACCGACCAGGTCTCCTCCACGTAGACCTCCGACCAGGTCTCCTCCTGTTAGACCCCGACCAGGTCTCCAACACGTAGACCCCGACCAGGTCTCCTCCACGTAGACTCCGACCAGGTCTCCAACACGTAGACCCCGACCAGGTCTCCAACACGTAGACGCCGACCAGGTCTCCTCCTGGTAGACACCGACCAGGTCTCCTCCTGGTAGACCCCGACCAGGTCTCCAACACGTAGACACCGACCAGGTCTCCTCCACGTAGACACCGACCAGGTCTCCTCCACGTAGACACCGACCAGGTCTCCAACACGTAGACCCCGACCAGGTCTCCTCCACGTAGACACCGACCAGGTCTCCTCACGTAGACACCGACCAGGTCTCCTCCACGTAGACCCCGACCAGGTCTCCTCCACGTAGACACCGACCAGGTCTCCTACACGTAGACACCGACCAGGTCTCCTCCACGTAGACACCCGACCAGGTCTCCTCCACGTAGACACCGACCAGGTCTCCTCCACGTAGACACCGACCAGGTCTCCTCCACGTAGACCCCGACCAGGTCTCCTCCACGTAGACACCGACCAGGTCTCCTCCACGTAGACACCGACCAGGTCTCCTCCACGTAGACCCTCAACCAGGTCTCCTCCACGTAGACCCCGACCAGGTCTCCTCCACGTAGACCCCGACCAGGTCTCCTCCACGTAGACCCCGACCAGGTCTCCTCCACGTAGACCCTCAACCAGGTCTCCTCCACGTAGACCCCGATCAGGTCTCCTCCACGTAGACCCTCCAACCAGGTCTCCTCCACGTAGACCTCGACCAGGTCTCCTCCACGTAGACCTCGACCAGGTCTCCTCCACGTAGACCCTCAACCAGGTCTTCTCCACAAAAGGATGCTGAAATAACTCCATCATGATGGGGATCAGCAAAAAGTGCTGAGTCATGCTATGTTAGGTCTGTCTGTCTGTTTTCTGAATGGAGTCTGGTTGATGGTGCTAGGCTACGCTAACATTGTAGCTGCTCCATCAACACTCCATATAAGGTCATCTAGACATAAATACAGCAGAGACCTTGTTGTTTGGACCACAGACAGTCTCTGGTTCCTCCACATGGCCTGGTCTGGTCTCTGGACTAATGTGAGCTACTATCTAGACCTCTGGGGGACCACAGACAGTCTCTGGTTCCTCCACATAGTCTGGTCTGGTCTCTGGACTAATGTGAGCTACTATCTAGACCTCTGGGGGACCACAGACCGTCTCTGGTTCTCCACATAGTCTGGTCTGGTCTCTGGACTCATGTGAGCTACTATCTTGGCCTCTGGGGGACCACAGACCGTCTCTGGTTCTCCACATAGTCTGGTCTGGTCTCTGGACTCATGTGGTCTACTATCTAGACCCTGGGGGACCACAGACCGTCTCTGGTTCTCCACATAGTCTGATCTGGTCTCTGGACTAATATTTTGTGATGAAACACTAAATCGATTGATGAGAAATTCAAGTTGTCGAGCAAAAAAAATAAATCTAAATTCTCTATTTCCCGTTTTGTTTTTGTGATCATTTCTGAATATTTCCGTGCAAATGAAGAAAAACTGAATAACTCTTGGGTTTCTGCACTCATTGCTTACCTTCATCACAAAAAGCCACATCTAAAGTTGCCATTTAATTAGTTTTTCATTGTTATTATTAATTAATTGGTCAGCGTTCCATTCATTTTAGTTCCGTTGATTTAACGCTTCGGTCTGTAAAATGTCAAATAAATGTTTTTCCGTCACGATGCCCACATTTCTGACCTCCGGCCAAAAAAGAGAAATGAATTTATAATTACATGACATTCAGAAGCAATGCAACTCAATTATCCGTATAAGGCATTATATGCCGTTCTTTTATTATGTGATAAACAGGTAAAAAAAATCCAATCTAGTGATGAATAAATTATGACTGATGATGAATTCTTTGTGTTTTTTTTGTTTCGCCCTGTCGGAGCGGGTCAACTGCTACTCGCTACGTTTTATTATTTTTTAATAAATTGGTGGGAATTAGAAAATGAACCTGAGATGATAATCATAATAAATCTCACGGTGAAGGAACCACATATTTCTTATTGAAATTCAACGCTTTTCTTCAACCTGAATCAAGTGAGACCTGCAGAGCGCCATCTGGACTTTTTTATTCTCATGTAGAAATCTATCTTTCTCTCTTGCAGTTTTGTTATAATTGCATATCATTACTCGACTAACCCAATTAGGTGAAATTACATGATACACCGCGCACCAAATCATCCAGAGCATCATCCAGAGCTGCTCGGCTTTGTAGGAAATTCTTCTCAGACCTGCACATTTTTTTTATCTTGGACAAAAATTCACAAATCACAAAAAAAGTCCTTGAATATGATTGTGATGATAGTTTGCTTTTATCTCCGACAGGAAATATTATATTATATATTATAATCTTTTTTTAAATTTAACTTGAGGCCAGAGAACAAACTCTTTGTTATTTAGGGAAAATAATTACATCCATCCATCCATCGTCTACCGCTTGTCCTGTATTCAGGGTCACGGGGGGCTGGAGCCGATCCCAGCTGGGCGAAGGCAGGGTACACCTGGACAGGTAGAGACAGACAGGTAACCAGTCTATCACAGGGAGACATGTAGAGACAGACAGGTAACCAGTCTATCACAGGGAGACATGTAGAGACAGACAGGTAACCAGTCTATCACAGGGCTGACATGTAGAGACAGACAGGTAACCAGTCTATCGACATGTAGAGACAGACAGGTAACCAGTCTATCTGACATGTAGAGACAGACAGGTAACCAGTCTATCACAGGGAGACATGTAGAGACAGACAGGTAACCAGTCTATCACAGGGAGACATGTAGAGACAGACAGGTAACCAGTCTATCACAGGGAGACATGTAGAGACAGACAGGTAACCAGTCTATCTGACATGTAGAGACAGACAGGTAACCAGTCTATCACAGGGAGACATGTAGAGACAGACAGGTAACCAGTCTATCTGACATGTAGAGACAGACAGGTAACCAGTCTATCACAGGGAGACATGTAGAGACAGACAGGTAACCAGTCTATCACAGGGAGACATGTAGAGACAGACAGGTAACCAGTCTATCACAGGGAGACATGTAGAGACAGACAGGTAACCAGTCTATCACAGGGAGACATGTAGAGACAGACAGGTAACCAGTCTATCACAGGGAGACATGTAGAGACAGACAGGTAACCAGTCTATCACAGGGAGACATGTAGAGACAGACAGGTAACCAGTCTATCACAGGGAGACATGTAGAGACAGACAGGTAACCAGTCTATCACAGGGAAGACATGTAGAGACAGACAGGTAACCAGTCTATCACAGGGAGACATGTAGAGACAGACAGGTAACCAGTCTATCACAGGGAGACATGTAGAGACAGACAGGTAACCAGTCTATCACAGGGAGACATGTAGAGACAGACAGGTAACCAGTCTATCACAGGGAGACATGTAGAGACAGACAGGTAACCAGTCTATCACAGGGAGACATGTAGAGACAGACAGGTAACCAGTCTATCACAGGGAGACATGTAGAGACAGACAGGTAACCAGTCTATCACAGGGAGACATGTAGAGACAGACAGGTAACCAGTCTATCACAGGGAGACATGTAGAGACAGACAGGTAACCAGTCTATCACAGGGAGACATGTAGAGACAGACAGGTAACAGTCTATCACAGGGAGACATGTAGAGACAGACAGGTAACCAGTCTATCACAGGGAGACATGTAGAGACAGACAGGTAACCAGTCTATCACAGGGAGACATGTAGAGACAGACAACCATTCACACCTACGGGACATTTAGAGTCACACATTAACCTGAAAAGAATTACAGTTTCTATTATTTGTTTGTAGCCAATTGAATTAGCTACAAAAAAAGTCTTCTGTCTCACATGAACAGTAAAAAGAGGAAATAGTTTTTGTGGCGCTTTGAGACACGAAAGCGTTTCAAACTGGAGGAAGATTTCTATTCAGGCCATTTCTACAAATCACAGTGTAGTTATTATTATAGTCTCATTCAAGTAGGAAACCACGATACAACTGAATAAGGAAGCATTACCGAGGTAATCTAAAGTCTCATCTTTGAGGTTACCCACTGGCCCCGCCCCTATTAATGATGTCACAACAGGTGTTTCAAGTCTCTTGTTAAAATGCTGCCCAGTGTAGTTTGAGCCTCTTCCAGTATTAAACTGAGAAAACACTTTCAGGCGGAAACCTCCTGATCAGAGAAGTGAAGCCGACGGTGAAGTGCCTTAAAGCTGCGTTCTCTCTGCTGGCCACCAGGGGGCGACTCCTCTCTGGTTGTATAGAAGTCTATGAGAAAATGGTCCTACTTCTCTCTGCTGGCCACCAGGGGCGACTCCTCTCTGGTTGTATAGAAGTCTATGAGAAAATGGTCCTACTTCTCTCTGCTGGCCACCAGGGGGCGACTCCTCTCTGGTTGTATAGAAGTCTATGAGAAAATGGTCCTACTTCTCTGTGCTGACCACCAGGGGGCGACTCCTCTCTGGTTGTATAGAAGTCTATGAGAAAATGGTCCTACTTCTCTGTGCTGGCCACCAGGGGGCGACTCCTCTCTGGTTGTATAGAAGTCTATGAGAAAATGGTCCTACTTCTCTCTGCTGGCCACCAGGGGGCGACTCCTCTCTGGTTGTATAGAAGTCTATGAGAAAATGGTCCTACTTCTCTCTTGATGTATTATCTCAGTAAACATTGTAAACATGAGTTTATGGTCTCAATCTCTAGTTTCAAGTCTTCTTCAATCCAGCATGATTTTTGGTTTCCCGGGTGATCCACCAATCAGAGCTTTGCAGCAAAATAAGATTGAGAGAAAATAATATCTCTTAAATAAAAAACAAGCTGTCTCATTATGAATGTGATTGCCTGTTTTTTCCGAGTAAAACTGTAAATTCCCAGATGGAGCGATTCGCCTCCACTTTTTAAAAACCCGATTGGCTGTTTGTTTTCAGTCTGGATTTGTTCCAACTGTAACTAAAAGAGCCATCAGACATTACTCACACCGTCGCTTCACTCTGAACAAAACCCCGCTGCTAGCGAGGCCTCCGCCGCCGCACCAAGCGCCCAACGTGATACTCCCCGACGGAGGCTCATTCATCTCCAATGAAGGACTCGGTTTCAGGCCCCCGGTTTTCCGGGTTTGTTCTTTGGAAAGGACGTTTGTTGAGAAGACTGTAATGATATGGAGGGCTGAAAACCCGACGCTGCATCCCAGACGCTCTTTCAACTGCTGAAGTTCCTTTGAGCAAGGTTCAGGACCGTCTCATGATCTACAGGAGAGTTTCTGTTGCTTTGCTGAAGCTAAATGGAGATTTTCTGAAACTTACTTTCACAAAGAACGGAGGTTGGAGCGTTTTAATGTTATTTATAACCCAAATCAAAGGAACTCTATTATACGATATATAATAGGGGGTCCCTCCACCGGGTCTCTAGAAGCCTTGAGGGTCCCTCCACCGGGTCTCTAGAAGCCTTGAGGGTCCTCCCCCGGGTCTCGAGAAGTCTTGGGGGGGTCCCTCCACCAGGTCTCTGTAGGCCTTGGGGGGGTCCTTGGCCTGGAAAGACCTCTGTACTGGACGCAAACGTAGAAATAAATCTTCAGCTCTGCCCGTTTACGACTCCACCGTTAAAAACCTGGAAACGGTTTCGGCTTCAGAACAACAACAAAGAGAAGTGACGGAAACCTTCCAGCTGGATCCCTGGAGGATCCCTGGAGGATTCCGAGGGTCGTGGACGAGGTTTTTGTTTCAGGACCTGCTGCGTTTACTTTTCTACAAAGCAATTATGGTCATGTGACCTCCTCCTCCGTCTAACTGAGACGTGAGCAGATAGGCCCTCTGTGTGTGTGGACGAGCCTCCCCGCTGTTCGATACCCAACATCCGCATTAATATTTCACGCTGAGTTTGTGCACGTTTGAGCCGCCGGGTTAAAGTCTGACGGCGTCAAAGGAAGCTCTTCAGAATAAGAGCGTGGGGCTTTTTTTTGTCATGTAAAACGAGGGATTTCTCTTTTCTTTCGATGGTTTGAATCTCAAATAAAAAGTAAGCTGCCTCACGTCCCGCTTTGGGGAGAATCGAAGTACTGGTGTTCCTGCTTAAATCAGAACCCCCCAAGATTAGAGACCCGGTGGAGGGACCCCCAAGATTAGAGACAACATAATGTTCCTTATTAACCAATAATAATGTGTAGTGCAGCCTATAGTTCATGAATAACTACTTTGTAATGATGGATGGATACGATGCTAAGACATTAAAATAATAATTGTTGACAGATTCATATTTAAATTCTATTTTATCACAATTTCTCAACATAATATTAAACAAACGGGAAGGGTTATGTTTGCTTATTATAGTTTGTATTCATGTTAAGGTGGATTTTTGGACATATTTGCATTTTTGGTAGAAAAAAGTTCAGGATCAAATCATTTCAGGACCCTTGCAGTAACTCTGTGGACCCTCTAGGGGTCCCAGACCCCCTGTTGAAGGCTTAAATGCATCAAAGATGGAAGTCACTGATAAAAGAACCACTTTAGTGACTTTGTCGAGCTTCATTAGACGGCGTAGAAACAGGGGGGGGGGGGGGCGTTACCGTGGAGACGAAGCCAACACAAACACGGTGACGTTTCCTGCCTTCATCGTTTGTTGTTGCCGCCCGTCTGTGGCGTGTGAACGCCGGCTCGTTAGTTCCCTCCTTCACTTTCTAATGTGGTTAAAATCCAGGCTTTTTTGTTGGTGAAGTGTAGACAAGGCGTAAAACCGCCACGACTATTTTTAGGCGGCGGCGGCACAGGGCCTTGCGCCATCGTGCCATTTCTCCGCCTGACTCACCACCACGGCAGGAAATGAATTTCTGTCTTCACCAGCAGCAGCAGCAGCAGATGGGTTTCTATATTCAGCAGCCACTCCTTTTGCTCTTTTACCTAGCCAACTTAATTTGATCTTTTTTCCTCTTTTATTCGTCCTACGCACCTCCGAGTGGTTGGTTTTCTAGCCAAACGGCACAATCACCAGATGTTACCAAGCAGAACCGGTTTGGCTGGTTGTGACATCACTTCCTGCAGCAGCGGTCACAAGATTGCAGCAAATTCCTTTACAGGGAAACGTTTAACGCCAGTTTGGTTTCACCATCGGTTTATAATGATTTATTACAGAGGAATATGACTCGGCACATTTTAGTGTCTTTCAAAGCTGCGGTGACACCTTCATATTCATAAAACTAACAGAAAACATTTAATCTGCTGCTATTCTTTACTTACTTCCTTTTACACAAACCATTCAAAAGGATTCTGAGAAGAATCCATGAACAACGATGATATGAAAGAGTTTTAAATGCCCTGAAAATGTGTTAAATGTCAGAATCGGTTTGTTTTCCTTCGTTTTCCATTTGGAAATGTTTTGTTTTTTCTGATTCATATCCATCAAGTACCCCGGAAACATTTCTTAGCGACTGAAATGTGAAGATGATTATATGACATCATATGATGGTAAAATGAATATTTGGGGGTTTTTCAGCAGCGGGAGAGCGCTGAAGTGATGATGGATCGGAGGTTTGGAGGTGATTTATGTTTCATGAATGAGAGCCGATATGTACCTAGCTCCCGCGTGAATTGTGTTTTGATTCTTTTCACGGTCTCCAGTGGAAACGGCGGGAGGTCGATCCTCGGGATAACCCTGAGGCTGAACCATGAATCCATCTTGACACCTGGACGTTTTACGGTGTAAAAAGAAGAATGGACTCGCTTTCTAAATGACCTCGACACATCGTTGAGTGTCAGCGAAGCAGCTCGTAAAGCTCGACTTTCCTTCGCCCGCTTCGGCCCCCGGTCCAACCCCTCCAACCCGGAGTAACCCCCGGCGCTGTAACTCTTCCTCCGAGTGTCGGAGTCTGAAAGCTCATCCCGTTCTCCTCGTCATCCCCTCTCCACCTTCTCCCTCCTCTCAAACATCCTGCAGTACAAATACATTTAGAGAAGTTTCTGGTTTCCTGTCACTTCTCTCTTCCACGCCAGACTCATTTCATCACTACGTCCTTGACCTTTGACCTTCCTGAAGCTACTTTAGGAGTTGGTCTGGATTCTTTTTTATCTCTGGATCCCAAAAGGACACTTATTAAAATATAATAACTAGACCGTATAATACATAGTACATTTACTGTATTTAGGGGTTAACAATTTAGATTTCTTCATACATTTTTGAGTCATTCTTTTCTTCTAATTTTACAAGTTGTGTAATTAATGGATAATATTATTAAAAATATAATCTGTTAATAAATAGAAGAATAATATGATTTGATTGAGCCATGCAGCCATCACTGTGTTTCATTTAAATGATGA
The DNA here is from genome assembly GCA_029853015.1 of Chelidonichthys spinosus. Classification (NCBI taxonomy): domain Eukaryota; kingdom Metazoa; phylum Chordata; class Actinopteri; order Perciformes; family Triglidae; genus Chelidonichthys; species Chelidonichthys spinosus. The sequence continues at coordinate 479,137 of CM056836.1, read as the reverse complement.
AATCTGGAAGATTCTGCTCCACCAACTACATTACCCAGAACACCCTTCTTTCTGTGTATTTGCAGAAAAGTCTTGAGACTTAAAACGTGTCTCTAGTTGTTGTCCTGCAGCTTTAATAACACCAACGGGTTTGTTTGGTCCTTGAAAGTCGGTGGAAGTTTTGGAAAGAAACTTTTTCATTGAAAGGCCTTGAAAACGTCCTTGAAACGCATTGACAGAAGAATTGGAGCGTGCTCTTAATAGGAAGTGACTTCTTTTGTTTTGTGCTTCTCTACCACCTTTCCCTGAGGTTTTCAAACATGCGTGTTCATGCTGTTCATGCCGCTGCCCCCCCCGCGCCGTCCTTGGTTTCCCACAGTTCCCTGCTTCACCTATTGAACCCGGCCACCAGCCCGGGAATGAAGCAGGGGAACGGCAGGAATGCAGCTCCCGAGTCCGAGCCAAGAACACAAAAAACAAGGAAGGCAGAACTGGAAGCAGAACCCGCCTCCCGGGAGCCAGAACCAGGTTCCTGATTGGCCGGGCCTCCGTAGGCTGACCACAGATCCTCCGTCCCCATTGGCTGCCTCTTCCGTCTTCACTCCCCTGCTGCTCCCTGGACCTATCGGAGCATGGTGTGTGTGTGTGTGTGTGTGTGTGTGTGTGTGTGTGTGTGTGTGTGTGTGTGTGTGTGTGTGTGTGTGTGTGTGTGTGTGTGTGTGTGTGTGTGTGTGTGTGTGTGTGTGTGTGTGTGTGTATGTGTGTGTGTTCTGTACCTTCGTCTGTATTAGCTCCTGTTAGCTTCCTTTTTCATCCCAGCTGTCACACACACACACACACACACACACACACACACACACACACACACACACGCACGCCAGCGGCCCGTCATTTAAACAGCGGATGCATGTTAGCGGCGGTGTTCAGTATCTAGGTGCAGTGCGGCGTGGAAACCAGGCCGACCGTGCGCCGCTATAGGCCAAGTTGTTCTATTAATAGACTTCTTCATCCTACAGGGGAGGATGATGAAGATGAAGGCGCTGTGTCATCACAATGTCACAATGCAGAGACTCTTCTCTCAGGAGGAGGAGCCAAAACCATGGAGGTGAAAGGTCGCAGGGAAAGAGTCCTGGCGGCAGACTCGGGGTCCGATCCGGCTCCCGGACAATAAAGAGGACGATACTGATTTTTAGGCCCCAAATGATCCTGTAGAGCAGAGGTCACGACCTTTTATAGGTGACCTTTATGAGTGATTTCTGGTCGATGCCTTTTTGAAGGTTACAACAAACAATACCCGTTCCTGTTTGTGATGTCGGCAAGTATTTATCGTCCAGAGAATTGATATATCGTAACATGATTCTTGAGTACCATGCTTACGTAGCAGTACGCCATGCTAATAACGGGCCACGCTAACGAACAATGCTAACTTTTTTTTTTTCTGAAGCCACATTTGATCAAATCTCTGGAATTTACCCAAAGGCGTTTGACTCTGAACTCCGTGTTCCTGCTTCTCGCCTGATTTGTCTTCCGATCAAAATCTGAGAAATCGGTTAAATCTCGTGGTTGTGTCCGTGGTTTCCCACATTCCTTTAGAATCCTCTCATGTCTCTCCAGGTATTATTTCTTCTTCTCTCTCTTCATTTCCACTCGTGTTGACGTTGGCCGGGTTGCTGAAGGATTTAATCCGGGGCCGAGTTTTCTCTGAAACCTAAACTCTTGTTTAAATTCCAACCTATTTATTGCATGAAAACATAAAATTGCAGACAGGTTATTTGTAACCTGTTTCTCGGCAACATAATCCCCCGGAGTAATGTGGAGGATATAAACTCCTGGATGGGAATCAGGCTCTCCGTAAGCGGTGATGAAAACCATCTGTGAGAGGAGGATTCTAGTTCAGATATAAGAGAGAACGTGGGAATGACGGGACTAAGTGCTGTTTAACACGGCTGGTGAGGGTGCTGGAAATCCTTGAAAACACTTGGAATTTAACGTGGTGTTTCCAAGGTTTGAAAACGTCTATAAATGTGTGTTGTATGTGATGACATCTATGGTAGAACAGAGGAAAGAAGATCTCCATATCTGAGGGACTGAAAACAGCATTTTGTGACATTTCTTTCTGAAAAATGACTTTTGATGATGAACAGATGATGAAAATAGTTGGTGATTATATTTCTGTGGATCTGTTAGTGGAATTAGTTTTCCTTTCATTTGTGGTCCTTCTGTAAAAAGCTGTCTTGACGAAGTGTCATCCGGAATCGAACGTGTGTCCTGTTTCCTGTCGGCGTCCATGTTGGTGGCGTCGCACTCGGCCGTGAACACTGTGTCAGTGTAAACTGGTAATTAAAGCAAATAAACAGGATTCTTATTTTAGATTCCATGTATTGTTTGAACTCATTAAATATGTTTTTAGTCGTGAAGATTTGAAAGCATGCAGGTCACATCAAGAGTTTTAACAGGAAGTTCACATCGCTGTGGTTCCAGTGGGATTTTTCCAATTTGATTTTGGCCGACGTACAGATGTTTTTCCAAAAATAAAAAGTCGAAGTACTGATTCTACTTCTTCAATCAAAGGAAAAGTGTAAAAGTAAAAGTATCCCTATGAAGGACGTTTCTGCTGGCTGTCATCATATCATTAAGAAGAGTAGAAAGTACAGATATTAGTTTGAACATGCAGGGAGGAAAAGTAGAAAGTTGTCAGAAATATAAAACTCAAGTAAATGTACAACATACCTGAAAGCACTTTTGAAGTACAGTAAACAAGTGTTTGTACCTTCTTGCTTCTCACCTCTGGATTTTGGATTATTGCAGTGAATAAATGTTAATGGTACTTAATTTTAAGAATATCACAATAGAAACAAAAATATGATATAGAAAACAAGAGAGTACTTAAATGTATTTATCCTTGATTTAGCCCTTTATGATATATCATTTTATTTAGGATTATTTGTTCACTAAACAATATCTGTGATGGGTCTACACAAAATGTAAAGTGACACCAGAACGTCTAAGCGCCATTTATAGAAATAAAAAAAAATATGATTATCGGAATAATTTCGTGAATCATAATTTTTTTGTTCAGCAAGATTCATCTTTAAGAACCACTCTTCTGATGTGTGAGGCGTGAGTAAAAAGTTAACGTTGGATCGTAAACTAACTTCGTCTCATTTCACGTCTCGTTAGCAACCGCCGTTTTACAGACGCGTAAAAAGCTTCTAAACTCCCCAGCTGGGTTTTTACCGACGTCTTTTATGTCGTACAACTAATCCCTGAAGCTTGTGTCGACCACAGAACTGATTTCAGGCGTCGAACCAAAAACACATAAAAAAAACCCAGAACCCGTTCAGTCCGATACAGGAAGTGCTGAGTCATGTCAGAGTTTCAGGACTCTCTCCTGCAGCACTCTATAAAAGCTGGTCGTCAAAGTAAAAGTTCCTTGAGGAACCAGATCCTGGTCTAAGCACTCTTGAAGCCACTAAAAAAATGAAGTTTTTCCATTGTGAGCTTTATTCACGTCGACTCCACAATAAACCAGCAGATCGTCGGCTAACGGTCGGAGCCAGCCGGCGCTCCACCTCACACCTTCAGTTTATTCATTCCTTTGGTGTACTTTTGGGGGGAAAACAAACTGTTTTCTGGGCCGGGTTTCTGGGGTCTGCAGCCCCGGAGGCTCCTGCCAGGTTTCTGTTTTCTCCGGTGTTCGGCCGGAGAGCCCGGCTCTCCTCCGCTCATCTGCATCTTATTTGAATTTCCTGCTTGCATAATTCCTCGGTTAATGGGGGAACCGCTCGGCACCGCCGCCACAGCTGTTTCGCCTTTCCTGCCTGGCAAAGAGCGGCACTCACACAGTGAAGGGAGGGGGGAGGGGGGGGGGGCGTTCAAAAAGGGAGAGAAAAAAATCTGCAAGTCATGTGGTGCAAAAAATACAGTACAAACAGCGTGTGGTTCCCCCCCGAGGACGGAGAGTCAAACGCTCCCCCTCCTCTCTGGATGTTCAAGCTAACAGCACCACACCCCCTTTCTCTGCAGCCGCACTGAGCATGTGCAGTAGTGATGAGCCCCCCCCTCCTCGGCACTGCCATGCTGGTGCTGTAATTGGCTGGTAACAGGCTTGAGCAGCACCACATTGCACCAGGCGGACTTCAGCCAGTCGCATTAGTCTGTTTACGCATTCACGGCCCTATTAGAGGCTGTTTGTTCGCTCATTAGCAAAAAAACACTCCGAGCTGGAGTTTGAACCCCGATCAATAAAAAAACATGTCCGGTATGTGGGAATGTGTGGCGTCGCCACGGAGACGGGATGTTGATGGGTCTTCTCTATTGAACTTAAATTCCTAACCTTTAGTGGTAAACACAACATTCAGTTTTGAAATTATTTTTTTAATTGTATTTTCTTGTTTTAATGTTTATAATTGTTTCTTTCCAATGCTTCTAACGTGTGTAAAGCATTTTGATTGCCTCGTTGTTGAAAGGTGCTATACAAATACATTGCCTAGTTTTACCTCATTTTCACATGTAGTCGCATTTTAATTTATCCGGACGGCGACCTCCACTGGTCATCAAAACATAGAAATGAGAACAAACTCTTTGTTATTTGGGGAAAATGATCGCAGTTTCTATTTTTAATCTGTTTGAGCAGATTGAATCAGCATCTCCTGATTTAGGATGGATATGAATCTGGAGCTCCCGGTCTTCTGTCTCACATGAACAGTAAAAAGAGGAAATAGTTTTTGTGGCGCTTTGAGACACGAAAGCGTTTCAAACTGGAGGAAGATTTCTATTCAGGCCGTTTCTACAAATCACAGTGTAGTTATTATTATAGTCTCATTCAAGTAGGAAACCACGATACAACTGAATAAGGAAGCATTACCGAGGTAATCTAAAGTCTCATCTTTGAGGTTACGCACTGGCCACGCCCCTATTAATGATGTCACAACAGGTGTTTCAAGTCTCTTGTTAAAATGCTGCCCAGTGTAGTTTGAGCCTCTTCCAGTATTAAACTGAGAAAACACTTTCAGGCGGAAACCTCCTGATCAGAGAAGTGAAGCCGACGGTAAGAAGTGCCTTAAAGCTGCATTCTCTCTGCTGGCCACCAGGGGGCAACTCCTCTCTCTTCTTCAATCCAGCATGATGTTCATTTAGTACATTATTTAGAGTCCACCAGACCAGAAAGCAGGGGATGCTTTAGAGGGCGGGGCTTACCTGCTGTTTGACAGGTCACTAAATACAAAAACCCATTGGTGTCATTTATTAGCAAATATGGCAAACATGGACTTTGGGCTATGATTTCTATTTACCGCATATTATTGACTGAACAGATAAAAATAATTCACAGATTTAAATGATGTAGAACAAAATCCCATCCGCAGAAGTTAAAAATAATTCCTATTACTTATTCTTCCAGTTTGTTGTGTGGTTCTGCCGTTGAGTGCAGATTGATTAACACATTCACTGATATATGATCTCCTTATAACTGCTGAACTTGCACTGATGATAAATTAATTCTGCACCTTTTATTATTTTATTTAGTTATTCAGTGTTATACAAAACGTGTAGATGTACTAATATTGCACGCTCCTGATTTTCTAACAGCCGAGGATTTGCAGAGTTGGTGTTGGATATCGGTGATTATGCCGCTTTAAAATTCATAGCTCCTGATTGCCGAAATTTGCATGGGGAATAGTGTATAATAAGTCAACACACATCTTTTTAGATTCAGTGTGATTCACTCCTTCCGAGGACGTCTTTGCCTGCAATGCATGTCTATTAATCTTCTTAGAAATCACAGAATAAAGGTGCTTCATGGAGCTGCACAACTTGCCTGAGAATCCTCACATTTTACACTTTTCTTCAGTATTGAAGTTTTCCAGTGATAGTCGTCTTTACATCCATGTGCACACTGCAAACAGGGGATGCTAACGGCTAATTCGGCTACTTGTAACGGTGCCACTTTGCCAAAATGTCATCATTGTCGCAAATCTAAAAAAAAAAAAGGTTGTAGCTCACAGTGACTCCTTAGCAACATTGAAGTTTTAAAACTCTATGGTTTATGGCCAACTCATTTCAAAATAAAATACCACATTTTCTCTGGCTTTTAATACAACAAACAGGTGTTCATGCATTCATACCGAAGCATAACGTAGCATCTTCTTAGATCCAGCATGACTTACACTCTTCGATGATGTCATTACGATGTCCCGTCGCCAGTTGACCTCTGTAAATACGCTTAGAAATAATAGAAAATAAGACGCTCCCTAAGACTTGCCCGAGAATCTTCACATTTTTAAGTTTTCTTCCGTATTTAATTAACCCAGTGATGGTTTTCATTACATCCACGTGCACACTGCAAACAGGAGTAGCTAATGGCTAATTCGGCATACTTTTAATGGTGCCACTTCATTGGAAGTCATTTAAAGTGTTAATTTCAGCTGAAATTGCACGTTTATTGTGGACATTTCAAAATAAAATACATTTCAGGCAGAATCAGCCTGGCTGAATGTGTACATGTTTTTTTGATTGTGAACAGAATCATGTTTGTGTGTTAGAGAGAGAGAGAGCTCGTTGCTCCGCTGTAATACAATCAATGAAATCTTATTGGATGTTTTTACTCTGCCTTTCTTTATTTGGTTCAGTCACAGCTGTTGTGTCTGGTTTTATTACTTTTTCAGCAGGTGGCGAAGACTTCTTTTTTTCTGCTTCTTCTTTATTCAGCTCGTGGTCTCTTTGTCCCGGCTTGTTATTAGCTGGCCTAGCACCGGTCATCCCGACATATTGAGTCCTCATCAACACCAGGTCTCCGGTCTGCGGCACCAATAACCGCGGAGGAATTCACCGTCCAGATCACTAATGAAATCTGTCGCTGTTATTCAGCGGCCGGCGTTGTTCTGATCCCGGAGTCACAGAGTGCAGATTGAAGTCTTCGGTCGAAGGACGGTGCTCGTACGTTCACGGATGTTTGCGTTCGTGTTAAACGAACAAAAGGACGGCAGATGGTTTCACGCTTTTTTTACCGAATAATCGTTAAATTGCTTTCTCAAGCGGAGAAAACCAAAAACCTGACGGTTGTTAAATCTGATTGTTGTAGTGAATCAAGCTGTTACCAATGTTTTATAGAAGGAATGATAATTACTCTGATTTTTTAGCTTTAAAAAAAATACAATAGAAATAAAAAATAATAATATATCCAAAAGTAATATGAAAAACAACACTAAAAAGATATTAAGTGTAATGAGGTCACATTCCTAAAAAGCTTTCCTCCTTTGTTTTGCTGAAGAGAAAAAATGCCCCTTTAATATTGTTATTTTGTATTATTTTTCATGATTATATGGTTGGTGTATATTTTGGTATTAATCTGAATTTTCTTTGTGTTAAATTGCTTAATTTTCAAGGGAATGAGTGGACTTTGTTATTATTGCAAATATACCGTTGTTATTTGAAAGCCCTATTACTCTTTACCTGCTGGGAAAACACACCTTTCTACATATTCTGAGGTATTTATATTTGGTACATTGTGGGACTGAAGTATTGAGGCAAGCTTTCGTGTATCTGACATATTATATCTGAGATATTAAGCCGGAAGGCGGATCGTCTTTTTTAAAAGTGAAATGAGGAGCGGCTCATCTTCAGTAATGTAAAAACAACACGCCTGTTGGAATAAATATTTGTGGCTCTGATGCCTCTTCAGGTCTCTAACACAACAAACAGGAAAGATGTGGTGCTTTTGAGCAAGGCAGCAGGGTGCAGCGTCCCAACCTCTCCGGGTAAGAAGGCCTCCGTGTCTGTTTCCACTTATGAATTCACGGCTCGTTGCGTTTGCAACCCCGCGGCTCCGGCAACGTGTTGTCATTGACACAGGCTCACTTCCTCAAAGGCACAGTTGTGGGTTTTGTGTAGATTTAAAGGGTCTAATATTTGTGGAAATTAAGCCGCGTCATGATCTGTGTCCGTGTTTCATTCATGCTGACGCCCCAAAAAAACAGTGCACTTGAATGCATCAGGTGTTTTATTTTAAAGATAAAAGAGTGGCTTGTCTTTATACGGCATCTTCATCCAATTTTAACATGGGGGGGGGCTTTTAGAGCCTCAAGTGGTCATTTGAGGAACTGCAGGTTTTTGGCAATTCTGTATTGGCTTTGTTTGGGTGGTTTACTCAGTCACCAAAACTCAACTTTTAAGGCAACGTGACAATGAGTTCTTGTGACAGGATCCACAAAAACATAACTTAAAGCCTTTTTGCAGGTTTTTGCAAGTCTTGCATAACCGTTGAGACCTGATCCTACTGGGTGAATTCCATCTGTATTTACAGTCATCAGTTGTAAAGAAATAATTAAAAAAGTCCTATACTAACCAAGAAAGATTACGCAAATGTAGCATAATCTTCAGGTGGGGCGTTGGCCGATGGTTAAACGTTATAACTCAATTAGCTCTGCAAGACCACAGTTGCCACGTCAAAACCACATCGACACCTCTGGCAATGTTTATTTTCCAATTAACCAACTGTTACCAGATCAAAGAAATTTGCATGTTCAGCAGCAAAGCTCATCTGCTTACTTTACCGTAAGAGTCACTGCCGGTGGAAAGCCAATGTTTGCTTGTTTCTTCTGTACTTTACCGCTGAAGGTAGTTTCTTGCCAGAAGTCGTTAGGCATGTTTGGATTGCCGAGAGCTTCAGTCGTCTAAACTGCTAGCTGGAGGCCGTACCTTCAAGTCACGATGGCCTCAAATTAAAACTAAATTTTAAAAACTGTGGCATCAACACTGTCTTCACAATCTTTTAATAAGATATTCTTTTTTGACGTTTTAAACAAAAATTGGGGCCAGATTGTACGCATTTTCTCTCTTTGAGCTCTGCTTTGGCAAGATGGTTCAGGCTAGTCCAGAGGCCTCAAACTGGTTTCAGTTCCTGGGCCTCAACACAGTACAGTGTCATCACGTCGTTTAATTGCATGCTGAAGCTGCTGATTGACAATATCAATGCATTATGGAATCATCATTTTATTTTAATTTAGTTTTTTCGTCGGAAAGCTACTCACGTTTAACTTCTTCAACTGTATTTCCGCCACTGAAAAAAATATCCAATTTCCTCTGATAAATCAAAGAAAGGCATCATCACGGCTCCTCGGCTTAACCCCCATACTTTGCTGTACTAAACTTAGCGTAGGTTTCGTAGCGTAACGTCCTCCCGACTGACAGAACACGATAATTGAAATCCTCTTAATTTACAGTCGAGCAGAGCGTCAAGAAAAACGTGAAAAATTCTCGCCCGTGTCCACGAATCAGTAGACCTCAACTCTCACGATCGGAGCCTAAACCAAAACCAGTAGCTAAAAGAGGCTAAAATGCTTCTTCTCATTGCACACAATCGTTCTATTGCTCCTATAAAAAATGGTTTGCGTCATCGAGCCTCGCCGACTATCACCGTTAACAAAAGAACCTCCTTTAATCGACCCTTTAACGCTTTTTAATTTGTACCAACCTGAATGCAGGCAGACAGACAGGCAGACAGACAGGCAGACAGACAGGCAGACAGACAGGCAGATGGACAGTCAGTCACTACCCACTAAAGAAGAAAACCCACTAGACTAGTGAATGCGGCCGACCGGCTCATTTGTATGCTTTGTAAGCACTAATCAAGATATGCTAAATATCCAGATGAGCCATCAGCCTGATGTGTTGGAGGCGTGTGGATGGATGGAGGACACGTCCTCCCCCGCCGCCGCCGCCACATCAATCTGAGGCTTCGGTGCGTCAGAGACAGGAAGTGAGGACGTACGGGGATTCGTCTCGGTGACTTTAGCACTTAAATATTAATGCGAGCGTGCCGTGACGGAGAGCACCTGGACGCATGATGCAAACGGCTGCAAGAGCCGGAGCGGCGCACGTATAGACGGGGGAGGGTCGCGTGGTGCGTTCAGGTTACCCCGGTAACGACACTCATTAAGGAGATGGAAGTTTTCACGGTCTGAGACTGATTCTGTTCATGAACTCATTTCCATTTCCAGATGTATCTTCAAATAATATTTGAGATTTAGTCAGGTGTAAACAAAGGACCACAACGTAAAAATCCACTTTCCATTTTATTTTTGAAAACGTCGCGTAAACAAACGTCCAGAATGTACAAATATTTTAGTGTATTATTTGAAACAAATGTTGTGTAAACAAAGTACCAGAACATAAAAATACGTTTGCGTTTTCTTTTGAAAACAAAAACAAACGTCCAGAACGTAAACAAAATTATTTTGAAAAAGTAATGTAAGCGGTCGTGTAGAAAACCACGTCTACTACAGCTAAACCATGAATTTCTTAAAGAACGAGCTACAGATTTACTACTTTTTCTGTGTGTGTGTGAACGCAGCGTCTCAGCAGAGCCACACACAATAAAACCCAAATACTCACTGTTGGTTTCTCTCTGTAGTAGTTTAGTGTAGTGATGATCACCTCTGGGCCTCTGGAGCACAGTGAGAGTACTACACACACACACACACACACAACACACACACACACACACACACAGAGTCAGGAGCTGGTTAGTGTCGGCCGGTGATGGATGGAGGATGAGGTCAGTCCTGAGGGGATCCGGACTCTCTGGAAAAGACCTGTTGTTCACTCACTGTGTCTCTGTGTGTCTGCTGATGATCTCATCACACACACACACACACACACACACACATACACACACTCACACACACACATACACACACTCACACTCACATCCTGGTGATCCCCTGTTAAAGGAAGTGGCCGGTTTTTAATGTCCTTTTGGAAATGTAATGTTTGTTGTTGTTTACGTGTCTGATTCAGAAGCAAAAAAACAACAGAAAAGTGACATAAAAATCCAAATATATAACGGAGCAGAAATGCACCTGGAAGTGCACCTGGAAGTTCACCTGGAAGTGCACCTGGAATTTCACCTGGAAGTGCTTGAGTTTGACTTGGAGAAGGAGTAACCCTGGTCTGTGATGAAATGGGCTGATTTCGTGAACGTGACGTCGGGGTTTCCCTGCATTCCTTGTTTCCGATGTTTCTGCTTCATAGACAACGCTCATTAATTGTTATTTATTATTCATGTTCCGACCAGCTGAGAGATGAAGCGGCCCTTGGGGGCCCCACTGCGGGGCGTCACTGTACATTTGGGGTCTGGACCTGATCCTCAGGCCTTCACCGCGCCGCATCCTGATGATGAGGCTCTGGTGCGTTCAGGGTCCCATGTGACGTTACGATGTCATGTTACGATGTCATGTTACGATGTCATGTTACGGTGTCCCGTCACGTTGTCCCGTTGCATTGTCGAATTACGTTGTCATGTTACGGTGTCACGTTACAATGTCACGTTATGTTGTCACGTTACAATGTCACGTTATGGTGTCACGTTACAATGTAACGTTATGTTCTCACGTTACAATGTCACGTTATGGTGTCACGTTACAATGTCACGTTATGGTGTCACGTTATGGTGTCACGTTACAATGTCACGTTATGTTGTCACGTTACAATCTCACGTTATGGTGTCACGTTACAATGTAACGTTATGTTGTCACGTTACAATGTAACGTTATGGTGTCACGTTACAATGTCACGTTATGGTGTCACGTTACGATGTTAGGATACAATGTCACGTTATGGTGTCACGTTATGGTGTCACGTTACAATGTCACGTTATGGTGTCACGTTACAATGTCACGTTATGTTGTCACGTTACAATCTCACGTTATGGTGTCACGTTACAATGTAACGTTATGTTGTCACGTTACAATGTAACGTTATGGTGTCACGTTACAATGTCACGTTATGGTGTCACGTTACGATGTTAGGATACAATGTCACGTTATGGTGTCACGTTATGGTGTCACGTTACAATGTCACGTTATGGTGTCACGTTACAATGTAACGTTATGTTGTCACGTTACAATGTCACGTTATGGTGTCACGTTACAATGTCACGTTATGTTGTCACGTTACAATGTCACGTTATGTTGTCACGTTACAATGTCACGTTACGGTGTCACGTTACGATGTTAGGATACAATGTCACGTTATGGTGTCACGTTATGTTGTCACGTTATGTTGTCACATTACAGTGTCACGTTACGGTGTCACGTTACAATGTCACGTTATGGTGTCACGTTACAATGTAACGTTATGTTCTCACGTTACAATGTCACGTTATGGTGTCACGTTACAATGTCACGTTATGGTGTCACGTTACAATGTCACGTTATGTTGTCACGTTACAATCTCACGTTATGGTGTCACGTTACAATGTAACGTTATGTTGTCACGTTACAATGTAACGTTATGGTGTCACGTTACAATGTCACGTTATGGTGTCACGTTACGATGTTAGGATACAATGTCACGTTATGGTGTCACGTTATGGTGTCACGTTACAATGTCACGTTATGGTGTCACGTTACAATGTAACGTTATGTTGTCACGTTACAATGTCACGTTATGGTGTCACGTTACAATGTCACGTTATGGTGTCACGTTACGATGTTAGGATACAATGTCACGTTATGGTGTCACGTTATGGTGTCACGTTACAATGTCACGTTATGGTGTCACGTTACAATGTAACGTTATGTTGTCACGTTACAATGTCACGTTATGGTGTCACGTTACAATGTCACGTTATGTTGTCACGTTACAATGTCACGTTATGTTGTCACGTTACAATGTCACGTTACGGTGTCACGTTACGATGTTAGGATACAATGTCACGTTATGGTGTCACGTTATGTTGTCACGTTATGTTGTCACGTTACAGTGTCACGTTACGGTGTCACGTTACAATGTCACGTTATGGTGTCACGTTACAATGTAACGTTATGTTGTCACGTTACAATGTCACGTTATGGTGTCACGTTACAATGTCACGTTATGGTGTCACGTTACAATGTCACGTTATGTTGTCACGTTACAATGTCACGTTATGGTGTCACGTTACAATGTCACGTTATGTTGTCACGTTACAATGTCACGTTATGGTGTCACGTTACAATGTCACGTTATGGTGTCACGTTACAATGTCACGTTATGTTGTCACGTTACGGTGTCACGTTACGATGTTAGGATACAATGTCACGTTAGGATGCTACAATACTAGGGGTGTGAATCTTTGGCTTCACAGCGATTCGATTAAAGGACGATTTTTTCTTTTTGTAACGATTCGATTGGATTCAGTAACTTGTAACCAAAGTTCTATATCCATGAAATAAACATGCAATAATGTGAGTGAGACTATCTGTATTCTTCTGAAAGGTGAACAAATAACATATTTATTCTAGAAAAAAGTAAACCTGCATAATATTTTATGCTGAATACAAAAATGTAATTAAACATTGCTCAGTTATTTTGAATTTTCAGTAGACTACATGCTGGCGGGGGAGAGAGTGTCTTAAACGTATTAAAACATCAATCAACAACATAATCATAAGTAAGAATCACGATTCATCCGATTAAATACATTAATATCGATTTTTGGTGAAGCCAAAACGATTCGTTCTATTTATTTATTGTAGCAGATCGAGTTAGTAGAATCTATACTGACTATCGATTCATGGATTGATCGAATAATTCGTTACACCTCTATACAATACGATGTTAGGATCAAATGTTACAGTACAATGTTATGCTACGACATTATCACAGTAAGACATTATCGAGATATGTAGGAATACTTAAGTCAGAGTATGATGTCATCACGATACGATGTCATCACTTGGATGATAAATCCTCATTTCAAATCCTCATTTTTAGATGACCGTCTCGTTTTAATATTGATTTCACGTTGATTCTGTTGTCTGTAAATCGTAAATCTGTAAAGACGTGAAGAAGGAAACGGACCCCGGTGTGTTGGCCTTTCAAAATAAAACGCTTGACTTTTCAGTCTTTTTTTAATTTGCTGGGTAATTGTTCATTAGAGTACACGGCAAGTACTGCTGCTTATGGTGAAGGGTGTGTGTGTGTGTGGTGTGTGTGTGTGTGTGTGTGTGTGTGTGTGTGTGTGTGTGGTGTGTGTGTGGTGTGTGTGTGTGTGGGTGTGTGTGTGGGTGTGTGTGTGGGTGTGTGTGTGGGTGTGTGTGTGGGTGTGTGTGTGTGTCATCCAAAGTGAGACTTGCCTTTGGGTTAAAGTGGAGAGTTAATTGAAGTCAATAGAAACCAAAATAATGCAAAGCATGTGTATGCAAATGTATCACAAGCTCACACACACACACACACACACACACACACACACACACACACACACACATTTAAAAGCGGTGCAGCAGAGATCCGTTTGCAGTGTTTTTAATAAACAACAACACAAGCTGGCCAGGTTGTCTTGGTGGTTATGTGGTTTAGTCTCACCTCTTAAATCTGGTCCTGATCCTGGTCCTGATCCTGATCCTGGTCTCGTTCTGTTTCTCTTAACAACATGAAAAGACTTGATTTGCATTAAGTTGAAACTTTCTCCGAAGTCTCTTTGTTTTTCTGTCTCTCTCTCTCTCTGACGCTCCCTTCTCTTTGGCACATGTTGCCACGGTAACCACAGCCTCTCTTTTTTCGTTTCTTCTTCTTCTTTAAACGTTGGGCCAAGTTGTAGTGGTGCAGTTTTTTAAGGCCTGCATTGGTCACGCACACATTCGATCACGCAATCACACAAACTGTTTAACCTCCTCGTCTGCTTTCAGATTACCCAGAGTGCCGCTGGCCTAGAGGATCATCCAGGAGTAAAGGGAGAACGAGGAGGACGCGCGGCGATTGGAGGAGGAGGCGCAGCCTCAGAAAAGACCCTCTGACACCAGTGAAGCCCCGCCCCCTTTGAGGAAGTGCAGTAAGTGTTTTTTTGTGTGTACTTTTCAGGGGGAAGACTTTGATTTTTAAATTGAGACAATCACAGAGCGATGAAAGTAAATGCAGTTTGAGGTTTTGGCAGCGATGCTCAACACTGTTTCTGCAGAGAGGAAGCACTTTCACCGGAGACAATGAAGCCATGAATCACCAGAGGTGATTCTCTGAGGTTGGTGAACTTCTGTTGAAATTTGTGTAAGTGCCGTTTTGGCGTTCGGCGGTTGCTGGCGGGTCCGGGTTCCCGTTAGTCCGATGGCAGCCCTGCGGAGCTCCTGATTTGTGGTTGCGGGAAGGAGGAGGAGGAGGGACTACGCTGTTCCTCCTCTGCGGAGGAGCAAACAGTGACTGATGATGGCGAGCTGTTGCCGGTGACGGCGTTCCCATGGAAGCTCGTCTCCACGGGAACAGCGGCGGTTTAATTTCCACCTGCAGCGTCGGACCTGCAGCTGCTTCTTCTGGTAGTGTCAAAGTGTGTTTAACGATGAACAATCTGGTGGATGCGATGCAGACGAGGCAAGCTGAGTGTCAATAACAGCTTTGAAGGTGCCGTGTAAATGATCCGGTGCCATCTAGTGGTCAGGCTGCAGGTTGCAGCCGCTCGAAGCGCGCTAGAACTATGGTGGCTGACGAGCAAAAGCTATAAACGTGAATAGACACAACAACCCCGTCTCCGACAAAACGTTGATCCCGAAAAACTAAAATGCAGTTTTTAAACGGTTAAAAAGAACATCGTCAACAAACAAAACAAAACAAAGCTAAAAAACAAGCTAGGATCAGTTTTAGTAAAAATCCTCACGGTTCGGTTTTATGTGAACGAACTTGATACAAATCAGAAACATGACAAACGTAGGTTAAAACGCTGCGTTTGACGCTGTTGTCAGATTTGTTTGAAAAGTAATCCACGTTTCCCTCGAAAGCCTCGTAATCCTTCGGAGACCAAGTTTAAAATGAAACGACTTGTTCTAAGCTAACGAAAACACAACGATTCTTTAATTTCAGTATATACTAAAGAAAACATCATGTTATGACTAACGATCAAACATCCGCAGGTTTTGTAGCTAAACGGCTAAAAGGCCCAAAAACATTCGGATGCCTTAGAAACTCCGGGGAACCATTAAGAAGTGACGATCTCAAAGATTTCCGTTTTGTTCCCCATGTACGTTTTATTGTTTTTCTGTCCAGTTTGAATGAAGTATGTTTTTACGACCATCGGAAGGTAAAATGACCATTTCTGTCAATGGAGTCTGGTGTCTTTGAGGAACTCGATGCTTTCAGGGTTTCTTTGGACCAAAGAAAAGATGTTTCATTTTGTTTGTCCAGGTTGAATTTGGTGCTTTTGAGAGAACATTTGGATTTTAATTAAACAGAATGATTTTCCTTAAATTACTGTTTTTATTATTGTATTTTCAAGTCAACATGCGTCACGTAGCGTCACGCTGATAACGGGGGGAAATAATCACAAGCCCATAAATCTGTTTATTGTTTCCTGCTAAAGAGAAAAAGCAGCTGTTTTAGTCCGTATATCTTCAGTACGAGCAGCTGTTTGAGAATGTGGCAGAAAGTCTGGGTGTTTTGTAGTGAAGACGAGTAAAAGGAAGCCGCTGTAAATCCCAGAGATTTGTTCAGAGTCAGCCGGAGATTTCTGATCAGACGCCTCGCAGGAGGGAATCCAGGAGGAGGAACCGGAGGTCCAGGTTCCCCAAACAAAACCATGAAAACGTGTGAAATCTGCATAACGATGTTCGGTTTAAAAGAGAACTAAATGTTTCTGGTCTCGTCGAAAACAAGAGAGGATCGTCTGGGCTGAGACATTGTTTTTTTGTTACCCACATTACACGCTGGCGTCGGGGACAGCGTCCATCAGAGCGAGGAAACTTAAAAGTGAATCAAACCCCGCTTCACGTCTTTGGTCCCTTTTTTGTTTTTTGTCCCATCAGCGTCCTTCAGTCCTTCACCGCAATAAAACAAACAATCCTTCAGAGGTGTTTGCTCAGCGCTTCAGTGTAAACGGTGTGTGTATTGTGGTTTATGATGCATCCATGTGAAGGATGAAGGTGTAGAAACAAGAGAAAGAGAAGAGAAGGTGATGGACGAGGAGGGAGAGTCACACTGGGAAGACCGAGATGGAAAAAACAGTTCATCTCTAAAACAGGAAGTAGAGGAACAGAAGTGCAAACAGGAAGTAGAGGAACAGAAGTGCAAACGGGAAATAGAGGAACAGAAGTGCAAACAAGACGTAGAGGAACAGAAGAGCAAATAGGAAGTAGAGGGACAGAAGAGTAAACAGGAAGTAGAGGAACAGAAGAGCAAACAGGAAGTAGAGGAACAGAAGTGCAAACAAGACGTAGAGGAACAGAAGAGCAAATTGGAAGTAGAGGGACAGAAGAGTAAACAGGAAGTAGAGGAACAGAAGAGCAAACAGGAAGTAGAGGAACAGAAGTGCAAACAAGACGTAGAGGAACAGAAGAGCAAATAGGAAGTAGAGGAACAGAAGAGTAAACAAGACGTAGAGGAACAGAAGAGCAAACAGGAAGTAGAGGAACAGAAGAGCAAATAGGAAGTAGAGGGACAGAAGAGTAAACAGGAAGTAGAGGAACAGAAGAGCAAACGGGAAGTAGAGGAACAGAAGTGCAAACAAGACGTAGAGGAACAGAAGAGCAAATAGGAAGTAGAGGGACAGAAGAGTAAACAGGAAGTAGAGGAACAGAAGAGCAAACAGGAAGTAGAGGAACAGAAGTGCAAACAAGACGTAGAGGAACAGAAGAGCAAATAGGAAGTAGAGGAACAGAAGAGTAAACAAGACGTAGAGGAACAGAAGTGCAAACAAGACGTAGAGGAACAGAAGAGCAAATAGGAAGTAGAGGGACAGAAGAGTAAACAGGAAGTAGAGGAACAGAAGAGCAAACAGGAAGTAGAGGAACAGAAGTGCAAACAAGACGTAGAGGAACAGAAGAGCAAATAGGAAGTAGAGGGACAGAAGAGTAAACAGGAAGTAGAGGAACAGAAGAGCAAACAGGAAGTAGAGGAACAGAAGTGCACACAAGACGTAGAGGAACAGAAGAGCAAATAGGAAGTAGAGGAACAGAAGAGTAAACAAGACGTAGAGGAACAGAAGAGCAAACAGGAAGTAGAGGAACAGAAGTGCAAACAGGAAGTAGAGGAACAGAAGTGCAAACAGGAAGTAGAGGAACAGAAGTGCGAACGGGAAGTAGAGGAACAGAAGAGTAAACAGGAAATAGAGGAACAGAAGTGCGAACGGGAAGTAGAGGAACAGAAGAGCAAACGGGAAGTAGAGGGACAGAAGTGCGAACGGGAAGTAGAGGAACAGAAGAGTAAACAGGAAATAGAGGAACAGAAGTGCGAACGGGAAGTAGAGGAACAGAAGAGCAAACGGGAAGTAGAGGGACAGAAGTGCGAACGGGAACCAGAGGAGGCGTCATGTGATCAGAAAAACCAAGTTCAGAGAAGGTTTGATGCTCAAGGAAAAAAGAAAAGGAAGAAACTGTGTGTGTGGAGTCCAGGAGGGATCTGCTTTCTGAATCAGGTAGACGTGTGTGTGTGTGTGTGTGTGTGTGTGTGTGTGTGTGTGTGTGTGTGTGTGTGTGTGTGTGTGTGTGTGTGTGTGTGTGTGTGTGTGTGTGTGTGTGTGTGTGTGTGTGTGTGTGTGTTGTGTGTGTGTGTGTGTGTGGGTCCTCCTCAGCTGGAACCAGCATGTTCGGTTCAGCGGGTTCATTCAGTAACAGTTTAAACATGGCGGCGTCTGCAGCCTCCGGAGCCCCCGCGGCGCTCAAACAAACCCACTTTGTAGTCCGAGCTGCCTCCGCGGCCGCCATTGCTGCAGAGACCCACGTTCTCAACAAAAGCTTTCTGTGTAGTTTGGTTTTGCGCATTTAAAAAGTTTTTGGTGATCACATCTGGAGTCATGGAGGTCCAGAGCAGAATATCTGTTATATGAATAATAAATGTTTCACACAGAAACTGAAAATGTGTTTATGAGAGAGTTGTCTCCTTAAAGGTACAGCTTGGAGGATTTGGCGACACCTAGCGGGGAGTTTTCAGATCGCAACTGAAGTGGAGAACGACGTGAAAACACGAAAAAGAAAATGAAGTTTCTTCTCGATAACGTTTCCAGGGAAAAGCAGTTTTTAAGGGAGTTCCAGGGAAAAGCAGTTTTTAAGGGAGTTCCAGGGAAAAGCAGTTTTTAAGGGAGTTCCAGGGAAAAGCAGTTTTTAAGGGAACAACGTGGTTTATGAACAAAACAAAGAATGTGATAAAACTACGTAGTTAGGTTTAGTAAAGAAACATCGTGGTTTGGATTTAAATAGTTATTAAATTGAAGTGAAACAATGCAAAATTAAAATATTTAAAATAATCTGCGATTCGTCAAGAGCAAACTGAATCCACAACAAAATATTTGTTTTTTACGAACCATATTTTACCAAATGCTTAGGAATGCTTCGGGTAATAAGAGGGCTACAGATCAGTAGAAAAGATACCAGAGTGTGAACTCAAAATTACTTTTAGTTTTAAATTTGTCACCTATTTCTTCTTTCTTTGCAGCTTCTTCTGATTTCAGTGGTGGAAAACTCGAAATAGATATAATATAATATAATAATAATAACAATATATGTTTTTATAAATGACTTTCAACAAAGTGCTGTGCAACAAGAACAATATATAAGAGTAAAAACGATAAATTAAAAAAATAAAAAATGAAATAAACCACTGCAACACAACTGAGAACAATCAGGAACCATGAATACTGGGAACCGTGACGGTGATTCTGACTTCGTGTTGTGTTGGTGTCTGAACCCGGTGTGGGAGATCTGAACCTCTGTCAGCAGCGCAGAACGACCTGGACCAGCCGGAGCCAAACTCCACCAGCGCTGGCCGGTGTCCAGTCCGATCCCTCGGTTCTGGTCTGGAGCCAGACCGTCACCTCGCTGGGGGCTCGGGAAGCTTTGTATTCGTGGCCCTGCTGCTTTATTGAATGAGCTCTGTGGAGCCAGAGGGGGGCGGAGCCAGAGGGGGCGGAGCACATCATTAGGGCGACGGGTGCAGGTCGCATACGGGGTCAACGCCGCTAAAAATACGTGCAAGCATTCATGATGGTAAACCTCCTTGTTCTCCTCGTCCTCCTCCTCGTCCTCCTCTTCCCCTACTCCTCTTCCTCCTCCCCTTCCTCCTCCCCTTCCTCCTCCTCGTCCTCCTCTTCGTCCTCCTCTTCCTCCTCCTCGTCCTCCTATTCCTCCACCTCTCTTTCCTCCTCCTCCTCCTCTTTTTCTTCCTCCTCCTCCTCTTCGTGACCCTGGGCCTCTGATGCCTGATTAAAAACCCGCTGCATCATTTAAAGAGTGAACGGACGTTAAGAGGAGGAAGAGGAGGAGGAGACTCGTCTTCATCACCGTGGTGACGCTCCAGTGCTTCATGAAGAAGATCATGAGTTTCAACGATGCGACGAATCAAAGTGTTTAACGGTGTTGGGCGGCCGATCTGAATGTTTGAACGTTGCCGCGGGAACAAAAGGAGCGATGCCCTGACGTCGTGATGCCTCTGATCACGCTGCTGGTAGAGAAATCGCCATCTGTCGCCTCCAAATGATGTTGCAGTCTGATGTGTGAGCGGCGGTGGCGGCGAAGCGGCGTGGAAACAGGAAGTCAGGATGTGAAAGCCGGCGGTGGGAGAGCGTGAGGAGCGGAGTGAAGGCTGCTGGGAAATCCACAACCGCTGGTGGAGGTATCGACGACTACGTGGGAGAGGATGACTCACCCCACACACACACACACACTCCTCCACAGGTGTGTGTGTGTGTGTGTGTGGGCAGGCGGCGTGGCCGGGGCAGATTGCTTGCTCGCCCCTCTCTCTCTCTCCTAGCTGCTGAACTTGTGTGTGTGTGTGTGTGTGTGTGTGTGTGTGTGTGTGTGTGTGTGTGTGTGTGTGTGTTTGGCAGCGGGAGACATTTAACTGGTGATTCACTTGTTTTCCTGACGGTTGTGTGTGTGATTCCTCCGAGGTCTCCGGGTGTAGAGTTTAGTTGTGTTTTTTATAAACTTTGTTTCCCTCTCTGCTGTGAAATACCGTGCGGTGGGTTGTGGGTGTGCTGAGAAGAAATGTGTCATCTAGAAATCTGTGCACGGATCCAAAAAAACCTCCCTGGTTTGTTCTGTCGGGATTCTCAAAGCTCTAGAAATCGTTCACAGCGAGTTACGTGGTTAAAGTGCAGCGCTTGTTTTTTAACGGCGACTAAACGGCGTCTTCTCATCGGCGGCGATGCCGATCTACGACGACTGCAACACTTTGAAAATGGTCCTACATCTCTCTGCTGGCCACCAGGGGGCGACTCCTCTCTGGTTGTATAGAAGTCTATGAGAAAATGGTCCTACTTCTCCCTGCTGGCCACCAGGGGGCGACTCCTCTCTGGTTGTATAGAAGTCTATGAGAAAATGGTCCTACTTCTCTCTGCTGGCCACCAGGGGGCGACTCCTCTCTGGTCGTATAGAAGTCTATGAGAAAATGGTCCTACTTCTCTCTGCTGGCCACCAGGGGGCGACTCCTCTCTGGTCGTATAGAAGTCTATGAGAAAATGGTCCTACTTCTCTCTGCTGGCCACCAGGGGGCGACTCCTCTCTGGTTGTATAGAAGTCTATGAGAAAATGGTCCTACTTCTCTCTTGATGTATTATCTCAGTAAACATTGTAAACATGAGTTTATGGTCTCAATCTCTAGTTTCAAGTCTTCTTCAATACAGCGTGATGTTCATTTAGTACATTATGATGGTGTAATCTGGTGGACTCATTTAGAGTCCACCAGACCAGAAAGCAGGGGATGCTTTAGGGGGCGGGGCTTACCTGCTTATTGACAGGTCGTTACCAACACGTAGCTGTAGATGAAGCTAACGTAAAAGTGTCGGAATTCACGATGTTCGGTGTTTTATATGGTTAAACAAAGTGGTGAAATCTCACGTTGACTGAAGACTTTTTCAGACATGGAATGAAAGAAACACTGACTTGGAGACGAGGGAATGGGAGTTTAACGTCTGGGAGTAGCAGGAGTGAAGTTCTGTTTCAGCGAGAAGGAAATGTAATTTAAAGTTCCTTCTCGCTCACATTATTTGTCCCGAATCAGCAGCTCTGATTGAAGCAGCTCGTCTGTGAGTACGCAGTGATGTCATCCATTTACACAACAAACATCAAACAAGCTCATCAAACGAGTCTCAAATGTTTTGACGGAAATTTCAAAAGATACGTTTTTTTTTCAAATCTCATTAAACTCTGAGGAAAAGACAATACTGAGGAAACGAAGAAACGTTGTTTCTGCAAAATTCGGATTTGCTGAATGTCGGAATAACTCAATGAAAGTTACACGATGTGATACCGAGTTCTGAGAAAGTCCACGCTAGCTACATTTTAATTTAAATATATATAACATGATGCTTCTCAAACTAAGTTTTTTCTAAAACAATATTTTTGGGGATTCAGAAGTGTCGACATTCCTGATGTTTCAAAAAAAGTTCCATTTTAACATTTTAAAGACTTTTTTTTTTAAGAATTATTTTATTTTTTTAAATCTGGTTTTCAAACTTCTGCAGGAACCTGGTCTAGGACCATGAGGAGGTCCGGATCTAAGCTCCTCTTCCAGACACAGTTTTTTTATTTTTGACGCCCCCCCCCCGACCGGTGGAAGCAGCTAACGATGGCGTTTATCCGGCACGGCGTGGTCGAGGCCAAGACGAAGTCAAGTGTTTTTCAGAGTAATGAGTGTTTTATTGTGGAAGGTAGATCCGCCTCACAGCTTCCCCCCCGATCTCCCACCCACCAGCGCATTTGTTCAATTTGGTTAAGTGCCACTCAAGAGATTCCTCAAATCTCAAAATGATTTTTTTCCAGGGGGGGGGGGATGTTTACAAAGGTGCAGATTTGAACATGTTTTAAAGAGCTAAAGGTTTTAAAGGTAACTCACCCGATTTCTGTGTTTTTAAATGCAGACGGGGAACAAGCTGATTGCAGCAGAAGAAAGAGACCACATGACCCGCGTTCAGTCCGTCTGCTAATGATCGCAACTTATTCCGTTTTTTATGCATTTGTCAGAAATGGCTCGAGCCCGAGGCTCAGATTCTGGTTTGATGTCGGATGAAAATGATTTTAGAAAGGTTTGGTTTCAGAAGTTTGTTTTTGTTCTTTTTAAATAGTAAATCTAATCCGATCACGTGACTCGTCCTGTGAAAAGGGTGGAATATCGCTACCTGTTTGCACGATAAGGACGCTTCCAGTTGCATTATGGGAAATGTCCTTCATCGCGAAACCGATTTAGATTTGTGGCTGATTCACAAACTGACGGAGACTTGTGTCGTAAAATCACTGAGTGGAAACTTTACGAGAAGCTGAAGAAAAATCGGGATCTATGCTAACTTCTCACGAATGTATATTTATGTTTCTAATGAATCCAACGTGTGATAACGCCTTGTATTGTTGGTTTTATTTATTTATTTATATGACAAACTGTCATCATATGGTTGTTTATTGATGGGGGCGGTTGGGCTATGATGCTAGCAGTGACTTTCACTTGTTGTCATAGCAACGACAAACATCTTGCGCCACTTTATAAACATAAAGCCGATATAAACAAGTTGCTTGGTTCCGCTAACAAAACTGGAAAATGAAAACGCGGTGCATACTTCCAACTGAACTACAAACGTTGCGGGAACAATGCAGGAAATTTGTGTTCGTGAATACGAATCGGTAGATTTTAACTTTGTGACTATTTCACGGAGATAAGGAGTGACGAGTCGGCACTTTGAACTTCTAAATGATTATTGTTTAAAGTGAAAAGTAGCAGCACCATAAACACTTGTGTAGCGTCGTTATTAGAAAAAACATTTTTAACTTTGATTGTTTGTGTGACAGCAGTTTAAAAACACATAATAATGATGATGATGATGAATGCTAGCTGAGGGAAATGTCGGAGCCGTATTTGAATGCATCTCAGGTGTTTTGCGTCACAGAGCAGAGATCATGTTCCTGCTGCTCCTCGCCGCCGCGCTCCGCTGGTAACAGTATTCCCAGCGCGGGCGCCAATTGGAGATAGACTGCTGGGAATTTTCTAAAATGACTATTCCAAATTTACAAGGTGGAGCGCTGCCACCGTTGGACAGTTTAGGGAGAGCTGCGGTGCGTGGAGCGTTTAGCTCACCTCCCGCTGTGATGCAATCTGTTCCGAGCATCAGTCAGATCACCCGCGCTGCTGAGGAGGAGGAGGGAACCGGCCGCCGGCCAAGTCGGGAAACTCGGTAAACACCACGGAGGATTCCCCGAACCTGCGTTCACAGCCGG